>CM077220.1:1711411-2026411 GCA_039654775.1 Spinibarbus caldwelli
AAAGGGAGAGCTGGTTATTTAGTCCTATGGGTCACGTTTCAGTCACTATTTCATATTCATTCCGTTGTCTGACACAGAAACAGTAAAATATATCAATGAAACAGTTTTATTGAGAATTTAGCTGCATCAAATAACAATATGTGGGCACAGAGAGGCAAACAAATGTAATAATAATAATAAATGTACATTTTGCATGTTGCCCTGTCATGCGGAAATGTAAACAGGTTTGTGTAAGTAAATTGCTCAGTGCAAAGAAAGAGAAGTAATGGGAACCTGTATTTCTTTGTTTCATGTGTCTAATAGACACATCTATGATCTTTGAAACATGTCTAGTCTTCAGGCTCTGTTAACTATGGTTTCACTAATAATAAACATATATTGCATAAAGAATCCATATTTGTCATTGCCCAATGTTGATTAGAGTATTTAAAACATGAAAAGTATTAATTTAAGGTACATTTAGAACAGATAAAAATGTGTGATTAACCGCGAGTTAACTCATAACAATCATAGTGAATTAATCGTGATTAAATATTTTAATCGATTGACAGCCCTACTTAATACTAATATAATAGCAATGAGGCAATAATAATTAGTTCAAATAAAAGTATCAAAAGCAAGAAATCATATGGTTTTATTGAACAAAACTGTTAAAATACATAATGTATTATAAACAATAGAGCTAATGTAGATTACGCATTACAACAAAGGCCTGCAGGGGGCGCCGACGACCTGATGATTGTTTTTACATATTACTGTGTGATCTAATCCTTGTTTAAAATGTCCACTTAATCTTTAATATTTGTCCATTTCTTTAGACAGAAATGCTATAGCCGCTGTAATTAAATGCACATGTGGACATCAAAACCTGTAAACTCAGAGTGCTTTTATTTTGAAACTGCGATGTATTCTCCTGTGTTTGTGTAGATTTATAAATGATTTACCTTACAAATCTGATGAAATGGCGCACGTTGAGTTCCCAGATGAACGTTAATAAACCCAAACTCAACAGCATGCAGAGATGGAGTTTGAGACGCTCCACACATGATATGAAATGATAACAGTTCCTGTGGAGCTACCGTGACACACGTACTTAACCTACACGCATGTAAATAACTAAAACGCATTTACTGTATTAGAACTGCATCGCATATAATTAATTAAACTGTAGCATTCACAATTATGCTTAATTATGATTTTTAAATGGGTCTAATATATCATGCAGCCTTGGAAAACAGTCTAATAATGTGTTTATGGATTCTCGTCCGTGAAATGCGCCACTTCCGGTATTTTGCCGGTTAGTCGACGCGAGCAAAATGAAGTCGAGGATTTTAAAAATCGAATAGTCAAATAAAATCGACGAATCGCGACAGCCCTAAATATAAACATTATAAAATATATTTTTATTGTTCCTGTTCTTCTCTCCCAATTTGCTCTTTTACAGCAGTTCAAGATGAGAAATTGTATGTTTATCAAATGACAAGCAAAAGAATGAATAAAATCAACAGGACAAACATAGAAATGAAGTAAATGACTTAATTATCCGCTGTTTTACAGGACAAACATAGAAATGAAGTAAATGACTTAATTATCCGCTGTTTTACCGTCAGAAAGGCTCTCGATAAATAAAAATGTGGTATTATTATCTAACAGCAGTATGACATATTCAAATAAACGTTCAGAATAATCATTAAATATGAAGTAAAACTACTTAATTGGCATAGAATGAATTTAATTATTAGGTATGATTCAGTATAATTTTTTTAATCAATATTGAAATGAAAATCATACGTAATTTTTGTTTTATTGTTGTCAGTTGTCATTTTTGTTTTTTTCATTACTAATGTTACTACTATTTTTTTTTTCTTTTAAACTGCATTGATCTTGCCATGAAAACAGCAATAAACAAATAATAAATTATTAGATATGATTCATTAATGCTGACTCAAAGGCCTTTCATATATATGTAAAACCTGAAAATTATCAAATAAACAAATAAATCATAAAAATGCAAATTTAATAAATGCGTAATATGAAAATGATCAAAATAAACACTTTTTAAAAATAAGCAAATACTCAACAATGTAAAATTAAAACATAATATAATTATAATACAAATTATGTAATTTTGTAAATAAAAATGATCAAAATTAAGCACTTTCTGAAAATAAATAATAAAAATTTAAGTTAAAATAAGTAATAGTAAAAGTAAAAGTACTTTCTAAAAAAAAATTAAGTGTCTTTTCTGTTATGCTCTTGAACATTATTGGATTTGTAGGTCTTATTACATTTATATGAATACACATTGAATACTTCAACAAGATTTTGATTAAGTGCATTTGACTGATCATAATGTTTTTCCCTCTCAGGTGTACAAGAGGAAGACAGAAGCTGCTAAGAAGGACTATCTGAAAGCCCTGGCAGCTTATAAAGCCAATCAGCGTCGCAGGTGAGCTTCAGACGGGCAGCAATAATCGATAATATTACCAATAATATTGCTTAACCATATAGGATTTAAAAGCATATTTACAGCTGGTATTATCATCCGTCTCGACTAGTCAAATCTGAACACAGCTCAGTGTTTACTATCTCTGAATGCAGCAGATATATAGCACAGGCCCAGAAATTGGCTGATGGTAAAAATATAAAATCACAATTATTGGCCAATATATGAGCTGCTTTTTGTTTGGCTGATGTGTCTGGGGACTTTTGACAGCGCTGAGAATCCCAGCTGTGCCACATCCTATCACAGTCACTCTGTGCTTTATCTAAAATAACCACTACCTTGTCAGGGCTCCAGACTAACGTTTGAGAGCAGTCACTAAGTTCTACAGATTGTGCGCCAGGAGCAGATTTGGTAGTTGTTTTGCATTAATTAAAGTGCAGTTACTGCTAAAAATAATAATATTACATTTTTATTTCTTGGTAATACAAAAGCACTGAACTTGAGTTAGGAAAATCCTGGAAAGTTTCCAAAATTTCTGGAACATTTCTGAAATTTACTGGAAATTTTCCACCTTTTTGCGACCTGAGACAACGCAGAGGTCGCACCAGTGTGACCGCTCACAAAATTTAGTCGCACTGGCAGAAAAAATTCTGGTCTGGAGCCCTGCTTGTGTTTATTTGTAAAGTATGTTTAGAGAACCGCTTGTTAATGTGGTATTGCAGACGACTATTGAAGTGTTGGACGCTCCGGCATCTCCTCCGGAACCGACTCCGCCCATCACACCGCCACGCTCCTCCCGCATCCCGGTGCACGCCCCCGACAACAACACCATCACCAACATCTGCACCTCCAACATCATCCTGGACCTGCCGCAGGTGACCACGCGCTCGCGCACCGGTGCGCACAAACCACAGGCCCCGCCCCCCGGCCCCCGCCCCCCACCAACAAGATCCTCATCTCCAAGCAGCAGCTGCAGTCGCCACGGCAACCCCCGCCGCTCCAACAGATGCAGAACACGCCCCCTCCCCCACGCCTGCAGCAGATGCTGCATTCCCCGGCTCCGCCCCCTCTGCAGGCCAAACCGCGCGTGATCGCCACGGTAACGCCACCGCCGCCGCTGCAGATCAAGATCGTCCCAGTCGCACAGAGCGGCGTGAGCACACCAATCATCGTAACCACCGCTGAGTCGCCGGCCACCGAGGTGCCGCCCCCTGCTGCCATAGTAACGGACCTGTCGCCAACGGCAACCGAGGAGGTCACTGAAGAAGGGGTGAGTGCGAACTCTGTGTGCGAAGATCCTGTTCTGAACGAAAATTGTTTTTCTGTTTTGTTGATGCAAACTAATAATAAATAATGAAATGTAAAATTAAAATAAATATATAATTTATATAATTAATTATAATAGTAAATATATAATATATAATGTCAAAAGATCAAGGCAATTTTGATTTCTCAGTTCAAGACCCCTTTAAAATAAGAATAAAGTCAAAACTTTACTAAAAGAGATGAGTCTTATAATGACAGTTCATGTGTGTGTGTGTGTGTGTGTGTGTGTGTGTGTGTGTGTGTGTGTGGTCATCAGATGGAGGTGGAAGTGAACGTGTCTCCAGCTCCAGACGCTCCTCCTGCAGACGCTCCATGTGTGTGTCCGCGCGGCTGCAACAACCCACCCATAGAGAGCAAAGACTGGGACCGAGAGTACTGCAGCAACGAGTGTGTGGCCACTCACTGCAGGTACACACACACTCACACCACACATATACACACACACATACATACATACATACACTGCAGGTACACACTCTCTCACACACATACACACACACACACACACACTGCAGGTACACACTCTCTCACACTCACACCACATATACTTGAATTTGTGGTTTAGCGGGACTCTCCATAGGTGTAATGGTTTTTATACTGTACAAACTGTATTTTCTATCACCTACACCAACCCTACACCTAACCTACCCCTCACAGGAAACTACTGCCAATTTTTGAATTTTATAAAACACTGTTTAGTATGTTTAAGCCTTTTGTTTTACAGGGACACAGGAAGTGTCCTCATAAACCAGTTTACGTTGTAGTTGCCATGTCATTATACACATTTGTGTCCTCGTAAACCATTATACCAGTACACACACACACACACACACACACACTCATACAATCTCACACACACACACACACACACACACATACACACACACAATTCTCTCTCTCTCTCTCTCTCTCACACATACACACTCTCTCACACACACACACACTCTCACACACACACACTCACACACACACACACACTCTGCAGGTTACACTCACACACTCATGTTTGTTTTGCTATCTTAGTGAGAACATGTCATAGACTTGCATTGATTTTCTATCAGATTAATATTTTCTGTCAGCAAACCAACCCTGACCCCTAACCCTCACAGAAAACTCTCAGCGTCTTTTACGTTCTCACATGAGCTAGCTGTCTGCTGACTTCACTGTTGAAATCTTGGTTGCACTGTATGCCAATACTGACAGTTTAATAATTGCGAAAAAAGCTTTTTTATCCCCAAAGCTTGCCTGCTTGTAACTCAAGAAGTAATTAAGATCTCAGTATCCTTTTGGATTGTAGTTTTTAAGCTTGTCTTTTAAAGTCTTTATTTTTAAAGCCCTATATGGCTCATTTCCCGATATTTTAGGATCTCGATGCAGCTCCATGTGCACGTTTGGACACATTTTCAGTGTTTGAAAACCAAATGCATATAGTCTTGTATGAGCACCTGTGTTCATTTGTGCTGTTCCTGATGTTTGGTCTGATGTCTGCAGGGACGTGTGTCATGGCCTGGTGCGCCATCAGAGGACAAAACTCAACCACCGTCACATAGAAACAATGGACATGGATGAGACGGACAGACGTGTGTGTGTGTGTGTGTGCGGACGCTGAACCCTCAGCGTGAATAAGAACAGCAGAAAAACCCATCAAAGACTCGACGTCAAACTGTTAAACGCTGCTTCACACGCACAGACTGACACAGAAAAGCAGCGGAAATCTTGGGATTTCTAAAAAAAAAAAATGTTTTGGATGAAAAAATGAATATTTAAAGAGATCTCAATAATGTAACTATATGAACGGATGGAGGTTATTTTTACCAGGTGTGTTTGTTCACAGCAGAAACACATTTTGTGTAAGTACAGAAACCTGTGCTTGGGTTATGGATTGCAATCTGAAATATTTCACCATGCAACAACGCACAAAATCCAGCTTTGCGCAGCTTGAAGCGGCTTTATTTTTGTACCTGCATAGAGGATGTTTCTGCCGTTGTGTGTGTGTGTGTGTGAGCGTGTGTGTGTGTGTGTGAGTGAGAGACTGTGTGTGTGTGTGAGTGAGAGACTGAGCGTGTGTGAGCGTGTGTGAGCGTGTGGTGTGTGTGTGTGTGTGAGCTGAGCACTAAACCGATTCTTAAGCTAATAATGCGCAGACTGGTTTAAAATCATGACGTCACTCGTGTGAATATTCCTGATTTTGGCGCTTGCTTGATTTCATTTTGAACAAGGGCAAAAATTACCATGGTAACTAGAGTTCATGGCCAAAACCCAATTGTTGCTATGGTTACTGTTACAATAGAACTGTGGTAACTAACGGCCACAAAATCAAAACAGATTCAGCAAAACAGCTCTGTTGATGCTATATTTATTGTGATTTTATTATGCTAATAAATGTAGAATATATTTCATTTACATGGATGCGTTTGGCAGACGCTTTTATCCAAAGCGACTTGCATTGCATTCAAGCTCTAGATTTGATCCGTTCATGCGTTGCCTGGGAATCGAACCCGTGACCTTTGGGGCATAACTGGGAAACAGGTTACTGTGGTCAATTTTTTGTAAAGAGTGTTTTAATACCTTTTACATTCTCAGATCTTACTGTGACGCTGTGGATTATAATCAAAGAGATTTTATATTAGGGAAATGTACAGAAACAGACAATATACCTTTAACTGCTCATGAAAATATGATTGATTTCTTTGTTGATTTTTCTTCACTTTGACTTTTTGGACTGTTGTAACATCATCTCAGTTCTTTTATTGTTGTGAGTTTGTGAGTCGAATAAACAATCAAATGGAAAAAATGAAAAGAAATAAAACGGTGACGTGTTTGTTTGGTCATTACATTTGCGTTATCATTGGAATTATTCTTCAGTTATAACCTTTCTGTCCCTTACAATGATTTTAAGGGGAAAAAAATATTTATGTGATTATAATATGTAATTATTCAGTTTTATATATGTTGGATAAAAAGTAAACACAATAAATGATCTAAGAGTAACTTTATTAGGTGTCATTACTAAATTGTTTAGTATTTGAGATTGAGATTTTTTTATATATAAATTACTTCTTTTAATAATTTAAAATGATTTAAATTAGTATATTATTAATACAATTACTATTATTCATATGTTAAAGCAATCTAACTAATCTAATTGAAATGCTAAAAAAAAAAAAAAAGTAAATATTTATTTTTGTTCCACAATACTTATTGTTTTTAATGAAGGGCATACATTTATTGACACTTTTAAAATCAAAATTATTTATGGTTAATATTTTTTTTGTAAATTAACGATTAAGAAGCCTGCTTTAAGCATAATGATGGTCAAAATTAAAATATGCCTATTAATTTCACACTGCAGTGTATTAGCACTTTAACATATTCGGCTCATAAAATGTTCGTTAAATGATCTCAACGCGCTGCTTCTCTGAGCCACGTGCTCCGCTGAGTTCGCGCTCTTTCGAATGACACTGTATGGCGGGGAAAAAAGCCGTGCGCGCGGACGACGGGAAGGCAGTGACGTAGGCTTCAGGGGTGGGGTTTGCGCGGGAGCGGAGCGCAGCACGTGACCGTCACGGCGGGATTTCATTGGGCCCGAGCCGGATGGCGTCAGCGTCAGGCGGGAGTTTCTGCGAGGAGGGAAACGCAGGAAAACAAAAGCCGTAATAAACACCGCTGCTACCTTTAATAGCGAATATATAGTTAATAAACGCGCGCAAATTAATTTCAGCGCATCGTTTTTTCTAAACATACCGTGCTTTCGTGAAACAAGCACGAGTTTAGTTCATAATAACATCTTCTAAACGGATGGCACAAAATGGCAGCATAAATAAATAAATAATTATCTCTAACAAATAAATAAGCACTATTAATTTAAATTAAAACATTTAATAAAAAGCAATCACGTTAAACAAATAAATATATTTAAATAAATAAATGTTAAATATATGCATAAAGAGCAGAAAGGGGCGGAGCTACAGATCAGCGGCACACATGCGCGTGCGACCAGACAGCACTTAAAACACAGCAAACAGGTTTTAAAGAAGAATAACCGTCTTTTTTTTTTTTTTTTAATAGCGTTTATTTTCCGTGTTTCGTTCTTTTTGAGTGTGTTGTTATTGTTTGTCCAGTGGAGAGCAGAAAGAGTGGAAATCACCGGAGTGTGTGTGTGTTTGTCCGCTCTTCGCTGCTGTACTTCAGTGGTGTGTGTGTGTGTGTGTGTGTGAGAGAGAGAGAGAGAGAGAGAGAGAGAGATGAGAGAGAGAGAGAGAGAGAGAGAGAGAGAGAGAGAGAGAGAGTTGATGTGATATTATGCGGTGAATCTGGATAAAGACGCGTTTTACCGCCGCATCAAGCGACTCTACGGCAACTGGAAGGTACAGAGAGCTCTCAGGCGCTCAGAAACAGCATTAAATCATCATAAGAATCATATTCTGACAGAAATTATTCACGTATGATGTGTTTATGCTTGTGTGTGATGCTGGAAATCCTCTCACACTCACATTCTCAGGCCTCATTTCCATAGAGCAGTTATATAAACACACGCAGACCCGCGTGTTTGTCTCTGTCGGTCTGTAACGTTACGGCGATTTATTTCTGTTCGTAACGGAATCGCTGAAGTTTCTGACCGTTTTGTGTGTGTTTTTGCGCGGTTAGCGCAGCGGCTAATGTGCTAGCTTGTTAGCATGTGGTGTTTTCACGCCATTTCCGCTCGAGTGTAATAAGTGTTGATAACGCAGATGTAAAATAAATCCTCAGCCTTTGTTTCGTTTATGTTTTAGTAAATGTTGATCAGGTAAACTCTTTGTTTTGATGCAGAAGTTCTTTAGCGGTGAGCTAGCTCATATTGAGACATGCTGCAGGTGGGAAAGAAAATTATTATTATTATTATTATTATTATTATTATTATTATTATTATTAACAGTTATTTTATTCAACGTTACGTTAAAAAAATAAGACTAAATCATGTTTGAAAAGCAATCTAAGGACATGTTTCCCAACAAGACAAGTTTCATTGCTGAATAAATATTTTATCCTTATGCTTTACGATATAAAGGTTGTATTTTTTATGTATATATTATATTTTATAGTATATTTTTAGATTATTTATATAATTTATATAATAATTTGAACTGATATTGTACAGTGTAATATAAGCATAATCATAAAAGTTTTTAATTTGAATCATTGTTATATTGGTTTCTTTTAGATTTTGTTTTAATAATAAATATTTTTCTATATTTTATATATTTTTATGTTTTATATTATTAGTCTATTATAAATAAGTAAATATTGCTGCATTTATTTTAGAATGTCTATGTGTAAATAGTAATAACTAAAAAATTATATAAAGTATAGTTGTTTTTGTTGTTGTTGTTTTGCATATACTAAAAGCTAGCAATTATTGCACAGTTGCAAATCTAACTGTTTACTACTTTAAAAACCTGTTTTAAAAAAGGTTTTTGAATGGGTAGACATGATGCAATGAGTTTCTCATAACTCTTTATGATATAATTGTGCACCATAAACCTGTTTTTCCGTGGCAGAAAGGTGAAGATGAGTTCGGGAAGGTGGATGCCATCGTGGTTTCTGTTGGAGTCGATGAGGAGATCGTCTACGCCAAATCTACAGCCCTTCAGGTGCAATAAAACACTGTTTATGAAAATACTAATACCATCAGAGATCATTGCATATTCATATGTTCATGTTCTCTGTCCGCAGACGTGGCTGTTTGGTTACGAGCTCACAGACACTATCATGGTGTTTTGTGAGACCAAGATCATTTTTCTGGCCAGTAAGAAGAAAGTGGAGTTCCTGAAGCAGGTTGCCATCACAAAGGGCAACGAGAACGCAAACGGGATTCCTCCAATCACGCTGCTCGTCCGGGAAAAGGTATCGCACGCTTCATGCTCTGCAATCCTCTGAACTGCTTTAAAGTAGTGATGGGAGAAACTAACCTTGTTGAAGCTTCCAGTCAATTGAACGAATTGCTTCGCAAAATGATTCACGGTTTCGAAGCGCTTGAAACACCACACGCTAGTGACGTCTGCTGGTCAAAACTGTGTAAATGCATCAAACTCATGCCAAAACATGCACAAAAACAACTTTGTAAATTGTAAAAATTGTAATATTTAATGCAATTAAAATGATAAAATACCATTAAATGTGAAGTGTCTGTAGCCTATATGTGACCCTGGAGCACAAAACCAGTCATAAGGGTCAATTTTTTTTGAATAAATAAGCTTTCCATTGATGTATGGTTTGTTAGGATAGGACAATATTTGGCTGAGATGCAACTATTTGAAAATCTGGAATCTGAGGGTGCAAAAATATCAAAATATTGAGAAAATCGCCTTTAAAGTTGTCCAAAAGAAGTTCTTAGCAATGCATATTACTGATCAAAAATTAAGTTTTGATATATTTACGGTAGGAAATTTACAAAATGTCTTCATGGAACATGATCTTAATATCCTAATGATTTTCGGCATAAAAGAACAATCAATAATTTTGACCCATACAATGTATTGTTGGATATTGCTACAAATATATCTGTGCTACTTATGATTGCTTTTGTGCTCCAGGGTCACATGTGTTTTTAGTAATTATTGTTAATTTGCAGGACTTGTTTTGTTTGTTTTATGTAAAGCTTGTCTAAACGGGCCATTAAGAGACTGTTAACTACTATTCATCCTTATAATTATACAAATGTCTCATTAAAAATGTATGCAAATTGATAAAACTGATCTGAGATCAGAGACGCTGGTTCAATGGTTCACCGCTGGGGGGCGATCTCAATGAACTTGCATGATTGACGGGTTCACAAAGATCCCCCCCCCCACCCCCCTAACGGCAAACCACTGAAATTGTGAAATGTTTCGAACTGTAACGAAGCCTCGTTTACTGAAAACGCGTGACTTTGGTATTTTGACACGCGCCCTGAACCACTGTTTCGAAACAAATGATTCGCGAAGGTTTCAAAGCTTCACGAAGCTGTTTCAAAATTGACCGTCACTACTTTAAAGCGGTAACAGGGTTTTAATGTTTATCTGGCAGAACGAGAGCAACAAGGTGAACTTCGAGAAGATGATCGAAGCCATCCGAGGAAGTAAAGACGGCAAGACGGTCGGCGTGTTCATGAAGGACAAATTCCCCGGAGAATATATGAAGAGCTGGAGCGACATGATCACGGCCGAGGGCCTGGAGAAGGTCTGTTTGACTGACTTTCACATGCATACTAGGGATGGGTGATATCTTATCGTTTGCCATATACCGGTAAAAATTCTCCCCACAATAAGAATTAGTCTTCCTTCAGTGACGAAGGTTATGTCGATTAGCATTGCATTATTAATATATTTTCTTTATTAAAAAATACCCTAGATTACTTGAAGAACACAGATGAACCATATATTTTGTGCAATCGTATGTTTATTGTCTTTAAGTTTCATCAGTTAAAATTTCTCTCTCCGCTGTTTTATTCAGCGATAACTGGATATCTTTGTCCATATTAGTGATTTCACGGAGCGTCATCAGTGCTATTACTTCTGTGATGCATATCTTTCTGCACAAGAGCGCCCTCTGGCTTCCAGTATGAATTAAACAGTTACATTACGTGTGTATTACTCAGTAATGCCCACATGTGTATTACTCAGTAATGCCCACAACACCCTATTATGGGTATAAAATATGAAAGATAATACTTTTCTCTAAAGAAACAGGATTCCCTGAATTATCATCATTGATATCGTTATCGCAGTAAATACCAGAAATATGGTGATATGTTTTTAAGCCCATATCGCCCGTCCCGAATGCAGACCGCACTAAATGAGTGGCATGCAGTGAAATGATCTGAGCGTGTGTGTTTGTGTGGGTCTGTCAGGTGGACATCAGCACGGTGGTGGCGTATACGATGGCGGTGAAGGAGGACGGAGAGCTGGCGCTTATGAAGAAGGCGGCTGCCATCACCAGCGACGTCTTCACCAAGTTCTTCAAGGAGCGAGTGATGGAGATCGTGGACGCCGACGAGGTTCGTTCACTCACGGCTCACTCTATCGTTCATATAACGCTAACTTTTCATCTCGCAGATGAAAGCCAGAGAGGTTAGGAATCATTAAGATTAAAAAAAATTATATTTGCTCACCAAGGCTGCATTTATTTGATCAAAAATACAGTATAAAAATGTTAAATTATTATAATTTAAAATAAGTTTTTTCTATGTGAATATCTGTTAAACTGTAATTTATTTCTGTGATCAAAGCTGAATTTTCAGCATCATTACTCCAGTCTTCAGTGTCACATGATCTTCAGAAATCATTCTAATATGCTGATTTGCAGCTCAAGAAACATTTCTGATTATTATCAATGTTGAAAACAGTTGTGCTGCCCAATATTTTTGTGGAAACTGATACATTTTATTTTTCAGGATTCACAGATGAATAGAAAGTTCAAAAGAACAGCATTTATTTGAAATAGAAATCTTTTGTAACATTATAAATGTCTTTACTTTCACTTTTGATCAATTTAATGCGTCCTTGACCAATAAAAGTATTAATTTATTAAATCATTTAAAAAATTTACCAAATGGTATATCACATCTTAACTATCATTTTAAGAGGTCTTAAGTTCAAAGGGTGATAAAGTTAATATTTTAGTATCATTGAGATATTGTAGTTTTTATTAATATTTAGAATTTTTTTGTCTTCATTTTAATTTTAGTTTTTAGTAATTTTGTTGTGGTTTTGTCATTATTAATTGATTGTTTTAATATATTTTTTTTATTCACATTTCCTTCAGTATTTAAAATAAAAAATTAGAAATGTCTTTGTAGCTAGATGAAATGTAATAAAGATTTTTTATTTTTTTTTTTTAATCAGTTTCAGTTAAAGTTTGATTCAAGTAACGAGAGATTATTATTTTTTTTTTATGGTTTAGTTAATGCTAATAACCTTGGTAAGTGCTTGATGTCCAATGTAAAAAAAAAATAAGAAAAAGCTGTTGTCACATGATATCAGTCGACCTCTCATTCATAGATTTCAAATATATATATATATATATATATATATATATATATATATATATATATATATATATATATATATATATATATAAACCAGTTACACGTGTGTATATTGAATAAAACATGTCTTATAAACCTGCATGTTCTTATAAATGTATTTTAAACCTGCAGTTTCCCTGTTTTGCAGTTGAATGTGTGACACAGTTAAGTAAAATAATGCATAATCTGAAATGCATGATTTATTTCATATTCCTGTTATTATTTGTTGCAGTGGAGATCCAGAGGTATTATCTTGCTAATTTTTTTCTTGTTGTGGTCCGTGTCTGTTCATCAGAAAGTCAAGCACAGTCGTCTGGCCGAGTCGGTGGAGAAGGCCATCGAGGACCGGAAGTTTCTGGGCGGCGTGGACCCGTCGACCGTGGAGATGTGCTACCCTCCCATCATTCAGAGCGGCGGCAACTACAGCCTGAAGTTCAGCGTGGTCAGGTGAGAGCGCAGCACGCACAAGCTTATTCTTCTGAAGGAGACGCTCCAGCGCTAAACCCCTGCGACTTTCTCCCCAGCGATAAGAACCACATGCACTTCGGCGCGATCACGTGCGCCATGGGCATCCGCTACAAGTCCTACTGCTCCAACCTGGTGCGCACGCTCATGGTGGACCCGCCACAGGAAATGCAGGACAACTACAACTTCCTGCTGCAGGTGGAGGAGGAGCTTCTGAAGGAGATGAAGCACGGTGAGCCGGCGGAGCGAGAGAGTGTGTGTGTGTGTGTGTTTGTATTTGTATGTGTGCGTGTGTTTGTATTTGTGTTTGTGTGTGTTAGTATTTGTGTTTGTATTTGTGTGTGTTTGTATTTGTATGTGTGCATGTGTGTTAGTATTTGAGTGTGTGTTTGTATTTGTATGTGTGCATGTGTGTGTTAGTATTTCTGTGTGTGTGTGTTTGTATTTGTGTTTTTATTTGTGTTTGTATTTGAGTGTTTGTGAGTATGATTGTATGATTGTGTTTGTTTGTTTGTATTTGTATGTGTGTGTTTGTATTTGTGTGTGTGCATGTGTGTTAGTATTTGAGTGTCTTTGTATGTGTGTTTGTATTTGCATGTGTGTGTTAGTATTTGTGTGTGTTAGTATTTGTATGTGTGCATGTATGTTAGTATTTGTGTGTGTTTGTATTTGTATGTGTGCATGTGTGTGTTTGTATTTGAGTGTGTGTGTTTGTATTTGTTGATTGTGTGTGCTTGTCTATTTTTGAGTGTTTTTGTTTGTGTTTAAGTGTGTTGTGTGAGTTTGTGTGTATATGTGAGTTTGTGTGTTTATTTCTGAGTGTTTGTGTGTTTTTCAGTGTAGGTTTCTGTATTTGTGTGAGTGTGTGTGTTGAGGAATGGTATAGTTATTAGTGTGTGTGTTGTACAGGAGTGAAGCTGTGTGATGTCTATAACGCCGTCCTGGAGTTCGTCAAGAAAGAGAAACCAGATCTGGTCAGCAAACTGACGAAAAACCTTGGGTTTGTGTCTGAAACGCTTCATTCTCCAGATCACTGATATGAAGTGTGTAAAATGAGCCGCGTGTGACGTGTGTGTGTGTGTGCGCACTGCAGGTTCGCTATGGGCATTGAGTTCAGAGAAGGATCGCTCGTACTGAACACCAAAAATCAGTTCAAACTTAAGAGAGGTGAGTGTGAATATGAATCCGGGCCTGTTGTACAGTATTTAGCATTATTGCATTAAGATACTAGCAAAATTTTGTTCCTGTGTTTAAACTCTGTTTACCTTAAAATGAAGGTGCATGATACTGTTTGAAAAGTGTATTGTGTGTAAAGTCTGAATTGTGTGCATCTACAGTAGGGCTGCACATTTTTGAGGAAAAAGTCATTGCAAATATTTTATCATCATTGTTTTTAATGTATATAATATAAACTCTGTGCAGTGCTTCACTTTGAAACATGCAGCACTTCAATATAATTCAGTCACGGCTCTTTTAATAATTTCGCTGATGTGTTTGTGTAGGGATGGTGTTCAGCATCAGTCTAGGATTGGCTGATATGATCAACCAAGAAGCGAAGAAAGATGAGCAGAAAAAATATGCCCTCTTCATCGGAGACTCCATACAGATCAATGAGGTGCGTTACGCTCTTTAATGCTTCATGAGCTGGAAACTCCCTCTATGAAATGCTTTTCTGTAATCCTCTACTCGTGTTTGTGATCGCAGGAGGATCAAGCCACCGTCCTCACACCCGTCAAAAAGAAGATCAAAAACGTTGGCATTTTCCTCAAGGTAACGACAGTCTCGAGCGTGTTCATTTCAGTTTGAGTGAACTCGCTGGTCCAAAATCACACTCAGTACAAATGTACAATAAACACAAAACCCACTGAATGTGATTATTAGCTGTTTCTATCCATATATTTAATGAAAATTTTTGGATATTGCATTAAAAAAAAAAAGTGGATTCAAACACCAAGAAGTGTGTAATGTGCTTAAAATAATGTGCATAAAATCATTTGTGCTCGATTAAAGTTGGCACTTTTTCACACGCACTTACTCACAGACACACTCACTCACTCACTCACTCACTCTCTCTCTCACTCTCTCTCTCTCTCTCTCTCTCTCACACACTCACTCACTCACACACACTCTCTCTCTCTCTCTCTCTCTCTCTCTCACACTCACTCACACACTCTCTCTCTCTCACTCACTCTCTCTCTCTCGCTCACACACACTCACTCACTTTCTCTCACACACACTCTCTCACTCACACACACTCACTCACACACACACTCTCTCTCTCACTCACACACACTCACACACACTCACTCACTCACACACACTCACACTCTCTCTCACACACACTCTCTCACTCACATACACACACAAACTATATATATATATATATATATATATATACACTTTATTTTTATTTTTTTATTTTAAACATTCTGTAAAAAAAAAAAATATATATGTGTATATATATATATGTGTGTGTGTATGTATGTGTGTGTATATATATATATATATATATATATATATATATATATATATATATATATATATAAATAAAAGTTACTTAAAATTTAAACAAGTGAACTGAAAATATAAACAAAGATGAAAATGTATAAAAAAATTATGTAGACCTGTAAAAAAAAAAAAAAATTATATATATTTTTTTTTTTTTTTTTTTTTTTTTTTATCTATATGCTATATGCCAAATACAATTTTCACTTACTTTAACAAAAATAACTAAAACGGAAATAAATATCACTAAAAGAGAGAGATAAAAAACAGTAAAAGAAAATATATATAAAAATCATGTAGACCAGGGGCCCAATCTTCATACGCTGGATTTGATTGTAAATGATCTTGGATCATTTGTTTCTTCAAAGCTAATCCTGGACTTGCTGTCATAGCAACAGGTCTGTAAGCTTAAACCTGCTCAGGAGCGGCTTATTTCAGGTAAACAGGATTAGATCGCATCTTTTTAAGCAGAATTGATACTTAAAATCAGTCCCAGCCACCGCTACATTATTACAAGAGTACCCTACTGATCCAGGGACAATAATTGAAAATAATAATATAATAATGTTGTGTAGTCTATAATACTATAGACACAGCCAGTGTTACTCATCGAAAGATTATTAGTGATAAAATAATTAGTTTATAATTGGATTGGAGTCTCACACACATGCTATACAGTTAATCTGAGTCGTTATATTAATTTGAGTGGCAACAGATATTATGGGAGTGGCTTGATGGAGCGCAGGAGATGCAAATCACTTCATCTTGACCCTTAAGAAACTTTAATGCTGTCACGCAACAAATCTGCTTCAATGATAAAATTAAATGAACTGCTAATTACAACATTGAAATAAAAATGTAAAGCCTGTACAAATACTAGAAATCAGGAATATAAATAATTGGGAATCATGTAAAAAATTACAAATAAATGAAAAGCAGTGCACATTTCATTTATCTGTTATAACATTTATGTAATTTTGTTCGCTTGGCCGTTTGCTTAGAAAAGTCCAGAAGTTTAAGTTTTTCGTCAGGTGTCTTTTTTTAATGATATGTCATTACGTTGCTGTCTTGCCGCGAGCCAATCGCTGCATTGTTGCTCATGATTTCCAGTAGCGATACATCTGCCCTTTTCAGGGAACACGAGAACACGCAGTAATCTAAGACCACTTAATCCAGATTTTAATCAAATCCACAAATTTGTTTGAAGAATCAAATTAGCCAGAGATCAGTTATCAGGATTAGAAGATCTGGCATCTTTCAAATCATCTCAGATGTAATTGGGGCTGGACAATAATTCAATATCAATATGTATCGCGATATAATATTTTTCAATAACGGTGATATGAGTTTTAAGCACATTTCCGATATTTCGATATACGTTACCAGTGTTTCCCATACATTGATTTATTTGTGGCGTTTGACTTCATTGAAAAAACATGAGCACTGCACGTTTTAAAATCAAAACGCAGCGCTGGTATTTTTAAAAGTTTCGATGACATTTTCATTTGATCTGATAAAGTAGCATTCATGAGCGGAGCTGCTTTGATTACAGCCATTACTGGAGAAACTGCTAGTTTTATCTCTCACAGCGCCTCCTGCTGGCAGACATTCAGTTTGCATTTTCAATAAGCCAGTCTCCAGCAACATGCTTTTGTTGTTGCTCTTCTTTTTTTTTTTTCTGCAGCAACTCGGAGCACTACTTCTTTATCCTGGCTGAAGCACATTTGTTTCAGTATATAATAATCAGCCTACACTACCAGTCAAAAATTTTTAAACAATAAGATATATATATATATATATATATATATATATATATATATATATATATATATATATATATAATATATATATATATATATATATATATATATATAATTATTATTATTATTATTATTATTATTATTATTATTATTTTTTTTTTTTTTTTTTTTTAAAGTAGTGTCTTCTGCTCACCAAGCCTGCATTTATTTGATCCTAAGTACAGCAAAAACAATAAAATTCTGAAATATTTTTACTATTTAAAATAACTGTTTTCTATTTGAATATATTTTAAAATGTAATTTATTCCTGTGATCAAAGATAAATTTTCAGCATCATTACTCCAGTCTTCAGTGTCTCACAATCCTTCAGAAATCATTCTAATATGCTGATTTGTTGATTACCAATATTTAAAACAGCTGAGTACTCAACAACAGTTGTTTTTCATGATTTTTTTGATGAATAGAAAGATCCAAAGATTAGCATTTATCTGAAATAAAAAGCTTTTGTAACATTATACACTATTCCATTCAAAAGTATTATTCCACTATTCCAGGGGATTATAGAAATTAATACTTTAATTTGCATTGTAAATTGATCAAAAGTGATGATAAAGACATTTATAATGTCACAAATGATTTCTATTTCAGATAAATGCTGTTCTTCTGAACTTTCTGTTCATCATAGAAACCTGAAAAATTCTTATCAGCTGTTTTCAATAATAATAATAATAATAATAATAATAATAAAGGTTTTTGAGCAGAAAATCTGAATATTAGAATGATTTCTGAAGGATCATGTGACTAGAGGTAATGATGCTAAAAATTCAGCTTTAAAATCACAGGAATAAATTTAATTTTAAAATATTTAAAAAATAGAAAAATTATTTTAAATAGTAAAACTATTTAAAATGTTACTGTTTTTGTTGTATTTAGGATCAAATAAATGCAGGCTTGGTGAGCAGAAGAGACTTTTTTAAAAAACATTAAAAATCATACTGTTTAAAAACTTTTGACTGGTAGTGTATGTCAGCCTATAGTTTGAAGTTAAAGATATTAATATTAATGAGGTGAGTCTGAGACGTTTATTTGACAGTAATTTCACATTTCTTGTTTGTATGAAGGGTAAATACAAATAAAAGGTGAACATTTAATTTATTTGTCTCCTTTTTTTTTTTTTTTTTTTCTAAAATTATTATATAGTTTTATAGGAGGAGGTTTTGGCAAATTCATTTTTCATAAGTTTAGGTACAGACATCTGTTGTGGGCATTCTTGGCAGTTTTTATGAGGCTTTTTTTTATAGTATTCATATCGTTATCGGAATTATATTGTATCGACCGAAATTAAGAAATATATAAATGTATCGTGGCCATATCGTCCAGCCCTAGATGTAATAAGCGACGTACAAAAAACGGGCCCCTGTTTAAAAGAAAATATTTATTTAAAATGAAGTAAATGTTAGCTGAGGTAAAATATAAAAACATTCTATTTCAGCTAGACACTAAAGTAAAATTTTACATTAAAAAAATTATATTATTAAATTATAAAATGGAAAAAATACATAAAAATAAAACACAAGAATTCTAAATGTATAAGGAAAAATAGAGTAGTGACTTTAATGATTTGCGATCATTGGCATTATTTTAGGATTATTATCCAGGGAAAAAAAAAGACCCGCATTATTATTATTATTATTATTATTATTATTATTATTATTATTTTTTATTTGCTAATCCTTTGCTCCAGTTTCCCAGGAAATTATGATTTTGTTCACTTGTACACATGCAATATAAACAGCTTTATTTGCTAATATTTAACTATTGTTTAATGTTTAACTATTAAACTTTCACAGCTTTGGGCACAAATATATAAAAAATATTATTTTTATTAAAGATGGAATAAGCTTGCCTGGTAAACGGTTTTTCTGTGCATCTATAGAACGACGATGAAGAGGACGAGGAGGAAGAGGATGATAACGCCGAGGAGCTGCTGGGGAAAGGAGCTCGCAGTGCCGCCCTGCTGGCCGACAGAACCAGGGTATGTGCCTCCTTCCTGTTCATTACTCTTCAAAACTCACCCGTTTCATACCTGCGTTCTCATTCGCTCTCATCTGATTGGTCAGAATGAGATGACGGCTGAGGAGAAGAGGCGGGCCCATCAGAAAGAACTGGCCAATCAGGTGAACGAGGAGGCCAAGCGGCGTCTGACGGAGCAGAAAGGAGGACAGCAGATACAGAAGTACGAAGATGAATGCGTTTGTCACATTAAGCTCATTTATTACCCTGCAGTACAAAAGCAGTCTTAAGTAGCACAGGTATATTTGTAGCAATAGCCAACAATACATTGTATGGTCAAAATGATCCATTTTTCCTTTATGCCAAAAATCATTAGGATATTAAGTAAAGATCATGTTCATGAAGATATTTTGTAAATTTGCTACTGTAAATAAATCAAAACTTAACTTTACAAACCATACATCAATGGAAAGCTTATTTATTCAGCTTTCAGATTTCAGAAATTGACCCTTGTGACTGGTTTTGTGGTCCAGGCTCACATTTTGTCACACTAGTTTGACATAAACACACTTCTCTTCTCACGCTTCCCCCTCAGAGCCAGAAAGTCCAATGTGTCGTATAAGAACGTTTCCCAGATGCCTCGTGAGAAAGACATCAGAGACATGAAGATCTTCATCGATAAGAAATACGAGACCGTTGTCATGCCCGTGTTCGGCATCGCCACGCCATTTCACATCGCCACCATCAAGGTAAACGCATCACACCACTCTGACGCTGAACGCGGCTCGATATTTGCTTCGTCTGAGACTCTGACGTGTGTTTGCAGAACATCAGTATGTCTGTGGAAGGAGATTACACGTATCTGAGGATAAACTTCTTTGTGCCGGGCAGCTCGCTGGGACGCCATGACGGAAACATCTTCCCCAACCCCGAAGCCACGTTTGTCAAAGAGATGTAAGGCTTTGTGATCTCCAGGGCTACGTTTCTCAAAAGCATCATAAGCCTAAGTTGATAGGAGCTCTATTGATGACAGTGGTTCTATGATCAACATAGGCTTACGATGCTTTTTGGGAAATGCAGCCCAGATCTATTAGTGGGCTTGGAGAACAACGTTTTTTGAGTGTAAACACAAACTACAAAATCAATCCTGTGGTTGGTTAATGTGTCAGCGAACACCTGTTGGTGTATGGGCTGCTCCAGACTAAAAGACTAATGTCTAAAGCATATTTGAGCATATTTTCAATGTAAGTTTTGGGATATTGCATTGTTGCATTGAATGCTGGAGGATAACGCCAAGAGGTGCATAAAATCTTAAAAAGATACTTTTTTTTTTTTTTTTTTTTTTTTTTTTTAATTCAATACTTATTTGGTTATCATAGTTCTTAAACCAATTAAAAAAAACATTGTATTTCAGCTGCATGCCAAGTAAATTTTTTTTTAGTTTAACAAATATAACTAAAACAGAAATAAACATTAATAATAAAGAATATGAAGACATGTTTAAAAACAGAACAAAAGTGTAAAAATGTAGATGTAAATAAATAGTGGTTTCTAATTTTTAATCAGTACTGATATGTATTCTTAATTTTTTAATAATTATAATTTTTATTATTGCTCCAGGTGTGTGTTCACTTGGATGTTTCAAATTGTAGAAATGAAAATAAAAAGTTGAGACAAACTGCGTTATGTGCAATTTAAATGATTAATTAAATTATTACATAACTTATTTTTGGTTTCAGTTTTTGGCTATGTGCATCCTGAATTTTCAGTTTCAGCCCAGAATTTTAATTTTGGTGCAATTTTAACTCCTAGGATGCTTTACTTTGTTAGATTCTAATAAAAAGATCTGTAATGAAGTGAGACCAGATTTAGTTTTAGATTTAACAAAAATAAGATTTAAACTTCTTATAAATCGCATTTGTTGTATATTATTTGCTTTTTAAATTTTTTACTTATTTCTCGCCATGAATATAACTCTGGTAAGCTAAATGAATGAAAAAGCTTGTATTTCACCCAAAAAGTACTGTCATTTTCAGCCTCTTCTCGCAAACCTTTTTTTTTTTTTTTTTTTTTTTTTCCCCCTTCCCCCCCGTGGAGAAGATATTTAGCAGAATGTCCACGCTGTTCTTTTCCACATTCATAGTGAATGTCACATTTGCTTTTTTGCTCCGTTATTTTGCTACACCTTTGTAACGTGCCAGAAAGCTCATTTTTGGTTGAACAGTCCTTTTAAGCACGCTTAAAGCCTTTTTGCGGTCTAACACAGTCCTCTCTCTTTCAGCACGTACCGCGCGTCGAACCTGAAGTCGCCCGGCGATCACTCCGTTCCCTCCACCAACCTGCAGAACGCCTTCCGCATCATCAAGGAGGTGCAGAAGCGCTACAAGACCCGCGAGGCGGAGGAGAAGGAGAAGGAGGGCATCGTTAAACAGGACTCGCTCGTCATCAACCTCAACCGCAGCAACCCCAAACTCAAAGACCTTTACATCCGGCCCAACATCGCGCAGAAGAGGATGCAGGGCTCGCTGGAGGCACACACCAACGGTGAGAGAGCATCGGCGCTTTAGTAGGCCTTTAATGTGGGTTTAAATGACCAATCTAGAGAAGAGCGGCTGAAATTATGCTCATATGCAATGCAGCCTTTTTATTTGAATATATCATTGAATGCAATTCATACGAACATATAATCTGAGAATTACCAGTATTAACCCCATTTGAATGCATGGATTTCAATTAAATAATTATCCTTCGAATTTGTACATTATGATTGCTTAAGAACAGTCCAAATTTATAAAACCTGTGACAACACAAATATTACTCTAAGAAGTCTTCAAACAAAACATTCATTTTATTTGCATAAACTTTCGCATTCTGATTAAAAAAAATATATATCAGATTTTTATGCTGCAATGTTTGTCAATAGGCATCATATTCATGTTCTTCTGCAGAATTCAGTCCCAAAAGTTTGTGAGACATGGGAAAAGGCTAAGTTTTTGACACTAATATAACTTAATAAATAGTTTTTACAAAAAGTATTTTTGACATCTAATGTTGTTCCGTACATACCTGGGTCAAAATGACCTGAACACATAAAGTGTAAAATTGTTTTAAATGGTTATGTCTCCTAAATGATAATCGTAAGAAATCAGGAAAAAAGTGTATTTTGAGTGTTTTAAAGCATTTGCAAAGTTTCCTTCCCTTACTCAAAACTGTTCATTAGAAATGACACATCTCTTCCAGGTCAAATCTGACCTGAACGTGTGTTAATCACAAGCCACCGGCTCTCTTCGTGTCTCTCCAGGTTTCCGTTTTACGTCAGTACGTGGTGATAAAGTCGACATCCTCTACAACAACATCAAACACGCCATATTCCAGCCCTGCGACGGCGAGATGATCATCGTGCTGCACTTCCATCTGAAGGTGTGCCACAAACTAAACACGTCTGTCCTGTGTCTCGCGCTACATGGACTGACTGTAACGCTCTTCTCTGTCTGTCGCAGAATGCCATCATGTTCGGTAAGAAGCGTCACACGGACGTTCAGTTCTACACGGAGGTGGGCGAGATCACCACAGACCTGGGCAAACACCAGCACATGCACGATCGCGATGACCTCTACGCTGAGCAGATGGAGCGAGAGATGCGACACAAACTCAAATCCGCCTTCAAGAACTTCATTGAGAAGGTCGAGTCGCTCACCAAGGAGGAGCTGGAGTTTGAGGTTCCTTTCAGAGATCTCGGGTGAGTCAGATTTTATTAGTTACTCGCCTTGTGTCGTAAGTCTGGACGCATAACCGCATCAAACATGCTTGAATGTCCCCGTACACAAATATGTTTTCAATTAAAACAGTGGGTCTCATTCTCATCGCACAGGAATTTGTGTACGAATTTGTCAAATTGGCGTACGAATATTTTACAAATCACAGTGCATCAAGAACTTTTATGCTACAATTCATTCTAAACTTACAAAAAATGCAGAAACAACTGAAACCCATACATAAAAATCATGCTGTGCTTTGCCTTGTAAAGAGGAACACAAAAGTGTTGCAAGAACACAATGTCTTGGTAACGCAGAAGTTTTGCGAGCGAACATGGGAGAGAAGTTTCAAGGGGAAATGCAGGAATTGAGAACGCGCAAAATATTATTTGGCAAAAACAAAAGTTCATGCAAGATAACGTAAAGTTTCTTGTATGAAACACAAAGCTTTTCAGAAAACAAGTTTCGCAAGGGAAAGTTTACCATTGGAACGCAAAACTTATGTAAGTGAACAAAATGTTTCTTGTGAGAACACAAAAATGATATTTTTGACACCTAATGGTACTCCATTCATAAACGGGCCAAAATGACCCGAACCCGAAAAATGTTTTTTTTTTGTATAGTTAGTCATCTTAAAAATAATTGTAATGTGAATTTGAAGGGTGGTTTTTTTTTTTTTTTTTTTTTTTTTTTTTTTTTTTTTTTTTTTTTTTTTTTTTAGAATTTATTTGTCGGAATTGAAGAGATGCATAAAATTTCGCAAAGTTTCTCAGGGAAACCTGTCTTGCAAATCAATGCAGAGTTTGAGAACACAAGTTTTGCAAGTGAACACAGTGTTTCTTGGGAAAATGCTAAAAGTTTGTGAAAAATTTTGCAAGTTAACGCAAAGTGTTTTACGGAAACAAAAGTTTTGCAAGCAATCACAGCTTTTCTTGGGATAATGTGAAACTTTTGACAACAAATTTCGCAAAATTTCTCAGGGAAATGTGGAAAGTTTATCGGGGGAATTACAAAAGGTTATAATTGAAAGATTGTGGAAAAAAGTCCTAATATGGAAATTTTATTTTATGCTAATTACTAACCTGAGGTACGCGGTCACTTATTTACTTTAAATACATTAATATTGGGGCAAGATTAGGAACAGTCATGTTGTTGTGAATTAGCAAAAAAACGTTTTTGTGAGAAGTTCTGAAAATGAGTGATACATGTAGGCTAATTATTGGCGAATAAGACCCAATGTCTTTTCTCCAAAGCTCATCTGGTTTAAGCGCTCTCAGTAGTTGTTTAATCATCATGTGATGTCAATTGCGTGTTTTTGCGTTTCAGGTTCCAAGGCGCCCCCTACAGGAGCACCTGCCTCCTGCAGCCCACGTCCAGCGCCCTCTGTAACGTCACGGAGTGGGTGAGTGTCTCGCCAAATGAAAACCATACCGTGCCACAAAATGCCCGTCCTAATTAGGGTTGGGTATCATTTGAATTTTATCGATTCCAATTCCAGTTCTGCTTATCGATTCCCAGTTTCAATTCCAATGTGCTTGAAAAAATGAAGTCAAACATTTAGATATCAAACATACACTATATTGCCAAAAGTATTGGGTCACCCCCTTCTAATGAACAGGTTTGACTACTTTAGTAATTTCCATGAGTACAAATCTTAATGTTTAAGCATATAATGATATTCTAGGGAATTGTGTGCTTCTAATTTTAAAGCAACAGTTTGGACAGGACCCTTTCTATTCTAACATGACAATGCCTCTGTGTATAAGGCATTGTCATGTTAGAATTTCACCTATTTCACCTTTTCACCTTTTCACCACAAAAAAAAAAAAAAAAAAGGTTTCTGCATACAGGAATTGATAAGCGGAATTGAAATTTAAATTTTACAACAAGTATCCGATTCCTGACCTGAAGTATCTGATTCTGGAATTGGAATTGATTTTCGATTCTCAACCCTAGTCCTAATGAGCCGTTTCTCTCTCAAAGCCTCCATTCGTGGTGACGCTCGACGAGGTGGAGTTGGTTCATTTCGAGCGAGTCCAGTTTCACCTGAAGAACTTCGACGTGGTCATCGTTTATAAAGACTACAACAAGAAAGTCACCATGATCAACGCTGTACCCGTCAACTCTCTGGACCCCATCAAAGAATGGCTGAAGTAAGCTAGCGTGCCGGCCGTGCCGCTCTCCTCCGAGACGTTTACAGTGCGAGTGAATGTGTTGTGTGTCTGTGTGCAGCTCGTGTGATATCAAATACACCGAGGGCGTCCAGTCTCTGAACTGGACCAAGATCATGAAGACCATTGTGGATGATCCCGAGGGCTTTTTCGAACAGGGCGGCTGGTCCTTCCTCGATCCGGAGAGTGAGGTAAGACGTCTCACTGTGATCAACCTCACCTGGGTGTCTTGTGGTGTTTTAGTGTTATTAAGGTACTATTATAGTCTTAATGTTTAGAATTTTTATTTTTTGCCTATTTAAGTGTTTTGATATTGTTTTTTTTTTTTTTTTTTATATATATAAATGTCTACAGGCCAGATTTACTAAACGGGGCAAATTAGCGTTAGAGCGCAATACCATAAAAGCGTTAATGGGAGGGAAAATTCTGCGTGCGATTTACTGACAATGCACACATTAAAGAACACAGACGCAGCAGATCATTTCCATAATGACCAGCACAATCTGCGTGATTCGTTTTAATACTCTCCTGCCATAAATTTTGCGTCTGAAAGGGAAACTCTTAGAAATGCATATTCAGTAAGGTCAGGCGCAAAAATGACTGTTTCCATGCCTTTCAGCGCAAATTCTCTACTACACATCTATTAAATCCTAACAGTACTATTTTAACACCAAAAGACAGTTTGCGCTGGCACAAGCTGTTAGTAAATCTGGCCATATATATATATATATATATATATATATATATATATATATATATAATAAATAAAATATACATCACAGCGCGGAAGGTTATCTATCATTGTGTGATGAGGGTACAGTGAACCAGTGTTGCCAGGGTAACGGCACTAGTGGGCTATTTTGAAAATAGTCGCGGGAAAAATTACAGAGCCGCGGGTTGCGGTTTTTTGGGCTAATTTTGTAATGTACCGCGGCCGCCTAAAATAGATCCTTTTACTAATGTGTGTTATACTTGTAATGAATTCCTGGTAACTTAAGAACTGAGAGGCGGCTGTAAACATCACAAACAACGTGAGTTTCAGCAGAGCACATCTTAAGGCTTTTACACAGCAGAAATAAACATGACAACAGCCACTATAGATTATATAAGATAATAAACACACGATTAGGATAGGATATGGTTTGTATGTGATTTTTCTTGAGATGAATGTGTACATCTGAAATGCTAATTTGTGCAGCGATATAAAAGGCTATAAATAGCATATTTTAACAACAGTAAACGACCAAATTCCACATGTGATCGCAAAAGGAAGTTATTACAAACACTCGATGGTGGTTTAAAGTGAGTTCTGAGTAAAAGTTTACTATTAATGTCATAAATTGTCTTATGTAGCATGATGCTAATGTTAGCTCTAATGCACCTGCAGAACAGGTCCAATTCTTCTTAATGCATTTTGTCATAATACTTCACGTAAGGTCGCAAGAAAAAGTTTTGTTGTATTTATTTAGAAATACTTTTGATAATAGTTGGGTAAATGTAAACTGGGATTGAAGCGATGTGGGTTGGTAAACGTTTTATTGCCAGTTTAAAGGCTGATAATGGCTGAATAAAAACAAATGAATAATGATAAAAGAATAATAAGGATTCTGTCTCATACCTGGCGGAAGTGTGAAAGGTTCTGTTTCCTTAAACTAGTTTGTCATGCATTTCTTTTTCAACACATTTACAGGTAAATCCTAGTATTTTAAATTTGTGATTAATCACAGTCCTTGACTGTAATTAACACAAATTTACACACATTTATTTATTTATTTATTTATTTATATATATATATATATATATATATATATATATATATATATATATATATATATATATATATATATATATATATATATATATATATATATATATATATATATAATTATTATTATTATTATTATTATTATTATTATTATATATATATATTTTTTTTTTTTTTTTAACTAAACTTGGCAATTAGCTGAAATATTTTTTATAATAAGTTTGTTGTTTACAATAAGTCATTTGTTTTATTTCAAGGAACTTTTTTTTTATTTAGTTAGCTACAATTAACTATAGTAAAAATGGTTTTGTCTGTAATTTAATGTTTATTAATCTGTAATTATTAAATATTTAAATGTATTTAACTTATTTGAAAATTACTACAATTATTATAATAATCTTATTGATGATGATAAAAGTAGTAGTAATAATATAATGATTATTTCTTAAAGTGTTATTTGATTTTTAGATAAATGTATTGTTCATTTGAAGTAGAATTTAACTTTTATTTAAACTAACAAACATCACGTTGTGGTTGTTGTTTGGTTTTAGTTGGCTATAATAACCCTGCAGACCTAGCATCTGAAAGCAGATTTCTGTTTAATCTGCGATTTTATTAAATATTCACCTGAGCGCTGAATTATTTGGACGCTAATGTCACGGTGTTTCTGTATCTCAGGGAAGCGGCGCGGAGGAAGATTCGGGGTCTGAGATAGAGGACGAGACGTTTAACCCCTCGGCTGATGAGGAGGAGGAGGAAGAGGAGGACAGCGATGAAGATTACTCATCAGAGACAGAGGACTCGGGTAACGCTGGTGCTTAGATATATTACTCTGATGCTGATTGTTTGAAATTTTAAATAAAATTAAGTTATTTAGATTAATTTTTTTTATTTTTTGTATTTAGATTCAGTTATCGGTTGTAGATTTTTGTGACGTGATAATTGTTGATTTGCTTCACTTTTTGAACTCTCCTTAATTGTACTCATCAGCCTCTTTGATTGAGATTTAGTTTAGCTGTGTGTGTGAATTTGGCATCTGTAGAGTGTTGTTAATGTCTGATTATTGATCACAGATTACAGTGCGTCTCTGGGCAGCGAGGAGGAGAGCGGCAAAGACTGGGACGAACTGGAGGAGGAAGCCAGGAAAGGTGAGATATATATATATACATACACACACACACACACACACACACACACACAAAAAAAAAAAAATGATCTGACGAGCTGCTGTTTCCCTCCAAAATAATGTCACTTCCTGGAGGTTTTGGTGCATTAAGGCAAGACACCGCAGGTGAATAGATGTTTTCGTTGCTGATTAATCACAGTACAATAAGACAATTGTATTATTACACATTTTCTGAAATGTTGTGTTTAAGCAATTTAGACATCATAAATGCACTAATTTGCGTACATTTCCAGCACATAAATCTGAAATGAAGCCAGGTTTATAATTCTTTGATTTTGACGTCATATTAGAGTTAATAGTTTTTTCCAGAAAGGCTTTTGGATTTCTAGTTTCATCACTAGTTTCAATACTGTCAGCATACAAAAAAAAAAAAAAAAGTTCACCATGTTTTTGGGAACAAAATGTTATAATCACATGAATGATACATCAACAAACCCTTCAGTAAAATCAGAATATAGAGCGGAATAAAACTGCTAAGTTTGGTGTCTGTAAGTGCTGCTGAAGTGGAGAAATAAATGCATTTTAAGAAAACGGCATTTAAAGATATGGATTGTAATTAATATTGATAGATGCAAATAGATAAGTGTAGCTGTAAAAGCTTGTGAATGATATGAGCAAACCCTTCTATAAAAACCTTCAGAATATAGATATGAATAAAACTGTACATTTTGGTGCATGTAAGTGCTGCTGAAGTGGAGAAAAAACTCTTTAAATTTGTAACTGAAATCTACAGATGCCAATATACAGTGTAATCAAAACGCAAATGAAATATGAACAAACCCAACAGTAAAAACATTCAGAATATAGAGAGGAATAAAACTGCTAAGTTTGGTGACTAAGTGCTGCTGAAGTGATACAAATCATTTTGAGAAAACGGCATTTAAAGATATGAACTGTAATTAAAATCAACACACAAATAAAGTGTATTAAAATACAGCTTCAGTGTATATTTTGAATGTTTTTGTTTTCACATGTACTACACAATGCAGTGATTGATCTGTTTGTAACAGCCTTTTGTTTTTTCTTTCATTAGCTGATCGCGAGAGTCAATATGAGGATACAGAGGAGACCTCAAACAGGAAGAGGAAAGGCCGTTCGTCGGCTCCGCCTCCGCACAGCAAGAAGAAGAGACGACATTAGATAACACGCACTTGCGCGCACACACACACACACACACACACACACACTGCCAAATCAGTGTCCCACAGTCCTCTCTGACTGCCCCTCACACACACACACACACACACTCTGTTTGGTGTAAATAGCGTCGTCAGCGCTGATGTGTGCTGTAGAATAGTGGTTTTCATATCAGCGGATGGATGGACCCTTCACTCCTCTGCGTTTCCTCTGTTTGGTTGAATGGCATCTCTCAGGTGTGTGTGCGAGCGCTTTTCTGAAGCAGTAGCTGTGACGTAGTGTTTCATGAGCGTTACGTGACACTCATTCCTCGACTCTTCCGGCTCATCTCTCTTTCTCATGCACGTCATTCCTGTTCGTTTATGAATAGACGTGCGGTGTTTCACGGCGATGTGCTTTTGTTAGTACACAATGATTCATTTTGTGCTTTTGTTTGTTTTTCTAATGCGAGGGGACATAAACGTATACACACACACACACACACACACACACACACACAATTGTAAACACACTTTTTTTTCTTTTTTTTTTTTTTCTTTTTTTTTTTTTCCGCCCCATTTAGTACTTTTTGCTCATTCTGGATTGGTAGTCTTGTATTGTTCAATCAAATTTTGTTTTGTTTTTTTAATAAAAGTTAAGTGAAATTTAAAGAAACTTGTTTCTTATTTAAGCCTTATTTTGAGGGTCAAAGGGTGTGGTTTGTCATATTGATTGTGAAACGAATGATGGTCTTTACATTTGACTGGATGTCAGTGGAAATAAGTGACGTTTGCTGGTCAACTGTAATGAGTCGCTGCACCTATTTTTAGCCCATTATAAATTCATCTTTCTATTTGAGGTTTTAAATTAGGGGTGGGCGACATGGCAAAAATATATCACACTTTTTTTTTTCTTTTTTTTTTTTTTTTCTTTTTTTTATAGAAGTATCACGATTCTTTGTCATGTTGGTTTTACTATTTTGCAAGTTGTCAGAGCATTACAGCCAAACTAATTTCCCTGTTATAAAGACAAAGCATTTCAAGGTAACAAAAATATAAAAAAGAATGGTGGATATTTAGGCGAAGATAAAAATCTGTCATTTTATCTTTATTAACAAATGAGAACAGATACACATTACTAATACACATAATATACAAATAAAACAAACAGAGCTTTATTTTCAGGTACAATAGGTGTATTTAGCAGGAGCATTCAAGAAATTGAATGAACAAATATAAAAATAAAACTATATAGATTGATTCCTATTAAAGCAACTGTATTAATGTTTTTCAGTCAAGAGTAGTGAGTGATTTTTCTGTTTTATTAACATTAAAGGAATAATTCACCCAAAAATAAAGTGTTTTATTTTTATACCATCAGTTATTCACTCAAAAGTTGCTTTAAACCTGAATGAGTTTTTCTTCTGCTGAACATAAATGCTGTTTTGAAGGTGTAAAACCAAACAGTTCCTGGCCCCCAGTGACTTATTTTTTGACGTGAATTAACCGGCAAGACTTTAAAGCAGATGTAAATAATGTACTTCTGTGATTGTGAATAAGTGCAGTGTCCCGTGAGAGTAACTCTACCGCTGAGTTAACACTGATGTGAATGTATGTGGCGTTGTACAGTATATTGGGACGGAGGTGTCAGAACTGCAGCTTATAGAATGTGTGTAGCACGATACTACAATATTTGTTCAAAAGCAGATCGTGGAGACATTTTTATCGTCCACGATCAAATATCATCCTATCGCACACCCCTATTTTTTTTTTTTTTTGTTGTTGTCTATGTACATGTTTGTTTGCTTGTTTGTTTTTAGTAATTTAGTATTTCAACTTTAAATGAAAATGAGAAGTGCAACTAGCTGAAATATTACTAAAATATGAAAAAAATTGTCTATTTCAATTAATGTCTTTTAAAGCAATATCTTTTTATAGTTTTTGTTTTAGTTAATGATAATCCTGGTGGGACTTAAAGGGGTCATCGGATGCAAAATTCACTTTACAAGTTGTTTGAACATAAATGTTTGTTGGAAGTGTGTGTACACATCCATCATATAATGATAAAAATCCACCCAGTGTTTTTTTTTTGTTGTTTTTTTTTGTTGTTTTTTTAAATCCCTATTTTAAAATTCCCTTTCTCAAATCAGGCTGTTCTGAGATTCCTGTCAGAATGACGTAGTTCTGTACAGGCCCCTCCCACGATAGTTGATTTACAAGGCCGTCTTTCTTTAGACCCGCCCTGAGTGAGCTGAGAGCTGTCCGCCATTGTGTCGACTCCAGTGCAGGGGAAGACAAGAATGTCTCCGATTAAGCGATTGAGGTGTTTAGTTGTTGGATGTAATAATGAATATAGCAGTTGTCATTTGCTCCTGACATCTGAGCCGCTGAAGACGCAGAGGATTAACGTTACTTTCGCTTTGAATTGAATGTGCCGATCCCCAGTCTGCCTGAATGTGTCTATGTTCACGCCAAGCGTCAACCTCCCGCTCTCTCTCGTGAAACCAACACGGAAGTGACTAAAACTGCAATTCATCGACTGGCCGCTAGAGGCTGGCTCCAAAAGGGAGTCAATCCCATAGACTCCCCATGTTAAAATGCCCAACTTTACAGCAGAAAAAAACGTTTACAGACTGGTACAAAAAGTGGTTTTGGTCTATATAACTAATTTTGCCCTTCATGACAACTTTAAGGGGGGTGAATTTTTTTTTATAAGTCATCCGTTTAAATTATATTAATCCTTAAAGTTATGCATAATTAAGGGCGTGGCCACTTGAGTGACAGGTGGATTGCCACTGCTGTCACCACCGTCGAGCTAGATGGGTGTGGTTTCAGCAACCAGCTCCCGCCTCTTTGCCCATTTTCGATTATCCGGGAGTGATGCACGGTGACGCGCTGCCAAGATGGTGACGGCCGACTCCGCCCACTTTGAGCTTCAGAAACATTCTTCATAAACCTGCGGGTGACGTCACGGACACTACGTCCATGTTTTTATACAGTCTATGGTTCACACGAATCATTCGTGATCCAGCTTCATCTACAGAAGAAGTGAGTATAAGGGTTTTCATGAATCTTTGCAAATCGCCTTTCCTAACAATGTGCTAGTTAGCCAGTTTCACGGCTGAAGTAAACAGTACTGCTTGTCACCCCACAGACGAGAGGGGCGGGGTCAGCAGAGCTCATTAGCATTTAAAGTGACATGGACTAGAATGGCTTGATTAAAAACAGAGCTGATTTTGGCAAGGTAAAAAAAAAAAAGTTTTTTTTTTTTTTTATTATTTTTTTTTTTTACTGCCATTGAGAAATTTTAACCAAAGTATGTTATAGATCAGGGGTGGTGAACTCCGGTCCTGGAGAGCCGCAGCCCTGCAGAGTTCAGCTCCAACCCTAATTAAAACTCACCTGCCTGTAGCTTCCTAGTAACCCTTCAGACCTTGATTAGCTTGTTCAGGTGTTTGATTAGGGTTGAAGCAGAACTCTGCAGGGCTGCGGCTCTCCAGGACCGACGTTCACCACCCCTATTATAGACTTTTCATTAAGACCCTAAAGAATCATATCAACTTGTGGAAAATGGGCATCCAATGACCCCTTTAAGCCAGGCTTACGCTACATGATTTTTGGCTGGATTTTGCTGGTGCGAACAGATTTCCACAGTCTGCGACAAAACCCCCAGATCGCGACCAAATCGGTGCTCGTTGCGGTCGCCGAAGCTCGTAAACGTGATCCGAACCTGTCTCGAGCTATCACAGACGCTACGGCATTTTCAAACCTGTTTGATATTATTGCCACGTGATCTCGTAATGTGAGCTACACAATGACAAGATGGAGCTAATCCAGCCAATCACAGTGCAGATGGTATAAAGATGGTCTTATCATGCATCTTTATGAACAGAAATGAAAAGCCACAAATTAAATCAACTAACTAGAAATAAATTTATCAAATCATAGATCGTGTATATACCACGTTTCATTGTACTGTTTAATTACCTCCAATTCTTTCTGCAGTACTGACAGTCCTTGTTGTCCACGTCTTCCAAGCCATTGTTTCTGCCATATTCCCTTTTGTCGTGGTTTCTTCTTTCTTTCAGATAAAATAGCTGCACAGACCAATTGAAGGGCCAGTTGATTGTCCATGCTTGAAGAAATGGCCTATAATCGCTGTAATTTCTCGCAAGAATTTATGTGAAAGAACATTTTCGCTGATGGTTGGGAACGCCTCTTCACTGAATTTTTGTGTGCACCTCGTTAGCGTTGTGTTGTGTAGTATGTGCGCAGCTATGACAAGATGACGACAGATGAGAAGAAATCTTGTTGCGTAGTGTGAGCAGTAATTTGTCTTTCAGTCATGTAGTGTGAGCTTGCTATTAGGAAGATAGTTTTGGGGCAAACAATATTAGCAGTGGTAATATTTTTCTTGATATACTTTGATTTATTTATTTTGTAATTTTATTTTTATTACTTTTTTGAGGAGCACCTAATTTGACTACTTTTTTTTTTTTTTTGTACTTGTAAACCAAAACAATAGCAAAAAAACTGCAGAATAAGAAGGGGGTTAGTTGATTTATACACGTTTATAAACTTTAGGGAGAGTAAATGATAACAATGTTCATTTTTAGGTGAACTGTCCCTTTAAGTGAATAAACTTCTTAAACGTCTTCTGTTGCATCAGTTTGACCCATTTAAGCTGATCACAGCACCAGTTGCAAAGCGATATGGTTCCTTTGAATCCTTAAACAGGCTTTCTCATGGAAATTTTAGGAATGTCAGTGTATTGCCGTTAATGACATGAACTGTATAAATTGTCTGTCCAGTGATTTCTGTGCTGATATTCTGTATGTTTGAGTACGTGACTGTTAGTGATGTATATTTTTGATGCAGGTTGTCTCACGCTATCTCAACATTCAAATCCGCATTCAAACCAGCTCTGTTTGCATGACTCTGTGCAGTGTAACCACAGCAATGAGCATGATACGTCACGGAGATTAATCACCTCCATCAGTTACACTTAAAAAACAAGCTAAATGAGTTAGACCATAAACTGTTCAAGCAAAGTCTAATACACACATGGTGGATCTAATGAGCAAGTCTCTACATTTTGATTCAAAAACCAGAGAGAAAAACAATGTCAAAATGTTTTTGTTTTTTTGTTTTTTTTTGCATTGTTGGGTTTTTTAATGAGCTTTAGTTGCATGAATTGCTTAAACTAGTATAAAGTTAAACTTTTTTTTTTCTTTTTTTTTTTTTTTGCAAGAACACAGACTGATTAGTCTAATTTGAGAACTGAAACAGAAACTAAATGCTTTTAAACTGCTAGCTGGCCAGACTAATTCTTAAGACTACGTCTGATCATATGATGGCTGTTTGTAATGAAGACAGAGTGGATGCTTTTGTTGCTGCTTTTATGACCAGCTTTTTCCAGTTTCCAAAGCAAAGCAAAGCATCTCTGTGCACCAGTCCTCCGCAGTTTATCTGTAGGGTTTATAAATGAAATATTGTGCACTGATGTCTAAAACGAGGCGAGTACCAACTCCATTTCATTAAATAAGGATTGCAGGACTTTGATGCAAATGACCAGGATCAGTGATCAGTAAGGACAGACTTACAGACGCTGATGTGCCTGATGGATTCACTACATTTACATCTATTCGTTTAGTAGATGGTTCCAAAAGCAACTTACAAATGAGAAAAGACCAGGACAATACCAAATAAGTGTGTTTACAGAACAATATAAAGAAAAGGAAGGAGTTAGTAGGTTGGTTTATGTGTATCTTTTTTTTATATGTATTGATTTATATTTCCTTAAATGTTTATTAACTGACTTTTTACTTGTTAAATGTAGTTTTATTTATTTGTTCAGAGTATATGCATTTTATTTATTGTATTTTTATGTACTATGTTTTTATAGAATGTCAGGGGATGTACATTTTTTTTTCTTTTTTTCATTTAGACAAGATGTGTAATTGCAGAAAAATATAAAGACAAGGAAGGGGTTAGTTTGTGTTTGTGTGTGTGTGCTTAAAGTGCACACTCTGATCTTTAATTTGAGGATATTCTCATCAAAATTAGAGGAAAGATTAAGGAATTACAGCTCTTTAACGTACCTCCCCCATTTCTCAAGGGACCATAAGTAATTGGACAGTTGATTCAAAAGCTGTTTCATGGACAGATGTGGGCTATTCTGTTCTGTTATTTTTACATCAATTAAGCAGAATCAACTCCAGACCTTCTACCTAAGTCATTTGCATTTGGAAGCTGTTGCTGTGAACCACATGCGGTCAAAGGATCTCTCCATACAAGTGAAACAGACGATTGTTAGGCTTCAAAAACAAAACCGATCCATCACAGAGAGATAGCAGGAACATTAGGAGTGGTCAAATCAACAATTTGGTACATTCTGAGAAAAAAAGAACGCACTGGTGAGCTCAGAAACATAAAAAGACCTGGATGTCCACGGAGGACAACAGTGGTGATGATCGGAGAATCCTCTCCATGGTAAAGAAAAACCCTTTCACAACATTCAGCCAAGAGAAAAACACTCTCCAGGAGACAGACGCGTCTACAATCAAGAGAAGACTTCACCAGAGCAAATACAGAGGCTTCACCACAAGCTGCAAACAAGGCCAGAGTAGACTTTGCCAAAAAACATCTAAAAAAGTCAGAGCACTTCTGGAAAAGCATTCTTTGGACGACTGAAATTAAGATCAACCTGTTCCAGAATAACGGGAAGAAAAAAGTCTGGAGAAGGCTTGGAACAGCTGATGATCCAAAGCACACAACATCATCTGTAAATCATGGAGCAGTGTGATCATGAGCTGCATGGCTTCAGCGGCTCTGGGTTACTGCTGTTTTTACAGAAGCAGCGGATCAATTCTGAAGTGTGTGGAGCTATACTCTCTGCTCAGATTCAGTCAAATGCAGCAAAGCTGATTGTGTGGCGCTTCATAGAACAAATGAATAATGACCCAAAACATATAGCAAAAGCAACCCAGGAGTTTTTGAACGTGGACTATTCTGCATTGGCTGAGTCAATCTCCTGATCTCGACCCGATTGAGCTGTATTTCACTCGCTGAAGACAAAACTAAAGGCAGGAAGAGCCACAAACACACAACAACTGAAGTCAGCCGCAGTAAAGACCTGGCAAAGCATCACAAAGAAGAAACCCAGTCTCTGCTGATGTCCATGAGACCCAGATTTGAGGATTCTCAACAAAATATAAAAAATGAAAATTTATTTATTATTATACTTATTTGTCCAATTATATTTGAGCCCCTGAAAATGGGGGGGACTGTGTATAAAAATGGTTGTAATTCCTAAGCATTTTATTTTTGTTCAACCGTTGAATTTAAGCTTAAAGTCTGCACTTCAATTTCATTTTGATTTTCATTTTAATTCTAATCTGGTGGCATGCAGAGCCAAAATTATGAAAACTGTGTCAGTGTCCAAATATATATGGACCTGACTGTGTGTGTATGTATGTGTGTGTGTGTGTGTGTGTGTATATATATATATATATATATATATATATATATATATATATATATAATGTGTGTGTATATATATATATATAATATGTGTGTGTATATATGTATATGTATATATATCTTTTTTGTTGTTTTAATTTGTTTCTATGGACTGGCTGAGATATTTAGAAGTTTCTGTCTTTTATATTTAATTGTTGATTTGTTTTGTATGTATTCATATTGATTTGTTGTTTTATTCTTTATATGTCTTATATATTTGATTTTTTTATTTAAATTTGTATTGTTTTTATTTCATTGCTTTATTTATGTTACAAATGTTATTTTAGTGGCCTGAATTTGTCAAAATAAATTGGATAATAGCATGTTTGACATGCTTTGATTTAAAAAAAAAAAAATACTACAGCAAAATATTAAATTATTCTATCGCACTTTGATCACTGTGTGTATTTTCATGTCGCACAGAGAGAATCAAACAGACGGTGAGACTGGAGGTCAAGTTAAAATGTGAATGATCCTGCAGTGAAGAGATTCTGCTGCAGGTGAGTTCATATAAGAACATGTACAGTACAATGAAAGCATATTAATGGAGAAATTACAAAGAGTATCAAGTAATAATAGACTGTTTGTGTTCTTCAGATAGGGAAGATACTGAAGGAGAAGGGGATGACAGATCATGCAAAACTCTCATGGAAGATTCAGCCAGATGGAAATGTCTTCCAGAAGAGCCGGAAGAATGATGCTACTTCACAGACTTGCTCTTAAAAAAATGGACAAAAGAAAGTAGTTTTATTGATCCACTAATAAATAATATAGTAAGAACTGCATCTTTGATTTGACACGATTACCCATTTTAGCTGATCATGTGTTTAAAATCAGCTGATATTCAGTCACTCCATACCAATCAAAATGTGATGTGTATTTATTTACATAATATCAATGAGTCACTATAATGTAATCTTAATCTTTAATTTGAATTAAGGGATACTTATAACTTCATAATTGTCTTGTTTAAATGCTTAAATCCAGAAATTGTGACATTAATGTGGGTGAAACAAATCCTAGTTATTTTAATTGCTTATTCCTTTCTATGGGAAAAATAACAAGGAGTTTCCATTTTATGAGGAAAAATTTTTTCAGAGAGTTTCAAATTTCAGAGAGTGGGTTTTTTTTTTTTTTAATTTTATTCAAATGTTCAATATAAGATATATATGCTGTTGAATTGTACAGCATTTAACCTGAAATTAACTGAAATGTATTGTCCATGTTAGAGAGCTAACAGCAGTCAGGTTGCAATCGTTTTATTTAATACAGCCAGTGACGCTGAATTTGCATCTGCTTCATTCTTGTCACTGAGAAATGACTCGTGATTAACATTCAGCTGCTGGTTTTAGTTGAACAATCATTCTCAGGTAAAGTACAGATATACGGGTTTCTTTGCACAGTGTATGCATCAAAATTGCTGTAATGAGAACAATATTTATGCTGCATATACAATACCTTGTAAATGTTCGACGTTGCGTAGCCTTGAACTTTGTGAGTTTATATAAATGTTGGTCATGCAAATCTCTGCTGTCACGGACTGAATTTCAGTAGCTTTTGCAAAATATGTAAAATCAAAATACAGGGCAAGTTAATGTCATTCAGATACACAAGAGAGGAAAAGAAACTCATTACACAGACTGTTAGAGACGGAATAAGAACATTTATTTATTTGTTGCAGCAGATTGAAGATTATAAGAGCAGTTCATGATGAAGCCTGCTTTGTTCTTGGTTCTTTTGGAAGGTTAGTTTTTTGTTTTTCTTCCTTTTTCATTCATTTTATCATATTTTTATCCTGTAAAACTACTGTTTCTTATTTCTGAGGCCTCTAAATGATCAAAACATTGCTGTTAATCGTGTTTCAGACTCAATCTACTGCATGTCTTCTCTCGTCTGATTGATAGTTCAGAGTGTTTTATCCAGTAAAAGCTCTTTTAGTGTAATTGTAGAAACGTCCAGCTTCAGCTGCTGCTTCTCGTGTCTTTCTGCTGTCAAATCTTGACTGATTTTGATCAAGTAAACGTCAGAATAACTGTAGTCATATTTCCAGATGAACACTTACTGGACTGAAGCAGCTCAGCTTTACTTGATTCTCCATCAATCATGTTTTAGTCTCAAATCTGATCATCAGGATCTTTTGAGGAGCGTTTGTTTCCAGAAGCTTTACTTTCACTGTTCCTCAGTGGAGGAATGATCTTCATCTCACATCTTCAGAGGAACGTTTATTTCTTCATCTCTCTATTCTCATTTTACTGCATTGCATTATATTTAGGGCTCAGTGATAAACTGATTTTATATCGAGATCACGATAAAATTTATAACAATAACGATAAGCACTGTATATTTTTACTAGGCATGGATTAATCCAACAGTATATCACACAGCAGAAATAAATGCAACAACAGCCAGTCAGTGAATGTCGCTAAAAAGTCATATTCTGTGTCTCTGTGTGAAAGAATAGCGTGGTTCTGTCTGATAAACAAACTGATGCTCGTGGTGGTTTCAGCTTTTGCATCCCAATATCTGAGACATGAACACATGAACTTCATCTCCAGAGCTGCTCCGAGACTCACTTCAGCAGCTTTACACCATTTCATTTGAGAAAAAAACTATAGTCAAATACTAAATAAATAAAAGTAAAATTGAAAGACCTTCGTGACGACCCTCAAAATAAGTCCGGTTTAACTTGAAGGAATTATGGCCGAAATATAGTACTATTGTGTAGTCTACTAAAATATAATTCTAAAATTCATAATGATAATATTATTATTCAGGAATATCATACAACCAAGGTATTTTTCATTAATTTACACATTTCTGTTGTGCAGTATGTTGCTTGACAATAAAAATAAAATGTTTTGTTAATTTTATTTCATAATATTTTAAAAGAATGATCAACTATTGAAGGTTTATTATTTCATTAGACACCTTTTTTATGTGTAACAAACATGTAAAGTATTAACATTAAAGGCAGATGAATTTATAAATCATCATATGGGGGAAAAAAAATTACTATTATTTTTTGGCCATACTGGCCAGCTCTTGTTTTGATCATCAAACTAAGCAATTATATTTCATCTTACTAAGACTTTTTTTTTTTTAAATGATTTATATATATATATATATATATATATATATATATATATATATATATATATATATATATATATATATATATATTTTTTTTTTTTTTTTTTTTTTTTTTTTTTTTTTTTTTTGAGATACATAGTGATGACTGACATTTATATAATTTTATGGAGGTATCTGCAATACTGTTATAAAGATCTCATTGATTTACATGAGCATCAGAATTTCACCATATTTATATCATCATATGCACCAAATTGCATATTTTTGCACAGTTTGAGACTCTGAATAATATTGCGCTGTTCATCTTCCATGTTCTCACTATATGTGACCCTGGAGCACAAAAGCAGTCTTAAGTAGCACAGGTATATTTGTAGCAATAGCCAACAATACATCATATGGGTCAAAATTATCCCATCTTTCTTTTATGCCAAAAATCATTAGGATATTAAGTAAAGATCATGTTCAATTCAATTCAAGTTTATTTGTATAGCGCTTTTCACAATACAAATGGTTGCAAAGCAGCTTTACAGGAAATTAAGTTTCTACAATGAAGATATTTTGTAATACAAAAATATATTTTGTAAATTTCCTACCGTAAATACAGGTGCATCTCAATAAATTAGAATGTCATGGAAAAGTTCATTTATTTCAGTAATTCAACTCAAATTGTGAAACTCGTGTATTAAATAAATTCAATGCACACAGACTGAAGTAGTTTCTTTGGTTCTTTTAATTGTGATGATTTTGGCTCACATTTATCAAAAACCCACCAATTCACTATCTCAACAAATTAGAATATGGTGACATGCCAATCAGCTAATCAACTCAAAACACCTGCAAAGGTTTCCTGAGCCTTCAAAATGGTCTCTCAGTTTGGTTCACTAGGCTACACAATCATGGGGAAGACTGCTGATCTGACAGTTGTCCAGAAGACAATCATTGACACCCTTCACAAGGAGGGTAAGCCACAAACATTCATTGCCAAAGAAGCTGGCTGTTCACAGAGTGCTGTATCCAAGCATGTTAACAGAAAGTTGAGTGGAAGGAAAAAGTTTGGAAGAAAAAGATGCACAACCAACCGAGAGAACCGCAGCCTTATGAGGATTGTCAAGCAAAATCGATTCAAGAATTTGGGTGAACTTCACAAGGAATGGACTGAGGCTGGGGTCAAGGCATCAAGAGCCACCACACACAGACGTGTCAAGGAATTTGGCTACAGTTGTCGTATTCCTCTTGTTAAGCCACTCCTGAACCACAGACAACGTCAGAGGCGTCTTACCTGGGTTAAGGAGAAGAAGAACTGGACTGTTGCCCAGTGGTCCAAAGTCCTCTTTTCAGATGAGAGCAAGTTTTGTATTTCATTTGGAAACCAAGGTCCTAGAGTCTGGAGGAAGGGTGGAGAAGCTCATAGCCCAAGTTGCTTGAAGTCCAGTGTTAAGTTTCCACAGTCTGTGATGATTTGTGGTGCAATGTCATCTGCTGGTGTTGGTCCATTGTGTTTTTTGAAAACCAAAGTCACTGCACCCGTTTACCAAGAAATTTTGGAGCACTTCATGCTTCCTTCTGCTGACCAGCTTTTTAAAGATGCTGATTTCATTTTCCAGCAGGATTTGGCACCTGCCCACACTGCCAAAAGCACCAAAAGTTGGTTAAATGACCATGGTGTTGGTGTGCTTGACTGGCCAGCAAACTCACCAGACCTGAACCCCATAGAGAATCTATGGGGTATTGTCAAGAGGAAAATGAGAAACAAGAGACCAAAAAATGCAGATGAGCTGAAGGCCACTGTCAAAGAAACCTGGGCTTCCATACCACCTCAGCAGTGCCACAAACTGATCACCTCCATGCCACGCCGAATTGAGGCAGTAATTAAAGCAAAAGGAGCCCCTACCAAGTATTGAGTACATATACAGTAAATGAACATACTTTCCAGAAGGCCAACTATTCACTAAAAATGTTTTTTTTTTTTTTTTTTTTTTTTTATTGGTCTTATGAAGTATTCTAATTTGTTGAGATAGTGAATTGATGGGTTTTTGTTAAATGTGAGCCAAAATCATCACAGTTAAAAGAACCAAAGACTTAAACTACTTCAGTCTGTGTGTAATGAATTTATTTAATACACGAGTTTCACAATTTGAGTTGAATTACTGAAATAAATGAACTTTTCCACAACATTCTAATTTATTGAGATGCACCTGTACACTATATTGCCAAAAGTATTGGGTCACCCCCTTCTAATGAACAGGTTTGACTAATTTAGTAATTTCCATGAGTACAAATCTTAATGTTTAAGCATATAATGATATTCTAGGGAATTGTGTGCTTCTAATTTTAAAGCAACAGTTTGGACAGGACCCTTTTCTATTCTAACATGACAATGCCTCTGTGTATAAGGCAAGGTTCAAAAAGAAATGATTGATTTAGTCAGTGTGGAAGAACTTGACTGGTCTGCAGAAAGCCAAGTCCTAATCCAAGCTGAACACCTCTGGTGTGACTTTAAATGCAGATCTTGAGCCTAAAACTCATCACCAAACACCAATGACTTGTACATACACTATATGGACAAACGTATTGGGACACCCCCTTCTTTAGAACAGAAAAAGGCACTTCCAAAACTGTTACAACAGAGATGAAAATACAATTTTTAAATACATGAATTATGTTTCCATCTTTGTCGCCACAGTTTTGGAAGTGCCTTTTTCTGTTCTAAAGAAGGGGGTGTCCCAATACGTTTGTCCATATAGTGTATGTACAAGTCATTGGTGTTTGGTGATGAGTTTTAGGCTCAAGATCTGCATTTAAAGTCACACCAGAGGTGTTCAGCTTGGATTAGGACTTGGCTTTCTGCAGACCAGTCAAGTTCTTCCACACTGACTAAATCAATCATTTCTTTTTGAACCTTGCCTTATACACAGAGGCATTCTCATGTTAGAATAGAAAAGGGTCATGTCCAAACTGTTGCTTTAAAATTAGAAGCACACAATTCCCTAGAATATCATTATATGCTTAAACATTAAGATTTGTACTCATGGAAATTACTAAAGTAGTCAAACCTGTTCATTAGAAGGGGGTGACCCAATACTTTTGGCAATATAGTGTATATTAAAAGTTCATTTTTGATTTGTATTATGCACTGTTAAGAACTTCATTTGGACAACTTTAAAGGTGATTTTCTCAATATTTTGATTTTTTTGCACTCTCAGATTCCAGATTTTCAAATAGTTGTATCTCAGCCAAATATTGTCCTATCCTAACAAACCATACATCAATGGAAAGCTTATTTATTCAGCTTTGAAAATCAGAAAATTTAAAAAAAATGTGACCCTTATGACTGGTTTTGTGGTTCAAGGTCACATATCAGACCATATGAGCCATAAGCCTGATGGATCAAATATGATATCTATCAAATCATGTGCAATTAAAAACTGTCATAAACTGTCCCATTTCAACACTTGGGATTTTTCTTTTATTTCAAATGTCAGGCTTTACAGGGTTAATCAGGAAAGATGCAAACTCAATCATTCAATCAATCATCCAAAATAAGATATCTGTGTTATGACCAATCTTAACAAACGAAACAATGTTTGTGTCTCTCTTCTTCAGCTCTGATTGCCGTGGCTTCTTCTCAGACTCATGTGTTTTATTTCGTGCCTGTGAACCTGAGCTGGCCGGATGCGCAGGCGCACTGCAGACAGCATTACACCGACCTCGCCACCATTGATGACCAGAAGGACTATGAAGAGCTGCTGAAAACTGTGAACGCGGATTTTAAAGGAGAATGGATCTGGACAGGACTCTATAGGATGAGTGGGACTGCTCCCTGGATCTGGTCCGATCAGAGCCAATCCACATTCAGATCTTGGGCTGATGGACAGCCGAACAATCACAGAGGAACTCAGCTCTGCGCTGGAACCTCTCTCACTGGAACCTTTAATGATGCAGACTGTTATATTCAATATGCTGCTGTCTGCTACAATAGTGAGTATTATTAGCACACACACCACCAACATACAAGCAAATTAAATCTTAATTAAGCATACATGAAAAAAGCATAATTTAATAAAAGTTCTTATACACTGTAAAGAAATAAAAGTTCATAAAAATAAGGGACATTATATAACGGATAGTTCCAGGCCTTGATTCTGATTGGTTGAGCCGCGTTCGAAGCTGTTGTAAATTACTCTACAAACATACACCTTTGTTTACATCTCTGTGTTGCTCGGCAACCACTTTGTTGCAACCACAACAGTTTCTGAGGAACTACATTGTGTGGCAGAAGAATAATGTTTTTATTAATGTCATTTTGCTCTGTTTTATTTTGGGAAACCTTACTACATATGAAATAACCATTTTATAAAGGCAATGTGAATCCGTGGTTTACAGTGAATTTATAACATCTAAGGGGGTTTTAGTCACTCCGCTTTCATCGTGCATCACAACGCTGTTATAAATTCACTATAAACCATGGCTTCTTGGGTCTTACTGTTTTATTAAAAACCCGGCAGCTACGGTTGCTAAGGGGTAGGTTTAGGGTTGGGGTAGGTGTAGACGTTATTAAAACACAATCTAATATTTAGAAAAATTAATTTAGTGTTGGTTTCCAGCCGTAGCTGTATCCTTTCCAGCCACCGCCCTGAACTACACATAATTACTGTATTTGCATCACTGTAAGGGTAGGTTTAGGATTGGGGTTGGTGTAGACGCTAATAAACCATAATTTGACAGGTAGCATTTTTCGTTGTCAAACTGTACTACCTACTGTTTTAATGGGAGGTAGCAAAATCTGACAAGGGAGCACAAATCGACAAAACACCGGAAATTTACTGTAAAAAGTACGATCGCAATATTTTACATTTTATAGACTGAATTTAAATTTACAGTAACACATTTTTATTATTAAAAGTTTAAAAAAGTACAATTAAACCGTTAAAAAAGTAACTGAAATTGTTAATATAGGCTACCATAGTCACATAGTTTATCATAACTCCACAAGCTGAGATAATAATATATAGGTGCAAAGCAGTGTTGGGGAAATTTACTTTTAAAAGTAATGCATTACAATATTGCGTTACTCCCTAAAAAAAAGTAACTAATTACATTATTTAGTTACGTTTTATGGAAAGTAATGTGTTATGTTACTTTTGAGTTAATTTTTAAATCTGAGCAGGGCTTGCTTGTTTGTTTTTAATATAAAAAGTTATTTTACAAACGTAAAAACCCTTTTACACCAAAAGTGCCTCAGGCTGAAGGAAATGTAAATTCATGTCTGTACAGTAGAGGGCGCAGCTCAAACAAATTGCATGAAGAATATAACGCAGGAGAGAAAAAAAATTAATCACTATTCAGCAATAAAAACATGAAACACAAATGTGTCATTTTTGCTTAGTATGGTTGAATTGGATCATCGAAGGTCAGTAGCAAAGACATTGGTTAATAAAATGGTATTAAATACATAAATTATATTTGTCTTATTTAACATATTTAATTATTGCAGGTTTGTATAATATTCTGAGTTTGCATTTGAGTGTTTTTATTCATTTTGAGGAATACTAAATCTGTTTTTGTGCGAGTGAGATGAGTAAATACATGTCGATATTTAGTCTAGAACTACAGTAAGATCATGTTCACACACAACGCTCTGCACTTACTCCTAATTTCTCTCAACATGGCAACACCAGAGCTGTCAGTCAATACATGAGAAACAAAGTAACTGGAGTTACTTATTTGAAAATGTAACTCAGATATTTCCTTCTAAATTAAAAAGTAATGTGTTACTTTACTAATTACTAGAAAAAAGTGATCTGATTACATAACTCGCATTTCTTGTAATGCGTTACCCCCAACACTGGTGCAAAGCATCATAAACAAATGGCACTAAAATAATGCTATAAACATTTAACAACATAAGTTGTAACATAAAACTCTGATTGCATAACTGATAAGAAAAAGCTAAGAGGGGAAAAAAAAGTTATTTCAATGAAACATCTGGGAATGTCAATTTACGTTTTTTCACTGTAAATCACAAGGTGACTTGCTCATTTTCAGTTCCCAGTACTGTACATTTTGTAGTATTTTACAGTAAAATTACAGTATATGAAATGTCCTGTTAGATACAGTTGCTCACTGTATAGTAAGGGAACATTGACTAATAAAGGAAATTGCGTTGACTAGTTTATGCCATTAAAATTACAATAATTTTTTATTCTCAATTATATTTTAGAAAATTAAAAAGTGTCACTTGGTGCAAAGGTTATGTTTCAGAATTAGTTTGTTTTGTTCTGATGAACTGATCATCACTGTAACTTATTGGTAGCTTTTTGGTTATTTAATATAACGTCTCGGTTACGTATGTAACCCTCGTTCCCTGAAGGAGGGAACGGAGACGTCACGTCGGATGACCGACGAAATTGGGATCTCGCCAGAGAGACCAATCCACTTCGAGTGTAACTAAACGAGCCAATGGACATTGGCATGCGATTATTGCATCCAGCTGCCGCTGATCACAGCGTGAGCATAAGAGGCAGCTGATGCACGCATCAATTATGTTTTCGCTGAGGAGCCGAGCCGGCGACCCGGCAGCTCAGCGGTGGTACAGCGACTGTGGCGACGGGACGTGACGTCTCCGTTCCCTCCTTCAGGGAACGAGGGTTACATACGTAACCGAGACGTTCCCCTTTCAGTCGGTCACTCCGAGTCACGTCGGATGACCGACGAAATTGGGATCCCTACCAAAGCGCCACAGGAGCTGCCCCTTCCAGTGCCCTGTGTAGGGCTCCTGACCCTTCCTATAAGGCAGACAATAGGACCGGGCTCTACACAGAGAAGGTCAACTACTGGTGTTCCTTGAGCAACCCAAACAGTAGGACTAGGATAACACTGGGAAGCGTGCCCTTTCACTTGGAAGAGGCACACTGCGGAGTCACCTCCTCCCAGAGGGGGTTAAGTGACATTCAAACATGTGAAGTAACCCCGAAGGGCCCTATTGCACATGGAAGTCTCTGAGATGGCTCAGGCTGCATCTTTAGAGATGGCTGAACGTGGTCCGCCAGGGGAAACATGGCTCTAATAAGAATACCGTGGAATACACATATGGGATCCCGACAGGGTCTCTCATATGGGCACTAGCCTCGCACCAGATTTCAAGAATTCATTGGCTGAAGGCCTGGCACCGGACGCCCCGCCGCGTCCGGACGCCGGAGTGCTGGAGGACTCAACAGGGTTTGCCTGGTTAAGGAACTCACTGGAGAATTAGGCGTAAGGACGCCGCAAGCCGACTCTGAGCCGGCCCTCTCAGTGCCACTACCCGTTTGAGGTGAGAACACAGGAGGAAACCGGTTCGACACGTAGGCTATAAAACCTAGCGAACGTGTTGGGAGTCGCCCAACCCGCAGCTCTACAGATGTCTGCTAGCGAGGCACCACGAGCCAGCGCCCAGGACGATGCGACACCCCTAGTGGAGTGAGCACGCAACCTGAGCGGGCAGGGCACACCTTGTGCTTCGTAGGCCAAGGTGATGGCATCCACTATCCAGTGGGCCATCCTCTGCTTGGAGACAGCCTTCCCCTTCTGCTGTCCTCCGTAACAGACAAAGAGCTGTTCTGAGGTCCTGAAGCTCTGAGTTCTATCCACGTACTGACGCAGTGCGCGTACAGGACAGAGCAAAGCTAGGGCTGGGTCTGCCTCCTCCAGGGGCAGCGCTTGCAGGCTCACTACCTGGTCCCTGAAGGGCGTGGTAGGAACCTTGGGCACATAGCCGGGCCGGGGCCTCAGTGTTGCACTGGAGTCAGCCGGCCCAAACTCAAGGCACGACTCGTCGACCGAAAATGCCTGCAGGTCCCCCACCCTCTTGATTGAGGCCAATGCAGTCAGGAGTAGGGTTTTCATAGAAAGAAACTTCAACTCGACTGACTGCAATGGCTCAAAGGGGGCAGTTTGTAGGGCTCTTAGCGCCAAAGCCAAATCCCAAGAGGGAAGGGAGGGAGGCCTCGGATTTAACCTCCTGGCCCCCCTAAGAAACCTGACGACCAGATCGTGCTTCCCGACCGACCTCCCCTCTATGGGGTCGTGGTGGGCAGAAATAGCAGCAACATATACCTTAAGGGTGGAGGGGGACAGCCTACGCTCCAACCCTTGTTGCAAAAAGGAAAGCACGGCTCTGATCGAACATCTCCGGGGGTCCTCCTGGTAAGAGGAACACCATTCGACGAACAGGTTCCACTTCAGCGCATAGGCCCGTCTTGTGGACGGTGCTCGTGCTGAAGCGATAGTGAGCGCTACCTCCTGGGGCAGGTCACCTAGAACCTCCGCGTCCCGTCCAGGGACCACACATGAAGTTTCCACAAGTCTGGACGCGGGTGCCAGAGGGTGCCCCGTCTCTGAGAAAGCAGATCCTTCCTCAGAGGAATCGGCCAGGGAGGGGCTGTCGCGAGGAGCATGAGTTCCGGGAACCAGGTCCTGTTGGGCCAATATGGAGCCACTAACAGGACCTGCTCCTCGTCCTCCCTGATCTTGCACAATGTCTGTGCTAGCAGGCTCACTGGGGGAAACGCATACTTGCGCAAGCCCTGGGGCCAGCTGTGTGCCAGTGCATCCGTGCCGAGCGTTGCCTCGGACAGGGAGTAGAACCACTGGCAGTGGGTGGTTTCTGGAGATGCAAACAGGTCTACCTGAGCAACTCCGAACCGACTCCAAATCAGCTGGACCGCCTGGGGATGGAGTCTCCACTCCCCAGGAAGTGCCGCTCGAGACAGCTCGTCGGCCGCCTGATTGAACACTCCTGGGATGTGGATGGCACGAAGGGACCTCAGATGCTTCTGACTCCAGAGGAGGAGGTGGCGGGCGAGTTGCGACATGCGACGGGAGCGCAAACCGCCTTGCCGGTTGATATAGGCAACGGTCGCAGTGTTGTCCGTACGGACCAGAACGTCCCTGCCCCAAAGGCGCCCTCTGAGGCGGCACAGGGCAAGGCGTACTGCCAGCAACTCGAGGCAATTGATATGCCAACGCAGAAGGGGGCCCGTCCAAACCCCTGATACTGCGTGCCCGTTGTACGTGGCACCCCAGCCGGTGGCCGAGGCATCCGTGAATACCACAGCATGCCTGGATACCTGCTCCAGGGGCACTCCTGCCCGAAGGAACGAAGGATCTGACCACGGGCTGAAGGTCTTGCGGCAGGCCGGTGTAATCTGAACCCGGTGAGTACCGCGTTTCCACGCCCACCTCGGGATTCGACCATGGAGCCAGTGCTGAAGCGGTCTCATATGGAGCAGACCGAGCGGAACTATGGCCGCAGCTGCAGCCATATGCCCCAGGAGCCTCTGAAAGAGTTTCAGTGGGACCGCTGTCCTGCCTGATAAAGTCTTGAGGCAGTTCAGCACCGACTGAGCACGTTCCTGGGTGAGGCGTGCTGTCTGGTTGACCGAATCCAACTCCCTGCCGAGAAAAGAGATCCTCTGCACTGGCACGAGTTGCTCTTTTCCCAATTGACCCGAAGGCCCAACTGGCTGAGGTGCCTGAGCACCAGGTCCCTGTGTGCGCACAACAGCTCTCGAGACTGTGCAAGTATGAGCCAGTCGTAGAGGTAGTTGAGAATGCGCACACCCCGTTCTCTCAGGGGAACAAGGGGCCGCCTCTGCGACTTTGGTGAAGACACGAGGCGAAAAGGGACAGCCGGAAGGGCAGGACCTTGTACTGATATGCCCGACCGTCGAACGCGAATCGCAGGAATGGCCTGTGTCGCGGGAGAATCGAAACATGAAAGTACGCGTCCTTCAGGTCGATTGCTGCAAACCAATCTAGGGGACGGACGCATCCAAGAATGCGTTTCTGCGTCAACATCTTGAACGGCATCTTGTGAAGTGCACGGTTCAAAACTCGCAGATCCAAGATCGGTCGTAACCCACCGCTTTTCTTGGGCACAATGAAGTGAGGGCTGTAAAACCCCGACCTCATATCGGCTGGAGGGACCGGCTCTATTGCATCCTTCGCCAGTAGGACTGCAATCTCCGCGAGCAAGACAGGGGCATCGACGGCTTTGACTGAAGTGAACCGGATGCCCCTGAACTTGGGGGGGACGCCGGGCGAACTGAATCGCATAGCCGAGTCTGATGGTCCGCAGGAGCCACCGGGACGGGCTGGGGAGCGCTAACCAGGCTCCGAGAGACCGCACCAGCGGGGCCAACGGGCCCACCGACATGCCCGCGGTGGGGCAGCGAGGTGGAACACAGGGACCGGCCCCAGGGCCTGTGACGGCCTGGCCTGTGACGGCAGGGGGCGGGGTCTGGGTGTGTAGTGTAGCACTCACCTGATTTCTCCTCGCGTGGGAGGAGACACAGGAACCCGGCTTGAGGCTTGTGACAGCCCGGCGTTTGACGACTTGAAGCGGGGACTGGAGTGCTACTGCCCTTACCTGGTTCCACGAATGGGCAGGAGGGGTGCTCTTGGGCAACCACCCGCTGCCTGCTGGCGAGAGAGGAGGAGGGAAGTGATCCTGTGATGCACGGATCACCACTCTCCTCCTCTTGAGACCCGGAGATTGAGGAGACCGCTCTTTACTGATGTTTTGGGTACCGCTGGCTGCTGGGCCAGCGGCGGAACAAAATGATCAAAAGATACTCCACCCGGCCCTCCTCCGGGGGAGGGAGTGGTGCAGTCACCATCTCCCGATGAGCAGTCTCCTCCATCTCTGGGTCGACCGTCCTAGGGCCTCTTGCACTTGCGCTTGCCGCCAGGTTTGGCGGGGGCCTGGACGGGCTGGGCGTCCTGCCTGCGACCGGCTCCACGACGCTGCCTGGTGAAGGCTGCTGCTGCTGCGCGGGAGCGGGGGCGGCCGCAGGGGGCGCCCACGGCGACGAGCAGGCTGAGTGGCTGCAGCCGGAGTGGAAGCAGCAGGTTTCCTCCGGCGCATGATGTGTTTGCCTCAGTCTGCTTCTGGGCTGCCGAGAACTGCTGGGCAAAGCTCTCGACAGCGTCGCCGAAAGGGCCGGTCTGTGACACGGGAGCATTCAGGAACTGTACCTTCTCCTGCTCCTTCATGTCAGCGAGACACAGCCAGAGATGGCGCTCCTGGACATCGCACAACCCAGAGACTGTGCGGTCACCTTCGTCACTCGTAGCGCGAGGTCCGTCGCAGCACGCAGCTCATGTAGAACCGCCAGGTCGTGACCACCCTCGTGCAGGTCTTTCAGTGCTTTGGCCTGGTGGACCTGCAGCAACGCCATAGCGTGGAGGGCGGAAGCCGCCTCCCCACAGGCTCTATAAGCACTGCCAGTTAGACCTGACGAATACTTAGAGGCCCGTGAGGGGAGACACGGATCACCCCGCAGGGTGGAAGCGGCTGTTGGACACAGTTGCATGGCCACAGACCGTTCCACCGAGGGGATGCCCGCATACCCCAAAGCGGCTCCACCATCGAGGGTGGTGAGAGCGGAAGAACTACAAGATGTGTTTCGGGCAGTGAAAGGTGCCCTCCACAATCTTGTCAGCTCCTCATGCACTTCCGGAAAGAATGGCACCGGAGGGGGGCGCTGAGAACCAGCGCCACCCCCACCGAGGAACCACTCGCCCAGCCTCGAAGGATCGGGACACGGTGGCTTTTTAGGATTCCACACGAGCCCGACATTCTCGGCGGCCCGGGAAAGCATAGCCGTCATCTCTGGGTCTGGCACGGACAACGCTACCACACCCGAAGGGGGCAACGCAGCCGGGTCGTCATCCCCGGAGAGAGAGGGCCCGCCCTCCGATGCGGTGATCGACATCTGGTCATCAGAGGGGGCACCGAAGGAAACGCGTGGCCAGCGCGCTCCTTCGGCAGCTCCACCGGCTGCGGAGTGCTTGAGGGGTGAGGAGCTCCACTTGGGGAAGCCCTCACCGTAATCCTCAAATCACCTCTAACTCCACCGGATCCAGTGTGCACGCCGGATCACGGCAGGCAGAGGGACTCTGCCATGTTTGACATAGCAGAGTCGCACTCCGAGATGGTCATGTCCCCGCAAGAAGAACATGAACCATCCACGAAAGCCACCTCAGCGTGCTGAATGCCCAGACACGTGAGGAAGCGATCGTGACCGTCCTGAGGCGCCAGGAAACGACCACACCCAGAAACGCACGGGTGAAAAGACATCTTTAAAAAGACGCGATCACCCGTGTTGCTCTTTTAGAGAAATTGCTCTTTCAGAGAAATGCTCTTTTAGTGCTGAAGCACGCAGGGGAGCTGGCCACCGCACACTCCTAGTGTGGCTGTCAGCAGGAAGACGATCTTTCTCTCCCGGACACCGTGACCACCGCTGCCGCGCCGTAACGCCCGCACTCGCTCGCAGAACACTCTCTTGGAAGGGAGAGCAGTAGCTTTAACCACTACCGCTCGGCTCCGAAGCGAAAGGATAATTGATGCGTGCATCAGCTGCCTCTTATGCTCACGCTGTGATCAGCGGCAGCTGGATGCAATAATCGCATGCCAATGTCCATTGGCTCGTTTAGTTACACTCGAAGTGGATTGGTCTCTCTGGCGAGATCCCAATTTCGTCGGTCATCCGACGTGACTCGGAGTGACCGACTGAAAGGGGAACTGCTTTCATAACGACTTACTAATTGACAAACTAACTAGGACGTCGCATACTCATAATTTCATTATCATCAAATTACCAACTCGCAATAACTTCAGTATGATCTCCTAAAGTTATAAATACCCAAGATCATTCCAGTTACTACTACATTCATAATACTTCGCCAATTTCGTGAATTGGCAAAGTAACTGCAGGTCTGTAATTTCATTAGCATCCAATCACAGGTTATGTTCTGATGACCAGAATTTGCTTTTGAATGTCAGTGTCAAGCATTTCCTTAAGATTAAATGTAGGCTATTTTTTTTTCAACAAGTCAGAAGACACAGATGCTCAGTGTGAAGTGATATAAAGTGCGCGCCTCCACATTTGCGCGGGCTACTGGAAAGCGCACACATAGCATAACATCTGACAGGAAATTCAATTTCAACCTTTGTTACAGAAAGTACTTAAAATGTAACCAGCATAAGTGTAGAAACAGGTTAAAATTCAGGTAAGTCGGGTACGTTATTTACTAAAGTCTTTGAAAGAAGAAAATGCGGTTGTTATTCTTTATTACCTCAAGCACTTTCGAGTGTTTTTTTTTTTTATGTGTGTGTCCCACAGAAAGAAGGAGACAAACGGTGAGACTGACGGTAAAATCAAGTCAAAATGTCAATGATCCTGAAGTGAAGAATATGATTTTAGCGAAGGTGAGTATTAAAGGAAAAATATGGTATATAGTGACCCCATCTGGACACATTAGAGAACAAAATGTGTTAAGAGTGGCTTAGTGTCCAAATACTTTCTTAGTATTGAATAATTGTAAAGGTCTTTCCTGTTTCTGTTCTTCAGATTGAGCAGATGCTTAAGGAGAATGGCTTCACAGAAGATGATAAACTGTCATATAGAAACCAGTCGGATGGGAATATTTTCCAAAAGACAGAGCAGAAAATTAACGTCACTGAACAGACTTCCCTTTGAAAAGTGAAGACATAAAACTTAACTAGCTGTTCAGTAATAAAATAAAATAAAACTTCATTATTTCTCTGTGAAATAATATTAACCAAAGAAGTTAAGACATTTGATTTAAAGGGGTCATCGGATGCAAAATTCACTTTACAAGTTGTTTGAACATAAATGTGTGTTGGAATTGTGTGTACACACATCCACATTTTTTTTTACATCCCTGTTTTAAAATCCCCTTTCTCAAATCAGGCTGTTCTGAGATTCCTGTCAGAATGACGTAGTCCCCTCCCACGATAGTTGATTGACAAGGCCGTCTTCCCTTAGACCCGCCCTGAGTGAGCTGAGAGCTGTCCGCCATTGTGTCAACTCTGGTGCAGAGGAAGACAAGAACGTCTCCAATTAAGTGATTGAGGTGTTTTGTTGTTGGATTTAATAATGAATATAGCAGGCATCATGTACTCCCGACATCTGAGCTGCTGAAGACGCAGAGGATTAACGTTACTTTCGCTTTGAAGTGAATGCGCCGATCCCCGATCTGCCTAAATGCGTCTATGTTCACGTGAATCATTCGTGATCCAGCTTAATCTACAGAAGAAGTGAGTATAAGGGTTTTTTTTTATGAATCTTTGCAAATGGCCTTTCCTAATAATGTGCTAGTTAGCAAGTTTCGTGGCTGAAGTTTACAGTCTGCTCGTCACCCCATCGAAGAGAGGGGCTGCTGACCATCAGTGGTCAGCAGAGCTCATTAGCATTTAAAACGACATGGACTAAAAAACGGCTTGCTGAAAACAGCTGTTTTTGACAGGGTAAAAAGGATGTTGTTTTACACTACCATTGAGGAATTATAACTAATGTATGCTATAGACTTTACTTTAAGACCCAAAAGAATCATATCAACTTGTGTATCTGATGACCTCTTTAACAGAATTGCTCATTTTGTAGCTGATTTACATGTACATGTAGTTGCTTTTACCCAAAGTGACTTACAAATGAGGAACAAGACAATTTATCACATAGCAACACCTATTTTTATTACACCATGCAAGGTTGGTAAAAACTGAACTAGTAAACCACTAAATAAATAAATGGGAATTATAGTAAATGGTTTAGTTTCTAATAATCATTTAGCTGTTTGTCACCATATTGCAGATGTACAGAGCCCTAGATTATTCTTTTGCATGTGCCTTAATGCTAAAATGAAAATAAAAATTCTCTAACAAAAACGCAACTCTACTGACTGCTGCTGTTTTAAATACATTTATTACTGACAGTATTCAATTATCATTTTCTATAAAACATAAGGTCAATGCAACATTGTAAACTTAAATTGTCACTACTCTAAAAATCAATTAAAAGCATGTGAAAAAACAATGACATTTTATAGACACACCATTTAGTAGTTTTACTGTAATACATTGCTTATTGCAGTAATTCAGTGGATGTAGACATTACAACAAAAGCTCTGGAATATATGCAGCTTTGGTGATATTTTTGAGGAAAAACATGTAATTTAAAGGATTAGTTTACCCAAAAATGAAAATTCTGTGATTAATCACTCACCCTCATGTCGTTCCAAACCCATAAGACCTTCACTCATCTTTGGAACACAAATTAAGATATTTTTGATGAAATCTGAGCGCTTTCTGACCCTCGATAGACAGCAAGGGTACTACCACGGTCAAGGCACAGAAAGGTACCAAGATCGTCGAAAAAAAAATAGTCCATGTGACATCAGTGGTCCAACCATAATTTTATGAAGCTACGAGAATACTTTGGGTCTTGATACTCTCCATAATGGCGGTAGATGTTTACTTGGGGGAGAAGAATTGTTGAGTAAAGTCATTATTTTTGTTGTTTTTTTTGCGCACAAAAAGTATACTCGTAGCTTGATAAAATTATGGTTAGAATTAATGTGGACCAAAAATCTTTGTCATATCTTTATGTTAACATCCTTTACTAGCCTTTTGTTTTGGAGCTTTGATGCAGTCATCATTTTCTCATGATGCAAACAGGAATTAAACTGCTCTGGTCATGTGACAATTTGCACTAGCCATGTGACATTGCACATATTTAATTGGGACCCTTTATTTTTTTCCATATTTGCAGGAAATGCACTAAAACGTCAGTCTGTAAGGTTTTTAGAGCTTTATAAAGGAAAACCTTCTTTACGATCCCTATTGTGACCGGTGGGATTAAATGGGTTAATGACAGAATTTTCATTTTTGGGTGAACTATCCCTTTAACAATTTCAGGCTATTTCCATGTGGCATTAGGCGATAGTCCTAGGCCGCCATCTTTTGGACAGTCCTGATTTGCCAAGCCCATTTCAGTGGGACACAAACTACCAAAAAAAAAAAAAAAAAAACTTTACCATCTTGTGAATCATTTTCCACTACAATATTTAAGCAGTCATGTTGTGTATATCGTATTCATCGCCGTGATGTTCGTGAATGAATCACTCTTCTGAGTCATCTTTTTTTTTTTTAAATTTGGTGCAATTTTAATCACTTGCATCACTCATGGAGCGCTTTCTCTCTTTGTAACACAGAGAACAAAAACATCTCTGGATTTATCTATACTGTAAATCATTTGGAAAAAAAAACAAAAAAAAAAAAACAAGCAAAAAACTCCTATCGTCGAGAAGTTGTTTAAGTTCAACACTTGCACATGCAGCTTGTGAGCGACTGACTGCAGGTAAGCAAATGTTCATATTCTCTATACACAAACTTTTTTGCCAAATGTGGAAGATAGTCTCATTTGCTCTAGATATTGCAGGGCTGAGCACATATCCCTTACGAATATTTACCATGGTTTTACTACAAATAAAACCAAAGAACCATGGTTACTATAGTTAAACCATGGTAACCAAAAATCAACTATACAAATGGTCATCAATACGCAAAAAAAAAAACAAAACAAACAAAAAAAAATGCTACAATTTTACTACAATAAAATGATGGTTAATTTTCGTAAGGGATGGGTCAATTACTATATGTGTTTTGCTGTGGCTTTAGAATTGGAGGGAAATTTCTTTTGGATCACCGTTTGAATTGAGGTATTTGGCTCAGAGTGACAGCACACAACTGAGTAAGAAGCATGGGATATCCCTTATGACATTTTCTTTAAGCATAAAGAAGCAACAGCTATTATGCTATTCAACACAGTACTCAAGGGACACATAGCACATGACAACAAATGTGCATTAATGTAAACATTATGTGTATGTGCATAAATGTAGTCATTATGTGCAATTAAGCAGAAAGTGACAAGTGCTGAGGTAGTATAGTTGACATCTTGATCATGATAGATAAAGACTTTTACACAATGAAATACTGCACAGTAAGGTGACTGCACTAAAGTCAGTGAGTGGGGAAGTGGTTGAGGTCTCTAGATCCCTGTGGAAAGTGGGGTGTTCAATAGAGCAAGTGCTCTGTGGTAAAAGCTATTTTTGAGTCTTGTTGTGTGGGCATACAATGTTCTGTATCATTTCCCAGATAGCAGGAGGGTGAAAATGTTGTGACCTGGGTGTGAAGGGTCTCTGAGGATGGTTTTGGACTTCCGGATGCAACGTGCCCTGTAAATGTCCTCCAGACTAGGGAGCTGGGAGCCGGTAATCCTCTCTGCTGTTTTAATGATCCGCTGGAGAGACTTCCTGTTTTCTGAGGTACAGCCAGAGTACCACACTGCAATGCAATAGGTGATGACTGACTCGATGACTGACCTATAGAAGTTCACCAGCAGCTGTTGTGGGAGTCGTGCTTTCTTCAACAGTCTCAAGAAATGAAGTCTTTGAAGTCCTTTTTTGACCATCACTGAGGTATTGACAGTCCACGTAGCATTCTGACTGATGTGAACTCCAAGATATTTGAAGTTCTGCACAGTCTCCACTTTCTCACCATTGATGTTGATGGGGCAGTGAAGAGAGGGCTTCAGCCTTCTGAAGTCCAGGATCATCTCCTTTGTTTTTGTTGCATTGAGGATTAGGTTGTTGTCTCGGCTCCAGCGCTCCAAATTCTCGACTTCTGCTCTATAGGCTGACTCATTATTGTTAGTCATTCTCCCCACAATGATGGTGTCTTCCGCAAACTTGATTATGGTGTTCGTCTCATAGGAGGGTCTGCAGTCATACATATAGAGGGAGAAGAGGAGGGGGCTCAGCACACAACCCTGTGGTGCTCCTGTGTTCAGTATGATGGAGGGTAAGACAAGCTTCCCCATGCGCACAGTCTGTGGTCTGCCAGTGAGGAAATCTTGCACTCAGTTGCACAGGTGTGTGTTGAGGCCAAGGTGATTTGGTGGCCAGTGACACTGCGTCCTCAGTTGACCTGTTTGTCCTGTAGGCAAACTGGTGTTGATCCAAGGAGGGTGAAATATTGCTCTTGATGTGTGACAAAATGAGTCGCTCAAAACACTTCATCACCACCGGCGACATTCAGTGTCTTGATTGCTGCCTGTTTTGGTACCGGGATTATTGTTGCTGACTTGAGGCACGTTGGTACCATGGCCTGCTCCAGGGAGTTGTTAAACAGATCTGTGAATACTGCTGTCAGCTCACCTGCACAGTGTTTTAGAGGTCAGGCTTTAAGTATAACTCGTTTGAAATTATTGTGCTGCGTATAACATTATCTAGAGAAACACGTGTTAAATTAGCGATAAATCCCCTGTGATGTTTGTACTGGCTACTGTGTACAGGCCACCAGTGCACCACACAGACTTTATTAAAGAATTTTCTGATTTTCTATCTGAGTTAGTACTGGCTGCAGATAAAGTCTTAATTGTTGGTGATTTTAATATCCATGTCGATAATGAAAAAGATGCATTAGGATCAGCATTCTTAGACATTCTGAACTCTATTGAGGTTAGACAACATGTTTCAGGACCTACTCATTGTCGAAATCATACTCTAGATTTAATACTGTCACATGGAATTGATGTTAGTGGTGTTGAAATTCTGCAGCAAAGCGATGATATCTCAGATCATTATCTAGTCTTGTGTAAACTCCATATAGCCAAAACTGTAAATTCTACTCCTTGTTACAAGTATGGTAGAACCATCACTTCTACCACAAAAGACTGCTTTGTAAGTAATCTTCCTGATTTATCTCAATTCTTCAGCATATCCAACAGCTCAGAAAAACTTGATGATGTAACAGAAAATATGGACTCTCTCTTTTCTACCACTTTAGATTCAGTTGCTCCTTTACGCTTAAGGAAGATCAAAGAAAACAGTCTGACTCCGTGGTATAATGAGCACACTCGCACCCTAAAGAGAGCAGCCCGGAAAATGGAGCGCAGCTGGAGGAAAACAAAACTAGACGTATTTCGTATAGCTTGGCGGGAAAGTACCCTATCCTACAGAAAAGCATTAAAAACTGCTAGATCTGATTACTTTTCGTCTCTTCTAGAAGAAAACAAACATAACCCCCGGTATTTATTCAATACAGTCACTAAATTAACGAAAAATAAAGCATCAACATGTGTTGGTATTTCCCAAGAGCACAGCTGTAATGACTTTATGAACTATTTTACTTCCAAGATCGATACTATCAGAGATAAAATTGTAACCATGCAGCCGTCAGCTACAGTATCGCATCAGATAGTACACTATAGATCCCCTGAGGAACAATTCCAATCATTCTCTATTATAGGAGAAGAAGAATTGTATAAACTTGTTAAATCATCTAAACCAACAACATGTATGTTAGACCCTATTTCATCTCAACTACTAAAAGAGCTGCTTCCAGAAGTCATAGATCCTCTTTTGGCTATTATTAATTCATCATTGTCATTAGGATATGTCCCCAAAACCTTCAAATTGGCTGTTATTAAGCCTCTCATTAAAAAACCACAACTTGACCCCAAAGATCTAGTTAATTACAGACCGATCTCAAATCTCCCTTTTCTGTCAAAGATACTAGAAAAGATAGTATCCTCACAATTATATTTCTTCTTAGAGAAAAATGGTATCTGTGAGGAATTCCAGTCAGGATTTAGACCGTATCATAGTACTGAGACTGCTCTCATTAGAGTTACAAATGACCTGCTTCTATCATCTGATCGTGGTTGTATCTCTTTATTAGTTCTACTGGATCTTAGTGCTGCGTTCGACACTATCGACCACAACATTCTTTTGAATAGACTAGAAAACTTTGTTGGCATTAGTGGAAGTGCCCTAGCATGGTTCAAATCGTACTTATCTGACCGCCATCAGTTCGTAGCAGTAAATGAAGAGGTATCATATCGATCACAAGTGCAGTATGGAGTACCTCAAGGCTCAGTACTAGGGCCGTTACTTTTCACGCGTTACATGTTACCCTTGGGAGATATTATCAGAAGACATGGTGTTAGCTTTCACTGTTATGCTGATGATACTCAGCTCTATATTTCTTCACGGCCCAGTGAAACACACCAAATTGAGAAACTAACGGAATGCATAGTCGATATAAAAAACTGGATGACGAGTAATTTCTTACTGCTAAATTCTGAAAAAACAGAGGTGTTAATTATCGGACCTAAAAACCCCACATGTAATAACCTAGAACACTATCTAACACTTGACGGCTGCTCTGTCAATTCTTCTTCATCAGTTAGGAACCTAGGTGTGCTGTTTGATAGCAATCTTTCATTTGAAAGCCATGTTTCTAGTATCTGTAAAACTGCGTTTTTCCATCTCAAAAACATATCTAAATTGCGACCTATGCTCTCAACGTCAAATGCAGAAATGTTAATTCATGCGTTTATGACCTCAAGGTTAGACTATTGTAATGCTTTACTGGGTGGTTGTTCTGCACACTTGATCAATAAACTACAGTTGGTCCAAAATGCAGCAGCTAGAGTCCTAACTAGAACCAGGAAGTATGACCAAATTAGCCCGGTTCTGTCAACACTGCACTGGCTCCCTATCAAACATCGGATAGATTTTAAAATCTTGTTAATTACTTATAAAGCCCTGAATGGCTTAGCTCCTCAGTACTTGAGCGAGCTCTTATCACATTATAGTCCTCCACGTCCGCTGCGTTCTCAAAACTCTGGCCATTTGATAATACCTAGAATATCAAAATCGACTGCGGGTGGCAGATCCTTTTCCTATTTAGCACCCAAACTCTGGAACAATCTACCTAACACTGTTCGGGAGGCAGACACACTCTGTCAGTTTAAATCTAGATTAAAGACACATTTCTTTAACCTGGCTTACACATAACACACTAATACACTTCTATTATTCAAATCCGTTAAAGGATTGTTAGGCTGCATTAATTAGATCAGCCGGAACCGGGAACACTCCTCATAACACACGATGTACTCGTTACATCGTAAGAAGCATGGCATCTACGCTAATATTTGTCTGTTTCTTTCTTATTCTGTTTCTCAGTCCGTGTCCAGATCAGATGGTGCATCGGCGCCGGAAGATGATGTCTGCGACCCTGATCGTCAGCGGAGGCCGGACACCTGGATGAGCCCCGGGGACACTAAAAATATAATAAAATACCTAACTACATAATACTATTATTGTTAGAAATTGCAACAATATAAAAATAGAAATATAATACATTTAAAATTTAATTAAAACAATAAGTAAAAAAAATAAACAATAATATCCTGGCCAGAGGAGAACTGGCCCTCTGACTGAGCCTGGTTTCTCCCAAGGTTTTTTTCTCCATTCTGTCACAGAGGGAGTTTTGGTTCCTTGCCGCTGTCGCCTCTGGCTTGCTCAGTTGGGGACACTTAATTTCTAACGATTATCATCAATTTGATTTCATATATACTATTTAAACTAAACTGAGCTAGACAATGACATCTCTGAATTCAATAATGAAATGCCTTTAACTGAAAATTGAGTGTTTAATCTTATTATACATTACTGACACTCTGTCCTCAAATTTGATACTGTTAAGTGCTTTGACACAATTTGTATTGTTAAAAGCGCTATATAAATAAAGGTGACTTGACTTGACTTGACTTGACTTTTAAGATCCATCCTGGCACGCCATCTTTGCTTGAGTTGATGTTGTTCAGAGTTCGTCTCACCTCATGGGGACTTCGCATCAGCACACTCTGTGTTGGTCTCTGCTGTGTCTGTATTGTGGTGTTCGAGGTGTCTGCACATTCAAACCTTGCAAAGAAACGATTTAGCTCTTTAGGAAAGTATGGGCTCACTGTGAGTGTTGAGCTGGTGTTGTTGCCCACATAATCTGTGATGGCCTTAATACCCTACCACATGCGTCAATGTTGATGAAGTGCTCCTCAATATGCTTTTTGTCGCAGCGCTTCGCTTCCTTGATGCCTCTCCTCAGTTTAGCCCTGGCTGTTCGATATGCCTCTTGATCACCTGACCGGAAAGCAGCATCACGGGCCCTCAGCAGTCTAATCACAGCTGTATTCATCCATGGTTTGTGGTTAGGGAGTATGCATATTTTCCTCTCAGTGGTGACACTGTCCATGCAGAAACTGATATAATCCAGCACAGATGAGGCATAGGTGTTTAGGTCTGTGTGGTTATTTTGTGTGGCAGTTATTTTGAACAAGTGGGCTTTAAACTGTGGGCTTAATCCTTGCAATGAGAGGTTTGTAGATGGGAGTTACAAACAAACTGACGTGGTCAGACCGACCAAGAAGCTGGGAGGGTGACGCTTTATAGCTCTTTGTTATGTTATAGTACACGTCGTCCAAAGTATTATTGCCTCTGGTGGGGAAATCAATAACCTGATGAAATTTGGGGAGCACATCCTTAAGATTAGCGTGATTAAAGTCTGCTATTATAAACACGCCATCTGGATGGACGTTCTGTAGCTCGTGTGTGGTCTCATGAAGCTTAGCTAGCGCCAGTTTAGCATGTGCTTGTGGTGGGATATAAACAGCAGTGAGAAATACCACAGTAAACTCTCTTGGTAAATAGAACGGCCTGCATTTCAGCATTATAAACTGTCAAGTCCGGTGAGCAAAACTGCTCAACAGTGTCAGTGTATGCACACCAAGTGTTACTCACATATATACACACACCGCCACCTTTTTCCTTTGCCGGAGTCAGTTGTTCGATCCACTTGAAACACAGTTCGGCCTGCTAGCTCGATAGTCGTGTCTGGGATGATATCATTCAGCCAGGTTTCCGTGAAAAAGGAAGCACAACTGCTCAAGTTATTCGAGTGGATCCTCAGCTTCAGCTCGTCGATCGTGTTGACGGTAGACCGGGCGTTCGCAACAAACAGGCAGGGTAAAGTTGGTTTGTTCGGGGAGCTCCTTAGCCTAGCATGTATGCCGGCTTGCTTGCCTCACTTTTGCTTCCTGTCTCTCCACCGCCTGTGTCGCTTAATGTCCGGGCTTATGATCCAGGCAGGTACCGATGTGCAGAGTATCTCCTTCGGTATATTGGAAAGACCTTTTATCTTTTAGGGAAGGATCCAGTATCTTTTGTCGGTCATATGTTATGAGAGTGGATCCCAGTCGAAAAGAAAAAAATTATATCACATAAAAAGACATGCAGAAACACAAATAACACCAGAGGTGGAAAGTAACGAATTACATTTACTCGCGTTACTGTAATTGAGTAGCTTTTTTGTGTACTTCTACTTTTTAAAGTAATTTTTAAAATCTGTAATTTTACTTTTACTTAAGTATATTTTGTTTGAAGTATTGTACTTCCCTACATTTTAAAACACATTAATTACTGAGTTAAAAAAAAATTAAAATAAAAATCGCTCCCTGGAAACTACTACAGTAAATAAACGGCAAGAGAACAAACTGGCACTAAAATCGCAAGAAAGATGCAGACGGACCAGACAGGCGTTATGGTGCAGAGCAAGCTGAAAACCAAACCCCGTCGTATTCTGCTGAAGTTGAATTCGAAGGAAATGAAGTGAACCCTATGCTCTATTATGCAGTGTAAGCTGTGTTTGCCTAGGGAGACCAAACTAGCAGCTTATAAAATCTCGACATGACCCCTTCGCAAGCATGTAGAGGTAAGGTAAATACTTGCATCATTGCATTGGTGGTTAAAATGAAGCTTTGGCAGTTTAGCAAAAGGTTTTGCAAAAATTATCCAAAAAGACAGTGGTGCAGGGTGTGCGATATATATCGTCTGTGATAATATCGTAATTGTTGTTTTAACGATGTGCGATTTGACATTATCAGTATTTAGTATTTATTTAAAACACTCCTCCAGAGTGCCGTGAAGTCTAGTAGATTAGACTAGTGCGCACGCGCATTTAGAGTGCGTTCTTTCACTGCGTGATTCAGTCTATTAAAATGCATTTAGAATGATCACAAAATTGAAGATATGGGGGCAGAAAATTTATATTTATATCATTTCATATAGTAAATCAATATCACACGAAGAGTGCCGTTTTTCTCCAAAAATCAGCATGATTACATATAGATTTTTTTCCAACAGTTCAATAAACAAGAAGTTAATTAAGAGACTTGCATTTTAGACACCATTTTGCCTGTTTTTGCTCTATTTCGACAACAAAAATAATCCCAAACACAGCCACAGCACTGTTTTGCGTCTCTGAGCAACATGAAGGTGTTTGTTCCTGAATGAATCAACTGTTTAAATGATTCGGTTCAATCGCAATGACTCACTTATTAACAGTGACTTGGTGACACCTACTGGCGGCTTTAATTTCACATTTAAAGTGTCTTTTGATTTTTTTATTATTATTATTATTTTTTTTTTATATAATTTCAAATGAGTATTCAACATTTTATGTCTTATATATCAAAACATTATTTCTGCATTTGTAACTGCAGGTTAAATGCATTTGTGTCCTGCATTAAACAGTGTGTAAATACATCTAAATGCCACTTCAGATGAAGCTTCCGTGTTTCCTCTGCACTGCAAAGATTAATTTTGTTGATCCTGATTTAATTTGCCTGGTAACAGCCCAAATGTCTTATTATTCTAAATAACTGATTTCTTTAATTAAAAACAACTAGTCTGAGATTTATAGGCCTATCCCAGGGGCGTCAAACTCAGTTCCTGGAGAGCCGCAGCCCTGCAGAGTTTAGTTCCAACCCTGCTCCAACATACATACCATGTTGTTTTCAAAAAAGCCTAAATGATTAGATTAGCTGGATCAGATGTGTTTAATTAGGGTTATATCTATACTGTGTATAGCTGTGGCCCTCCAGGAACTGAGTTTGACACCCTTGGCCTATCCCATTTTTGTGTCCTTCCCACTGTTAAAAAGTAACTAAGTAATTTTTACTCTGAGTACATTTTAAATGAGCTACTTTTTACTTTTACTTGAGTAGATTTTTAGACCGGTACTTTTACTTGTACTTAAGTAAAATTTTGTTAATGTAATGGTACTTTTACTTGAGTAAAATATTTTCGTACTCTTTCCACCTCTGAATAACACTATACAATGGCGCCTAGTGAGAGAGCTCTGAGCCGCTGCGTCTGTGCGCGCCGCCATCTAAATAATCACATTTTATTGCTTTGTAGCCTAAAATGAAGATGGACACAGTTTTTTGTTTTATCCAGCTATATTTACTCAGTGCAACTTATAACATCCAAGTGAAAGATATAACACCAACATGTCATATAACACCCCCTAAATATGACTTGTTAACTCAATCAGGTTTAGCTAATCACTTTCTCAATGGGACACAAAGCCATATGACTTTCAACTGTGATCAGCTGTGGTCATTTTATTAGCTCATATGTAACTTGACTTGAACCTAGACTTGCAAATACAAATTTCCCTGTAGGACTTGAATGGACCATCAGAATACCTATAAAAATAACCCAATAAAGATCCATAAAAAAATTAACCTGCATTTTTTAGTGTGACCAGCGTTGATAAAGGTGCTATCACACAATATGCATCAGCATGTTTTATCCCAGTAAAATAATGCTACTAAGAAACATTGTTTTAATAATGCAAATTCAAACAAAAATTGTTCTTTGACAATTTAGTGCATTTCGTTTAAATTCTGGGCGCATCAGCCTCTGTAGTATTTACAATCAATAAGATGTGTGCTGTATTTGGTCTTTTAAAGTTTTACTACATTAGTACCCGGTAAAAAAATATCTGAAGGGCAGCAGAGGAAATTCTTATTTTGCCTTCCAGGTTTTGGTAACATGAAAACCGAATAAGTATTCGACCGAACCTGTCCTGCAGCAGGTGTGTCCTGCAGTGACCCGTATGATGAACCAACAGGAGCAAACACGTGAGTCGGAGGAAATTTGTCTGAAAGTCGACACATGAATGTTTATACGAGACAACCTAAGCATGACCAGAATCAACATAATTACATAGAAACCTTTGGTTTTTAAACCTTTGGTGAGTGCCACTCACCATCATGAACAGCACTGTGACTGCAGTGGAGACATTCAGGTTCCTGGGCACCATCATCTCTCAGGACCTGAAGTGGGACACTCACATTGAGTCCATTGTGAAAAAGGCCCAGCATTGGTTGTACATCCTTCGCCAGCTGAGGAAGTTCAACCTGCCACAGGAGCTGCTAAAACAGTTCTACTCCGCCATCATTGAATCCATCCTCTGCACTTCAATAACTGTCTGGTTCAGCTCAGCTACCAAATCTGACCTCAGAAGACTACGGAGGGTAGTCCGGACTGCTGAGCGAATCATTGGTACAACCCTCCCCACTCTCCAAGAACTGTACTCATCCAGAGTGAGCAAAAGGGCTGGAAAATCACTCTGGACCCCTCACATCCAGCACACTCCCTCTTTGAACTGTTACCGTCTGGTCAACGCTACAGAGCTCTGAGCACCAGAACGACCAGACACAGGAACAGTTTCTTCCCTCAGGCAATCCATCTCATGAACACTTGACATTAAATGCGGAACACACAACACTATTATACATTATTTATTCACCACACATACTTATTTATTTTTTTTAATTTCAAATTTGCACACATCATAACTGTACATACACTATATTGCCAAAAGTATTGGGTCACCCCCTTCTAATGAACAAGTTTGACTGCTTTAGTAATTTCCATGAGTACAAATCTTAATGTTTAATCATATAATGATATTCTAGGGAATTGTGTGCTTCTAATTTTAAAGCAACAGTTTGGACAGGACCCTTTTCTATTCTAACATGACAATGCCTCTGTGTATAAGGCAAAGTTCAAAAAGAAATGATTGATTTAGTCAGTGTGGAAGAACTTGACTGGTCTGCAGAAAGCCAAGTCCTAATCCAAGCTGAACACCTCTGGTGTGACTTTAAATGCAGACCTTGAGTCAAAAACTCATCACCAAACACCAATGACTTGTACATACACTATATGGACAAACGTATTGGGACACCCCCTTCTTTAGAACAGAAAAAGGCACTTCCAAAACTGTGGCAACAAAGATGGAAACATAATGCATGTATTTAAAAATTGTATTTCCATCTCTGTTGCAACAGTTTTGGAAGCGTCTAAAATGACTGTACCCATATGTACAAGTCATTGGTGTTTGGTGATGAGTTTTTGGCTCAAGGTCTGCATTTAAAGTCACACCAGAGGTGTTCAGCTTGGATTAGTACAACCTCTGCTTGGATTTGCCCTTATCTTGAGGACCGCATAAGTAAAATATGGCTCATCTTACCCCACTCTCCCCTACATGTAAATAAATGTGTAAAGTGAGATTATAGATGTTTTTTTTTTCTGTATCTACAGTAATGATTTGACAGAAAAAGAATGTAATGGAAACTTTAATTTCTTTCAGCAAGATTTCCCTCAGGAACTTTTCTCTCAGAATAGAACTACTGCTTATACACATCGAGAAAGTCTTCCAGTTTTGTGAACTTTCAAACAAAGACCAGTCACTGGTCAGGTGACTATAATTAAACAGGAAATTGACCATTTGACCACTGAATCTACAAAAATCCTTTCAATTCTAAGAAGTGTTTTATCAACATTTCAACATTACATCAACCACTGATGAACACACTAATTTTTATTTAACCTGCAGTTCCTTCATGAACCCCATTTTGGGAAACTTTGACATAATGAAATATTTAATGCATTATATTATTAACAACATATGGAATGTATTTTCTTGTATTTTATATTAATGTGGTACAATGTCATGTTATTTAAATCTATATGATAAATGAGTTAGGTCAAAAGTAATCTAAAAGTAATCAAAAAGTGCTCTGACTGTATTACCTAAAATATGTAATGCAGTGGATTATATTACTAACTGCAATTTTTGTCATGCATTTTACAAAGTTCAAGTAATCTACATAGCACTGACTAAGAAACATTTAAATAATGAAAATTCAAATAAAAAATAACCGGCGGGCAGCAGAGGAAAGCCTTGTTTTGCATTCCAGGTTTTGGTAACGTAAAAACTGAATAAGTATTTGACCTGGTTTTTGCCCCACCCTGTCCTGCAGTGACCCGTATGATGAACCAATAGGAGTGCAGCAATCATGACACGCGAGTCAGAGGAAATTTGGCTGAAAGTTGGCTCATGAATGTTTATATAAGGCAACCTGAGCGTGTCCACAATCAACATAATCATATGCACTTTTAAGTTTTTCTTTTGTGTACCAGATCAGAATGTTGCCTAAACTTGATTAATGGAAACAGTCCTAAAAAACCTTAATAAAGCTGCTGAAGAAAATGTGACGTATTATTACTTTGAACCACAAATGTGAACTGTAAATAAAAACTGGCAGGGAATGAAGATGTTTGGAGAACAAACGTGTATGCATGCACTTGTGTATCTTTATTGACATGCATTTCATTGACGTGTTTCCCAATAGTTAATGTAATTTTGTTTCATTTGTTCTAATTTGCAAGTCACTGTTTGTAAGACAAAATGATGCAGGCACGACTAATCATTGGCTATTTTCATGCTTTGCAAACCATTTGAATGAATGAATCACATTGTAACAAAGGCAAAACGTGAATCAGTGTCGGTCTTTATACGAAAACATTTTGCATCTAAGACAGACAACAGGTTTTGCATTAGAGATCAATTACATATCGAGACTAAAAACTGAATATAATGAGAAGAACACAGACACTGAATCAGTCCCCGTCAAACCTCAATCTGTCTGCTGCTGCAGGTAAATGATCATCATCTTCATTTCTTCAGATGTGTTCATCTCTGAAGAAGCTCTTTGTATTTCAGTCCTAACTTGTTTAAATATGTTTTGAATTTCAGAATCTAACAGGACCCGGCAAACATTACATAAATAGAAGCAGTTCTGCTGGACGTTTAAACAACGTTGTCTTAATGTAAGTCAAAACTCTTTGGTCACTTTTAATTATGGTTTTGCTTAAATCACTAATTGGCAGTTTGTGATTGTATTTTCCAATCATTCTGACATTATAACTTGAAAATCTCATTGAATTAAGTTCTTTTGTAAAGTATGCAACACAAGAAATCAGAAGTCACTGCCATCACTTCAATAGAGATGTTCACAAGAGAAAAAGAAAAAAAAAATGCAGGTTTTGTCTGATTATTTAGGGGTGAAGAGACCAGTTTAAAGTCTAAATTAAAGCATGATGTTTTGTACCGATATCTGAGCAGTTTAACAAGTTGAAGTGTTTGTTTTTCTCATAGGTATCTGATCACGAGGAACAGTTTACTCTTGCTGCTTTTGGCAGGTCAGTTTGTAAATGTTTAAATTTCTCATTTAAGATGATTTTCTCGTCCTAGTAGTGAAAGGAATACATTTGTAATTGTCTTAACTGCTGAATCAGGTTTATGGTCTCATAACTTGAAAGTAAAATGAATGCATTTTCTTTCATCTTCAGCTCTGATGAACGTGACGTTCTCACAGCGTCATGAGTTTGTCTATGTGTCCTCATCCATGAACTGGATGAATGCACAGAAGTACTGCAGACAGCGTTACACTGATCTCGCCACCACCGATGACCAGGCGGATCACAATGAGCTGCTGAAAACTGCAGGAATGGGAAAGTTTTGGCTTGGACTCTATCGGACAACAGGTGGTGGAGTCTTTGTCTGGTCAGATCAGAGCAGCTCCTCGTTCACAAGATGGAAAACTGGACAATCGGGAAATGAGTTGTGTGTTAGTGTTTACGATGGCTACTGGTATGACCGCAACTGTGTAGACAACATTCCTTTTGCGTGTTATTTTGGTAAGTTAAACTTTGTTCTCCCTTAATTTCATTTAGTTGTTATTTTGCCTTACACTTGGAATTGAAAGCTCTATTTGTCATATAAACAAATGTCAAAGCTTAGATTTAGTTCAAATTCTCATGTATGTTTTAGCTAATAACTTTTGAACCGAATGGTCATTTGTCATTATACCATGGACTCTCTGAATACTCGATTCTGATTGGCTGGCAGGTATGCAGTAAAACTGTTTAATGCATAGGTAGTTCCAAGTCACCGTTCAATATTAATGCGCTGCTTTAATTGATGCACACAAACAAACACTCATCACTCGCACACACACACACACACACACACACACACACACACACACACACACACACACACAGAGAAAGAGAGAGAGCGAGAGAGAGTTGGAGATCGCAGATTGCACATGTGCACACACACAAACTTGTCAACGCTTCCCCATGAATTTTATTAATAAAATAGCCTAGATACTAGAATGCTACATTATATTCCTCAGCAACAAGGTGTAAAATCGCTGTTTTTGAAGTAACACAGCTTCATTGTTTCTAGAGAGATGCACAGAAAAAAGTAAAATGCACACACAACTTGTTGTCATCTCTCTCTCTCTCTCTCTCTCTCTCGATCTCTCTCTCTCTCTCTCTCGATAATAATTAATTCAAATAAATGCTATAATTCATTAAAATAAATGTGATCTTACTGCACTATTTTATCTCTGAGTCTGATTTGAAGCGAGCAGAATACTAGCGTTTTATGAGCCGTAACTGACGAAAATAACCGTCATTACCTTTCCGGTTAAATATTGTGCTTCAAACATCATTAACAGCTTTAACTTGTAAATGCTGGCAAATTACCATGGTATAAGTGGGATAATGCATGGCTAGCTGTGTATTAAATGATTTTAATTTACTTTGCGGAGGCAACCTTGTTCTTGGCCTCCACGTCGAGCATTAAACTCGTTTAATCCTTTACTTGGTCCTTGTGTCTAATGTTGAGGGCAACACATCTGTTAGATTTCACACCATTTTGAGTTTGTCCAAACCATACTTTGGTCTTTCAGCTTCAAATCAAATCATGATCATCAGATCTACACCACTTGTGAAATATTTAAAAAATAAAGTTTACAGTAAATCATATACATTTATATCTAACAGAGACATTTTTATGAAGTTGCTTTCCTCTACAACTGAAGTATTGATTCTACATTGTTCTTTATGACTCTGAATGCTTCATGGTTGCATTTCCTTACAGACAGGAAGAGACAGATCGTGAGAGTGGAGGTGAAATCAAGTCAAAATCTGAATGATCCTGCAGTGATGAATGAGATTTTACTGAATGTGAGTCTTGCGTCATCATAGAGGAACTCATCTGAGTTTGAGTAGAATGAACCAATTAAGACTGTCTGCAATTCTAAATGGAAAATGCCAACAGTAATATCATTTCAAAGTCTCTTTCTGATTTTCTGTTCTTCAGATGAAGAAGATACTGAAGGAGAAGGGTTTGGCACAATATGCTAAACTTTCATGGAGAACCCAGTCCAATGGGAATATCTTCCAAGAGAAGGACCAGAAGATGGATGCCACTAAACAGACTTGCTTTTGAAAACTGTGGGGAAAAAAAAACATTTATAGTACCACATAACTAACTGAACATGTACAGTATGTGTAACATCATTCTCTCATTTTAGTGGTTTACAATGCAAATGCATAAATAGTAGCAGATGAACAAATGCATAAATCGTAGCAATCTAACTCTATAGTTACTGTGCATTTATACATTGCTTTTTCTCATCATTTATTTAGGGATGTTGTATTTTTGATTCAAGTTCTTTGTATGGTTATGTTTATTTAATGCTGGATTTAGGTTTTTGTATTTAATAATAGTCTATCTATTGTATTTGAGAAATAAACAGCACAATCATATCCTGAATTTGTAACATCATGTTAATATGCCAAATAAAAAACAAACAAACTAGAATATACCTTCATTTACATTCAGCAAACAGTTTTTAAAAAATGTTATGTCAATTTCTGCTAGAATTAACTATTTGCGTCTTAAAATGTTTTGAATATATTCTTAACGCAAGTCATTGATTGGTCACCATTAGTGAGAAAAGTAACAGCTATCATGTGAGTACGTTAAATTATTTGTACTTTTATATCCAAGCCGAGAAACAATATTTAAATGTAAAATACAGTTTAAAAGTCAAAATACGTGTTTTTATATTTAGACTTATCGTAATTGTACTCGCTTAAGGTGTGTATTGTTTATACTGCTTTGTTGTTTTTGTTTTCTGCCAAGTTCAGTGTTCCCACGCCAATATTAGACTCGTGTGCGCGCAGTGTGAACTGTTTGTTTGATCTCTGGGAAAATACTCTGGCGTAGTGATGGAAGAAACAAACCTTTTCAAAACTTCGAATCAATTGAACCAATTGCTTCACAAAATAATTTCGAAGCGCTCGAAACACAACATGCTGGTGATGCCTGCTGGTCAAAACTGTGTAAATGCAACAAAAACTCATGCCAAATTACGAAAAAAAAAAAAAACAAAAAAAAAAGAAAAGCTTTTACAAACCCAATGCAAATTCTTTCTTGAAAGTATAATGTATTAAATGCAATCAAAATAATGAAATGCCATTAAATATGAAGTGCCTGTGTAATATGCATTTTTAAAATAATTATTATTAATTTTCAGGGCTTGATTTTTATTTGTTTTATGGAGAGCTAGTCTAAACAGGCCAGTAAGAGAATTACTACTACTTTTAATTACACAAATGTCTCGTTAACATGTCTACAAATTGATAAAACTAATCCGAGATCAGAGACGCTGGTTCAATGGTTCAACACTGGAGGGCGATCTCAATGAACTCGCATAATTGGCAGGTTCATAGAGATTGCGCAGAAACTAACAATGAAATTTAATTTTCTATCAAATAGATTGTGTTTTATTAATGTCTACACCTACCCCAACTCTAAACCTACCCCTTACAATAATGCAAAAATAGTAATTATTGTTGTACAGTGTGACAAAAATTATGCTATATTGTAGCCTTAACCAGATCGCCCCCCTAAGACAAATTATTGAAATTGTGAAACATTTAGAAACAGTTATGACGTAACAAAGCCTTGTTTACTTGAATCACGTGACTGGTATTTTGATACGTGCTCCAAATCACTGTTTCGAAACAAATGATTCGCAAAAGTTTCGAAGATTCACGAAGCAGTGTTTCAAAAGCGGCCATCACTACTTTGGCGGGAAACGGGTGCGTTCCATTCAGAAGTGATCCTGTTTACTTTTTTTTTTTTCGAGTGAAAAAAATGGCAAATGCATTCAGACGTGTTTCAATTTTCGGCCTATATCCCAAAGCACGTGAGTGGATAATATTTAGGTTGACTTTTAGTCCTGTTTGTTTAAAAAAAAAAAAATCCCTACATCATCTGCTTCACTGCTTGCTTTGACTAGTCATCAGCTCATCTGTAATTCAAAGTACCTGGCATAATGCAAATGAGTTTTTGTAACACCAGAACAGGAATACTCAAATTGCTTAGCTCAGAGAAAGCAAGTGAATCTGAAAAGAAATGACTGAGTAAAATGAGTGTATTTAAATTTTTATTTAAAGGTGTGCAGTAACCAAGAATTACAGCTATATCCATTTAAGCACCACACTGTAAGGCTGACTTTATATATTTATTTATTTCAAGAAGAGTAGAGATGAGATAAAAATGTTTTTGTGCATATTTGCCAAAACTGCTGTCGATTTGAACTTAACTTGTACTGAACCCAGATCAACATATGATTACATCCAATGATCTCCTCTTAAGTAACATGAAAGATATATGTGAGGACATCTGTGGGACTTCCATTTGCCAAACGTAAGTATTTTGCTGTGCGATTTCATATGAATTTGTACAATTTAAATCTTGTGAAAATGTACCTTTATAGGGAAAAAGTAAGTACGATGGCACCCCACCCTAAACTTCACAGATTGTATGAAAATGTAGAGAAGAGAGTATACAAATTAATACCAATTAACCACCAGTCCACCAAAATGTAAAATAGTTACGAATGTAATTGTGTTGTTTTTTTTAAAAATAGGCTACATCTATAAGGTTTTAATCCATGTTCATTTTTTAAAACACTGTCAGGTTTTTATGAGAACATTTCTAAAAATCAGATAACACAGTAATTTTTTATCCTGAAGGTTTTATCCTTTTTACTCTATTATGTTTATCATATGTGCGTTTGGTGGCTGAAGGGTTATGCTTGTGCTTGTGCTTGTGCCTTGTGTGGGGTTATGCATGAGCTCATCTGTTGACGTGTGAATTGAGTGTCATGGAAATCTCTGCTGACTCTCTTTGAATGTTATTTTCAATGTAAAATATGCATGTCAACAAGCGTGGAGCAGCACAGGCTTTACAAAGTGAAAGATACACACAACCTTTCTTTTCTCTGAAAAGAGCAGTTGGAATTTTTGTGCATCAGTGTGATCATTTGTTTGTGTCATCATGAGGATTGATTTGATCTTTGTGCTGTTATCAGGTGAGTTTCAATGCTCCTGGAAATATTGAAACTGCATCTTATATGTGTATAAATATGATGTTCAAGAAATTAGTTAATGCATTATATATCAGCAGTTATCTTTTTCCATCACTGAACCCATTCGATGTAAAATATTTACTTGAAGCATCCTGAGATTTTAAGTTTTAATATTTCAATAATTTAACATGTTAAACCTCTGATGTCGGTTAATGGTTACATGACAGTAAATTAAATTTGTAGAATTAAATGAAATTATTCACTTTCAAATGTTCAAACCCTCAAGCTTTTATTTTGCCTGAAAACTGCTGCAATTCTGTAAACTGTCAAAAATGGTGAAAATTATACAAGTGTGTAAATAAAGAGAAACTCTCAGACACTGGGAATACCAACTAACGAGCTGTTCGTAGAAACAGTTTTCCCCCTTGCCAATTCTATTATTGTTTTATATATATATATATATATATAGAGAGAGAGAGAGAGAGAGAGAGAGAGAGAGAAAGAGAGATTCTGAGAGGAAAAGTCTGAATTGTGAAATATAACCTGCAAAGAAAGAAAAGTGAGATATTTATTTTTATTCTCTGGCAGAAAACAAAAAACAAAAAAACAATTCCATTCAATTTTACAATTCCATTCAATTGTTGGAGGAAAAGATGGTCTCAATTAGCCTATCTTTTTTTTTTTTTTATTTCCAGAAATGGGCTTCAGTGAGTTCCCTCTAACTCTCCTTTAGATATGATTACATGGTTTATCTCAAAAAAAAAAAAAAAAAAAAAAATCCAATTGAATTTTGCAACTTTTAACTTTGCTGAATTTGACATATAAACAATTATATGCCATGTGTCATAAATGGGTTAATGCCTTTCCTGCAGCTCTGAGCTCTGGTGTGAACTCTTCCGTGTTTTACTTGGTGTCTGAGAAAATGAACTGGAGCGATGCTCAGACATACTGCAGACAGCATCACACCGATCTCGCCACCGTTAATAGCCAGATGGACCTCACTGTGCTGTTAAAATCTTTACCCAAGGATTTTAGAGATGATTTTTGGATTGGACTCTATCGGACGGATGGCAATGCTCCCTGGATCTGGTCCGATGGGAGCAAATCGCTTTTCAGACCGTGGCAATCTTCACAACCAAACAATTACGGTGGCAACCAGTACTGTGTGTACACGTATACTAATGGATACTGGAACGATTGGGCTTGTCCAGATAAATTACCATTTATGTGCTACGGTGAGTTGTTAGCAGCAGTGACAGTACATGTCCAATCATTTCACTTTATAGTTTCAATTTAATTTATCCACCCAGCAGGCCTGAAAAAACTAATGCTAAAAGACGTCTGCAAGTTTTTTAATTGACCTCCTTTTTTTTTGGTTGATAAAATCCACAGAATTTGAAAGATGAGGCTTTACTTTTTATGGAAAGCAATAATACACAAAGCTCTTGTGATATTTACAAAACTAGTTTTTATTTATTTATTAAGTTTTTATGTATTTATTAAGGACAACTTAACTGAATAAATTTAATTGTTTTCACAATTAACAGACTACTAATGTTTCTAAAATAAAATCAAATACATGGAAATGGTTAATAATAGGGGTGTAACAGTGCCCATATTATTATCGAAAATTTCCATTATGGGATTTTTGGAGTATGCATTGTAAAGAAAATATTCAGTTAAAAAGTGTATACATGCATTAAAAATATTGCTAGATGTGGAACAAACAATATTCAGTTAAAATTTATAAGTCCCACTTTATATTAAGTGGCCATAACTACTATGTATTTACATTTAAATTAATTATTTAGTACAATGCACTTATTGTGTACATACATGTGTCATGAATCTGGTCCATGGACTTCCATTTGTTTGCCACCAGAGGTCGCTCAGTCATCACATTGACTCTCACACCACACAGACTGTCACACATTACCCCGGACTTCATTTCCCAGCAGCCATTTCCCTAATCACATGCTCACACCTGATACCCATCACACAATCACACACACTACTTAAGTCATGGACTTCCTCAGTCAGAGGGCCGAGTATTGTATAGCGTATATCCTAGCGATAGCTACTCTACGGAGCCTACTTAGTTTTCATAGTCTTGCCTTGCCTCTTTTCTCGTGTTTTGATTTCTGCCCGTGTTTCCTGGATTTACCCTTGCCTTGCTGTTCGGACTCTGTTTGCACCTCGTTTGGATTATTGCTGTGTACCTGGATTTACTCTCTCTACCTTGCCCTGTTGGATACTGTTCGCCTATCATCGACCCACGCTTGTTCTAGGATTACTCTGTGTATTGCCTGTGTTATACCTGTTTGCCATTGCCTGAACCTTGCTTGTCTTCTGACCATGCCTTTAAATAAAAGCCTGCAGATGGATCCGCACATCTCCCGTCTCATCAGCCCCGTTACAACATGCTTTTACATTGTACTTATATTAAAAAAAATACCTGCATGTAATTGTCACACTCTTTGGACTGTCTGTGTGTTTGTTTCCATGTCCTTGTTTTCCCTCGTGTTTCCTTATTCCCATTTTTGGTTTTCCTGTTCCTGTTCTCGTGTAGTTAGATCAGTCCCACCTGTGTTTTATTAATTATCTCGTTTGGTCCTGTGTTCTTAAGCCCTGTGTTTCCTAGTGTCTGATGTCCGGTATTGAACATCGATGTTGTGCTTCATGTGAGTCTCTCTGCCTGTCTTGTGTTATCCCATTTTGGATTGTTTATTAAAGACTGTTTAATTTGAAGTTATCCACATCTGACAGAATACTGGACCGAAACAGTAAGCGGCGCCCCTTCACATTTTGTTTTCCCATGGTTTTTTCATGGAAGTCACTGCTCGCTTCTCTGCCCTAGCCCACAGAGATCTCCCGTTCAGGGAGAAATAGTGGGAATTCTGCAGGAATGCCACGAGTACTGCGAGTCATACGGCCGCTACGAAGTCGAGTCCGCCGGCTGCGGCTCACTCAAGCCTGCTGGCCGCTCATCAGTCAAGCCCTCCGGCCGCTCCGTTGTCAAGCCCACCAGCCACTGTACCCCTAAGTCCTCAGCTGATAGCTGCTGTCACCCTCACCCCTAACCAAGGAAGGAATCTGAGGAGGATAAGGCTGTCAGCTCCAGCCCCTGACCAGAGTCCAGTGCAGGCTCCAGCCCCTGACCAGAGTCGAGTCATGTCCCCTAAAGCCGTGCTTAAGTCTTGGCTTGTCGAGAAAGAAAATTCCTCTCTGTCTTGTCTTGTACATAGAGACTCTTCTGAAGCTGGCTGCTTCTCTTGTCATGGCCACAGAGGCCATTCCAAAACCGCTTGCTTCTCCTGTTGCCTCTATGGAAGCGGTTCCTGAGTTTAACCCTGAGAGGACCCCCTGACTCCGCGTCCAGCCCAAGGAGGGCTGTTGTGCTCACGTCAGGCCCAGAGAGGGCCTCAGATTTCGAGTCTAGCCCAGAGAGGGCTCCAGTTCCTGAGTTTAGCCCAGAGAGGTCTCCTGTCTCTACGTCAAGCCCAGAGAGGGGTGCTGTTCCCCCGTCAAGCCCAAAGAGGGCTCCAGTTCCTGAGTTTATCCCAGAGAGGGCTCCTGTCTCTACGTCAAAGCCCAGAGAGGGCTCCAGTCCCCTAAACCAACACAGAGAGGGCTTCAGTCCCCGGATCCAGTCCAGGGAGGGCCACAGATCCAGCATCAGGCCCATGGAGGGCCTCAGGGACTAGTAATGTCCCCATGGATTTAATTTTTTTGGGGGGGGTGGGCTCCGGCTGGAGAGGCCGGGCCGAGGGACGAGGCCAAGGCCACGGAGGCTAGCCCGCCATGGGTCCTTAGACTGCCTATGCCGCCATGGCGCCCCGAGCTCCCTGCTCCGCCATGGCGCCCTGAGCTCCCTGCTCCACCATGGCCTCCTGAGTTCCCTGCCCCGCCATGGCGCTCTAAACTGTCTGTTCCACCCTGAAGGTATTCCCCGTGTCCTTGTCCTGCACCAGCCTCCAAGGCGCCCACCTCCCCTCCCCGGTGGAGTTGTTAAGGTGCAGGACGCACCTTCCGGGAGTGGGGAGTAATGTCACACTCTTTGGACTGTCTGTATGTTTGTTTCCATGTCCTTGTTTTCCCTCGTGTTTACTTATGCCCATTTTTGGTTTTCCTGTTCTCGTTTAGTTAGATCATTCCCGCCTGTGTTTTATTAATTATCTCGTTTGGTCCTGTGTTCTTAACCCCGGTGCTTCCTAGTGTCTGATGTCCGGTATTGAACGTCGATGTTGTGCTTCATGTGAGTCTCTGTCTGTCTTGTTTTACCCCGTTTTGGATCGTTTATTAAAGACTATTTACTTTGAGTTTATCCACATCTGACAGTAATTACATCTGTAATTAATTTCTGTAACTACATTTATAAATACAGTGGGCCCATTCCTTACACCTTAACCCACCCTTAAACCTATAAAACCAAACCTGTTCCTAACCTTACCCATATCCCACCTCAATAGCAGCAGAAGTGTTTTGAAATACAATATGAACACAATAACTACATGTCAGAGAGTCACAGGCACAGTCACCGCCGTCAGCAGCAATCACCAGATCACAATCACCTGTGTTCTAATCACCCGCACCTGCAATCCCTCATCAGCACTCCCATAAGTACCACGCTCTCTCTGACACTCATCGTCCGGTCTATGGTTCACTCCCATGAACAGTTACCCGACTCCACTCTTGCTCACCTGTGCTGACTTACCTGTTGTTTCCTAGTAGGGCGATCCTCCAGCGTTGTCTCCGGTTCCCCTGTGCTCACGATCTCCTGGTTCCCTGTGAAAGAGACATGATTTAGTTCCCCGCCGTGTCACTCCAATTGGAATTCTCTTAAAGTCACTCACCTGCTTCACTCGCTCCACCATCTGCTTTCAGTCAATAAATCCATTGTATTCTACTTACCTGTTTCTCCTGGCTCTGTTTGTGACAGAAGACCGGACTTGTACTGTTACTCCCATGGATCCCTGGCCTTCCTCACCTTCCGAAATTCTGGAGGAGCTGGTCAACACTCTTCAGGCCTCGCTCCTTTTTGATGTAATTACATAGTAGTTAAGGCCACTTAGTATGAAGTGGGACCAATGTATGAGATTGATTGTGTATTTAAAAATACATTCAGTTTATTAGTACTATTGCAGAAATCTGATCTGTTTCATTTATGACAGGTTATTATGCATCGCATCAAATTTAGTTTATGATAAACTGTGTAATCCAAATGGATGGACATTTTCTATTCAATTGAAATACCTACATCATCGGAGTATGTGTATTTGAGGCTATATAATGATGCTCCAAAATGCAGGTGATGGCTGTACAGCATATTTGGCTAAAGAAACATTTTGAATGAAGAAATAATGAATGGCAGACGGAATACTTTTTTTGGACAGTTGTTTGTCATTCTGAATATATGTTGCTATTATTATTAATTATTAACCAGAACGCTTCAACAAATGTCGGCATCTCTTACAGAGAAAAAGATACAGATAGTGAGACTGGAGGTAAAATCAAGTAAAAATGTGAATGATCCTGCAGTGAAGAATATGATTTTGGCAAAGGTGAGTTTAATGTAACTGAATATACTGTATATAATGTATACAGATCACTGAGCACCAAAACAGCCAGACACAAGAACAGGCCATATCCCACCTGAACAACACATAACACACCCCAGTACTGTACATCTGTAAATAACTCATCAAACCTTCATCTATACATAGGACACATGCACATTCACAGTTCTGTCTATGGACATTTTTCTTTTCTATTTATTTTTATTTTTATTACATTTGTTATTTATAATTTGTCTATTCTCTTCATTACTAGCGTTTTTATTACCTTAATTATATGTTACAGATGTAAATTGTATGTATACAGAGAGTAATAAGTTATAAATGTCTGTTTCCGTCCTTCAGTTAGAGCAGATACTGAAGGAGAAGGGGCTGACAAAAGATGCAAAGATCTCATGGATGATGTTTTCTGGTGAAAATGTCTTCCACAAGATGTGGTATCAGAAGAGTGATGCTTCTGATGCGTCCTGCAAGAGAACCATGAACTGATCGTCTCATAATTGCGTTTGTTGTGTAATTTTAGTTGCTCTCAGAAAATGTGGCTCACTGAGACATCGATGCATGTGCACTTCTGTATTATAAAGCTATTTTTGTATTAAATGCAAAAATACAGTTTGAAAATTTTGTATAAAAACTATAATTAAAAACTTATCTTATGCTGACTGTAATTTTAGCCACATTATGAATGTTGGATTTGGTTCTTGAATGTTACAGTAAGTTTGAAAAAAACTGGTGTGTAAAGTTCTAAGCTGAAAAGAAAAAAACAAATATTCAAAATAATTGTAAAGTGGAAAGCAAGATGACACCTGCAGGTCAACACCTGTCCTTTAGTGGGAGCTCAAGAACCAACAAAAAGAAAATGCCTGCGTCCCAATGTGCACACTATCCACCCTAAATTCCATGTGATATTAGTAATTTTCAATACTATTTAGGGCAGATAGGGTGGATAGTATGCACATTTGGACGCAAGGAATGAGTTCTCCTTATACAATTATGTTAGAACTACACTGTGAAGTTGAGAAAGTGTTGATAAAACAAGCATTATTGGAGTAATTTTACAGGAAAACACTATTTCAGCGTTTCTACTTAAAGATTGTGTTTATTCAATGGTTTACTTGCCAATTAAATTAGAATTTTACTAGCAGTTTCTGAGTGAAAATGTAATCCTTTTTTTGTGTGTGTGTGTGTGTGTGTGACAAAAGCATAAACTCAAAGAAATCAATTAATGAAAAAACCCTCTGCTTCCACAATCATAATAACGTTAATGCTTTTTCACTTTTTATTCTTTATGTTTTAACTTGCACACTATAGACTTCAGTTTGATGGATGACACATATCTTTCATCACAGACAATACAATCATGAGAATATCTACATTTAACATTTAACATTGAAGCCTAAAGCAAACATGCCTTTACACATCAGATCTTAAATTGAAGAATGTAGACCTTTTTTTTTTTTTTTTTGGTTGTGTGAACACAACATTGCTTCTGTGAATTAAAACCATAGAAAGTGGTTAGAATGCCAGTCACACTGATTTTGCATGTATGCTCTTTTAAAGATAATTATTATGTTTAAGATGCAAGACAAAGTTGTTTACAGAAAAGGTGCCTTATTCCATTGCTAGGTAAGACTGTCTCTTACACGTTTGAGCCTAGGTCTTTAAGATTTAGTACTCATATTTGTATTCTTCTATCAGCCAAGAAGTACACTGACAAAGCCAGAGAAATGCAGAAGCAGGAGATGCATTAATGATGACAAAAAAAAAAAGAAAAAAAAAAAGAAAAAAAAAAAGAAAGACATTTCCTCAGTGTCAGACTCTTCTTGATTTGTTTTAGGGCTCTACTGTGAAAGAAGATTGCGGTGGACCACACTTTCCCTGTCACCGTCTTCAGGACAGACAACATAAACTGGAATTCCTGGCTTTTTCTTCACGACTAAATATGGATGTGGTTCCCACCAATCAGCCAGCATGTTTCCCCTCAATACAACACACTTTCACCATCACTCTGTCACCAGGTTGGAAGACAGAACTCCTGACATTCTCGACATCCTATCTACCTGATCATAAACCCTTTGCAGCTGAAAACCCAAAGGTAAGATCAGCAAGGAGTCTGGGATGTCTGCCATACATCAAGAAGTAAGGAAAGAAACGAGTCGAATCATGTTGAGTACAATTGTATACATGCGTTTGTGCATCAGCATATTTATGTTTTGGTTCAGGAACAAGAGTGCCCAACATATTAATCAAAGTTCTGTTGAATCTCAAAGTAGTCTCATTGCCCTGCGGGTGGTAGGGTCAAGTCAAGTCACCTTTATTTATATAGCATTTTATATACTACAGATTGTGTGAAATCAGCTTTAAAAAAGGAAGAAAAAAAAAAAAGAGATGAAAAGTAAGCAGATTTAGCAGTTTTTTAAGCTTTTCTTTAAGGAGATGTACTTTCCCTCCATGCAATACGAAACACCTCTAGTTTTGTTTTCTTCCAGTTGCGATTCATTCTCCGGGCTGGTCTCTTTAAGAAACGAGTGTGCTTTTTAAACCACTACCATAAAGTTTTTCTGATCTATTGGATATGCTGAGGAATTGAGACAAATCGGTAAGATTATTTACAAAGTAGTCTTTTGTGGTAGAAGTGATGGTTCTACCAGATTTGTAACAAGGAGTTGAATTTACAGCTTTAGGTATATGGAGTATACACAAGACTAAATAGAGATCTGAGATACTATCGCTCTGCTGCAGAATTTCAACACCATTACCATCAATTCTATGTGATAGTATTAAACCTATATGAAAGTATGATTTTGACAATGAGTAGGTTCTGACACGTCTAACCCCAATAGAGTTTAGAATGCCTATAAATGCTGATCCCAATGCATATTTTTCATTATCAACATAGATATTAAAATCGCCAACAATTAAGACTTTATTTGCAGCCAGCACTGACTCAGATAGAAAATCAGCAAATTCTTCAGTAAAGTCTAGATGGTGCCCTGGTGGCCTGTACACAGTAGCCAGTACAAACTTCAGTAGGGATCTATCATTACCACTTATTTCACTAGATAATGTTAAATAAAGTAACATTACTTCAAATGAATTATACTTGAAACCAGACTTCTGAGAAATACTAAAATTATTAATATAATTGTAGCAACACCTCCCCCTTTACCATTTGAATGCGGCTCATGATTAGAACAGTAATCTTGGGGGGCAGACTCATTTAAAATGATGTAATCATCTGGTTTTTGCCAGGTTTCTGTCAAGCATAGCATATCTAGGTTATAATCTGTGACCATATTGTTTACAAAAAGCACTTTTGTAGAAAGGGATCTAATATTCATTAAGCCAAGCTTTGTCATTTGTTTATCTGTATTATATCAGCCTTTTATTTGTTTTTATTTTATTAGGGGCTGGTTTTGGTCTTTGTGATTCCAGTCATCTTGCAAAGCTCCTTCATCACTGTGCTCTCAAAATTGCAGCCCTGGTCTGCATGAAGTCTGGCAGGGAAACCAAAGCGATGAAGAAAATTCTTCCACAGAACCTTTGCCACAGTGACAGCCTTCTGGTCTTAAGTGACACCCAGCCTAACTTAGATTTTTCTAAGACTAGAAAATCCATAGGGGCGCTAGTGCAAATTCTCACCAGCAGAGCTCAATTTTCCGTTGTGGGAGTTTTCCACAGACAACATCTTTCACATTGCTCACACCAGGATTTAATTTTTGCAATGCATTGTGGTGGATAATTTACTGTACTCATCATGCATCACATTCTTCATTAGTTATAATTTACAAGTCACTTTTTGTAGGACAAAAAGATGGAGAGACAAATTTGCCATAGAATGCAGTAAATGTTAGACAAACTCAATGTTAATAGTTGAGATTTAAGATAAGATATGAGTGTTATTAGAAGTTACTGGCTATTTTCATGCTTTGCAAAGCCATTTGAATGAATGAATCACATTGTAACAAGGCAAAATTGCAACAAAGATACACAACAAGTTTTGCATAAGAAATCAATTACATATTGAGACTAGAAACTGAATATAATGAGATGAACACAGATGCTGAATCAGTTGCCATCAAACTTTCATCTGTCCACTGCTGCAGGTAAATGATCATCTTCATTTCTTCAGATGTGTTCATCTGTGAAGAAGCCCTTTGTATTTCATTCATAGCTTGTTTAAATATCTTTTGATTTTGAGAATCTAACAGGACCTGTCAAACATTACATGAATAGAAGCAGTTCTGCTGGATGTTGAAACAATGTTTTCTGGATGTAAGTGTTACAGTTACCAGCAGGAGTGGCCGTGAGCTGTGCTAGAGGGTATTCCATCCCATACCTTTGCCACTCCATTCCTGTAGCCAAGGGGTGCCCAATTAGTTGACCTTAATTAGTTGCTTCAGGTGTGTTTGATTAGAGTTGGAGCTGAACTTTGCAGGACAGTCGATCGCCAAGAGTAGGATTAGGCACCCCTGCCATAACCCATGCCTAGGAACTCATCTCCGACTCCTCCCGTTACCAATCAGGAGGACTATAAATGTTGCACACACACACACACAGACACACAGACAGACACACAGACGTTGCTGAGTATTAAATATTTCATCCTAGCTATTCCTAGTTTCCATGTGTTCCTTGTTTTCTTAGTTTCCTAGTTTCTCTGTCTTAGTTTTCACCTTGCCTTCATGTTTTTCACCCTGGACTGTTTCCTTGTTGTTGATTGACTGTTGCCTGCCCTGACCATTGCCTGTTGTGTGGATTACTCTTTTGCCTTGCCTCTGCCGTTGTTGTTTGTTGGTGTTGTGACCCTGACTGTTTTGACTACGCTCTGTATTAAAAGCCCTAACCCCTCCCACATTACAGTAAGTTGAACCTCTTTGCTCACTGGTAAGAATGGCTTTGGTTAAATCCCTGATTGGCTCTTTGTGATTGTATTTCCCATCATTCTGACATTATATCATGAAAATCTCATTGAATTAACTAATTTTGTAAAGTATGCAACCCAAGAAACAGAAATATTAAATTAGTTACCTAACGCAATCAGATTTCTTGATTTCGTTAGGTTACTGTTTGGAAATCTGTGCCTTGTTGAAATTCAATTCTAACAGACAGTCACCTGATTAAAGCAGGGGGTGAGTAGTTCTCTCCATTAGTTTGTATTGTTCATACTGCTTTGTTGTTGTCATTGTTTGCAGCCAAGTTCGAGAAGGGTATGGCTGCAGACTTGCACTCTCAGACACCTGCACTTCCGCAAGTGACGTCACTTGCAGTCTTTTTTATTTTTTATTTTATTGTATTTATTAATTAATTTTTAAATTGAATCTCTCAACATTTTACACAAGTAGCCAGGTGGTGAAGACAAGAAAAAAGAAACTAAATTACAAAGTCACTTGCAATCGCCGCTTGCACTTTTTGCTACCTGTGACGTCACTTGCAATCCACACAAACCGTACGTGTTGTCAATGGAGATGAGACGCTGTGGTGGTTAAATGATTAAAACTAATTTAATATCATAACATACAGTGTCCTGCAAGTCATCTGTAAGAGAAATAGATAAGACCCGCAAATCCGCAGCCACAGAACAGCAGAATATGAACGCAATGTGCAAAGTCTCTTGTTAAGCGCTTTTAAACCTCCAGTAGAAAATCATAAACACTTAATATGGCTTAATGTGTTAAGACTATTAAAAGATCAAATTCAATATACAGTTTATTAATATAATGTATATGTATATAGTGTTCCCTCTCAGTCGGTCACTCTCGACGTCACGTCGGTAATGACCGACTATGGGATCTTGCTTTGAGAGACCAATTTACTTCGAGTGTATCAAAACGAGCCAATGAATATTGGCATGCGCTGATTGCATTCAGCTGCCGCTAATCACAGAGTGAGTATAAAAGGGCAGATGGTGCAGCGCATATTCAGCTTTTCGCTTCGGAGCCGAGCTAACACATCGTTTTGCTCCTGACTTTTCTACTGAGAGAAGAAGACTGAACAAATTCAGCGCGCTCTTTGGAGCTCTTGGTGTTGGTGGTACGGCACTTCAGCGGTGGTGGTTTTCCCATGTCGAGTGGGTTGCACACAGCAGGCTGCACTACCCCCTGTTTGTGTTGCAGGCAGCCATCTCCCCTGTGCGCTCCGTTGCCTGCCTTGATCTGGTTCTCGTCCTGGCTGCAGACAGGCGAGAATTACTTCAGACGGTAGTACGGGTGGTCTGAGGGTCATAGTGGTGGCAAATCCTCCAGGGAACCAACCCTCAAGGGACCATCGCTCCTCTTGCGCTCCGCAACCAGTTGAGTGGGCGAGGGAACGCACTGGGCCCTCTCAAAGAGCGTACCAGTGGTATCCTTCGGCGCTCCTCCTGACGGCCGGTGTCGATTGCTGCATCGGAGGGTGAGCCGGAGCTTTCTGGAGAGGAAGATTCGGCTGCGCTGCTCTCCCCCAGGACTGTAGCAATGCTTGAATCGGATCTGGAAATGACGGCTATGCTTTCCCGGGCCGCCGTGAGGGTAGGGCTCGAGTGGAGACCTCCACCATGTCCCGAGCCCTCTAGGTTGGACGATTGGTTCTTTGGGGTGGTCCACGCTGGTTCTCAGCGCCCTGCCCCAATGCCATTCTTCCCGGAGGTGCATGAGGGGCTTACCAGGTCATGGATGGCACCGTTTTCTGCCGGAAACCGACCTGCTAACTCCTCCTCCCTCACCACTCTCGACGGTGGTGCAGCTAGGGGCTATACAGGAGTGCCCCCGGTGGAGCGGTTGGTTGCGATGCAATTGTGTCCTAATACCGCCTCCGCCCGGCAGGGTAAACCTTGCCTCCTCCCCCGGGTCTGTAGGTACTCGTCTGGTCTGTCCGGCGATGCCTATGTGGCCTGTGGAGAAGCTGCCTCCGCCTTATACGCTACGGCGTTACTGCAGGTTCTTCAGGCTAAAGCACTGGGGGACCTGCACGAGGGTGGTCACAACCCGGAAGTTCTAAAAGGAGCTCCGAACCACACTGACCTCGTGCTCCAAGCGACGAAGGCCACTGTGAGTTCTCTGGGTCGTGCGATGTCCACATTTGTGGTCCAGAAGCGGCATTTCTGGCTGTGTCTGGTCGACATGAGGGACGCCAAGAAGTTGGTTCCTCAAGGTCCCTGTGTCCCAGACCGGCCTCTTCGGTGATGCAGTCGAGAACTGGACCCAGCAGTTCTTGGCTGCACAGGAGCAGACTGAGGCGCACATCCTGCCCCGGCGGGCAGCTGCTGCCTCCACCCGTCCGCCGGCCGCAGCGCCCCAGGCTTTTCGTCGCCGAGGGCGGCCCCCTGCGTCCACACCCGCTCCCGTGCTGCATCCGCAGCAGCCTCAAGCAAGCGGCGCCGTGGAGCTGGGCGTAGGCAGGCCGCCCCGCCCGTCCAGGCCCCGTCAACCTGGTGGTGAGCAGAAAAGCAAGAGGCCCTAGGACGGGTGACCCAGAGAAATAGGAACTGCTCTTTGGGGTGGGTGTGAATGCACCTCTCCCTCCCCCGGAGGAGGGCCGGGTGGAGAATCTGGTTTCCAAAAAAAAAAAAATCTCGACAGGAGAGCAGGTTTCTCTGTCTCTGGGTCCCAAGAGGGCATGGAGAGTCGCGGACGGACCAATACCGGACCACACTCATCCTCCTCTCTCGCCAGCAGGCAGCAGCGGGCGGTTCGAGAGCGTCATCAAAGGCCCTACTCACGCACGCTCTGCCAACCATGGAACCAGGTAAGCGTGCATCGCACACTCAGACCCCTCTTCGGTCCGCCCACGGACCGGGTCCCTGCATTCCACGTCGCTGCCCCACCGCGGGTATGTCGGTGGTCCCGCTGGTCCAGCTTGTGAGGCCCAACCGTCTCGCTGGCTCCTGCAGACCATCAGACTCGGCTTGCGATTCAGTTCGCCCGGCGCCCCCCTCCAATCTCAGCGGCATCCGCTTCACACCGGTGAAGGTGGCTGATCCTCCTGTCTTGCGTGCGGAGTTCACAGTCCTACTGGCGAATGATGCGATAGAGCCGGTCCCTCCAGCCGATATGGGGATAGGGTTTAACAGCCCCTACTTCATTGTACCCAAGAAAAGCGGTGGGTTACGACCGATCTTGGACCTGCGTGTCTTGAACCAGGCCCTCTGAAGCGGTTACCGTTCAAGATGTTGACGCAGAAGTGCATCTTCGGGTGCATCCGTCCCCGAGATTGGTTTGCAGCGATCGACCTGAAGGGAACTTTCATGTGTAGATCCTTCCGCACCACAGACCATTGCTGCGGTTCGCGTTTGAAGGACGAGCATATCAGTACAAGGTCCCGCCCTTCGGGCTGTCCCTGTCGCCCCGTGTCTTCACGAAAGTTACGGAGGCAGCCCTTGTTCCCCTGAGAGAACAGGGCATTTGCATTCTCAACTACCTCGACGACTGGCTCATATTAGCTCAGTCTCAGGATCAGTTGTGCGAACACAGGGACCTGGTGCTCCGGCACCTCAGCCAGTTGGGCCTTCGGGTCAACTGGGAAAAGAGCAAACTCTCCCCAACGCAGAGGATCTCTTTTACCGGTATGGAGTTGGATTCGGTCGATCAGACAGCACGCCTCACGCAGGAACGTGCTCAGTCGGTTTTGAACTGCTTGAATACGTTCAAGAGCATGTCGGCGGTACCACTGAAACAATTTCAGAGGCTCCTGGGGCATATGGCAGCTGCAGCGGCAGTCACGCCGCTGGGGCTGCTTCATATGAGACCGCTTCAACACTGGCTCCATGGCCGAGTCCCGAGGTGGGCGTGGCAACACGGCATTCACCGGGTCCGAGTCACACCGGCCTGCTGCCAAACCTTCACCCTGTGGTCAGACCTCTCCTTTCTCTGGGCAGGAGTGCCCCTGAAACAGGTCTCCAGGCATGATGTGGTTTACACGGATGCCTCCACCACCGGCTGGGGGGCCACGTTCAACAGGCTTGAAGTGTCGGGGGTTTGGACGGGCCCCCAACCGCAATGACACATCAATTGGACAACACTGCGACCGTTGCGTATATCAACCGACAACCGTCGCATGTTGCAACCCGCCCGCCACCTCCTCCTCTGGAGTCAGGAGCATCTGAGGTCGCTTCGTGCCATTCACATTCCGGGCTTGCACAACCGGGCAGCCACGAACTGTCACGAGCTGCGCTTCCATAGACTCCATCCCCAGACGGTCCAGCTGATCTGGAGTCATTTCAGAGCCGCTCAGGTAGCCTGTTTGCCTCTCCGGAAACCTCTCATTGTCAGCTGTTTTACTCCCTGACCGAGGGAACACTCGGCACGGATACACTGGCACTCAGCTAGCCGCGGGGCCTGCGCAAGTATGCGTTCTCCTCCCCAGTGAGCCTTCTAGCACAGACACTGTGCAAGGTCAGGGAGGACGAGGAGCGGGTCCTGTTAGTGGCGCCCTATTAGCCCACCCGGACCTGGTTCCCGGAACTGATGCTCCTCGTGACAGCCCCTCCTTGGCCGATTCCTCTGAGGAAGGATCTACTGACTCAGAGACGGGGCACCCTGTGGCACCTGCGTCCAGACCTCTGGAAACTTCACGTCTGGTCCCTGGATGGGACGCGGAGGTTCTAGGTGACCTACCCCAAGGGGTAGTTGACACCATCACTTCAGCAAGAGCACAGTCTACAAGACATGCTTACGCTTTGAAGTGGAACCTGTTCGTCGAGTGGTGTTCCTCTCATCGAGAGGACCCCTGAAGATGCCCGATCAGAGTCATGCTGTCCTTCTTGCAGCAAGGGTTGGAGCGAAGGCTGTCTCTCTCCACCCTTAAAGTCTACATGGCTACAATCGCTGCTAACCACGACCCCGTAGAAGGCAGGTCAGTGGGGAAGCATGACCTGATCATCAGATTCCTTAAGGGGACGAGAAGGTTAAATCGTCCACGGCCCCCCTCTGTACTCTCTTGGGACCTGACTCTAGTGCTTAGGGCACTACAGCAGGCCCCATTTGAGCCTTTGCAGGCAGTTGAGCTGAAGTTTCTATCAATGAAGGCTCTGCTCCTGCTTGCATTGGCCTCCATCAAGAGGGTAGGGGACCTGCATGCATTTTCGGTCGACGAATCGTGCCTAGAGTTTGGGCCGGCTGACTCCCAGGTAATCCTGAGGCCCCGGCCCGGCTATGTGCCCCAGGTTCCCACTACTCCCTTCAGGGACCAGGTGGTGAGCCTGCAAGTGCTGCCCCCGGAGGAGGCAGACCCAGCCCTGGCTTTGCTCTGTCCAGTCCGAGCCTTAAGATGCTACGTAGACCAGACACAAAGCTTCAGGACTTCAGACCAGCTCTTTGTCTGTCACGGAGACCAGAGGGGGAATGCCGTCTCCAAGCAGAGGATGGCCCACTGGATAGTGGACGCCATCACCCTGGCTTATCAGGCACAGGGTGTGCCCTGCCCGCTCAGGTTGAGAGCTCACTCTACTAGAAGTGTCGCATCCTCCTGGGCACTGGCTCGTGGCGCCTCGCTGGCAGATATTTGTAGAGCTGCGGGCTGGGCGACCCCTTACACTTTCGTGTGGAGCCGGTATCCTCCTATGTTCTGACCTCAAATGGGTAGAAGCACTGAGTGGCCCCGGCTTCGGGTCGGCTTGCTATAACTGCTCCAGAGAGTCCGTACAGTAGACCCTGTCGAGCTCCTCCATCCACTCGGCAGCCAGACGTGGCGGAGCGTCCGGTGCCAGGCCCTCACTCGATGAATCCGTGAGAACCGGTAGAGGGCTGGGTTCCATATGTAGAGACCTAATTGGATCCCATATGTGTAAAGTCCACGGTATAGCCACAGAGCCCGTGTTTCCCCGGCAGTCAGTCTGCGTTCTTAAGACGATTACAATCACTTCTAATCTTCCATATGCACCTAAATGGTTGATTCATATGTGTAAGTGCTTCCGAAACCTCCTTTGGGAAGGATGGGGCTTCCGGACGTTCCTGTTCCAAGTAGAACGGGTACGTTTCCCAGTGTTATCCAAGTTCACTGAGTGGGTAGTGCTATGACGACAGTGACTGGCCTTCTGTTGCGAGCCCTGGAAAGGGGGCGAAGAAGGCTCGCACAGGACACTGGAAGGGGCAGCATCCGTGGCGCTTTGGTAGGGATCCCATAGTCGGTCATTACCGACGTGACGTCGAGAGTACTAGCACTACCGACTGAGAGGGAACGTCTCAGTTACGTATGTAACCCTCGTTCCCTGAAGGAGGGAACGAAGACGTCACGTCCCGTTGCCACGGCTCCTGTACCACCGCTGAGCGGCCGAGTCACCGGCTCGCCTCCTCAGCGAAAAGCTGAATATGCGCTGCACCAGCTGCCCTTTTATACTCACGCTGTGATCAGCGGCAGCTGAATGCAATCAGCGCATGCCAATATTCATTGGCTCGTTTTGATACACTCGAAGTAGATTGGTCTCTCGAAGCGAGATCCCATAGTCGGTCATTACCGACGTGATGTCTCCGTTCCCTCCTTCAGGGAATGAGGGTTACATACATAACCGAGACGTTTTCCTCCCAAACTGCAAAACGTGGCATAATGTGGCATAACGGACTAAGATTATAAAGACCAAACTCAATATGCTTCTCTTCATTATTAAAACATAATTAATATGTACAGATAAGCAGGTGAGCCCAGAATAAACGCAACATGCAAAGTTTCGCGTTTTCCCATTTAGAATAAAATGTCTACAGCCCTTTTGTATCATTGTCTTTGTCCATTAAGTCACATTACGTGTTTTATTTATAATGATTTTCTGTGGGAGGAAAATGTTTAATGTGCAACTTTAATGCATTGCATTCTGGGCTCGTCTGCTCGCCTGCACGGTGTTGGTCCTTTAATATCATTTAATGTATTTCTTAATGCGCGTTCATATGGTCTGTATAGTTTGCACCAACAATAAGAAATAACCTACTGAATTTGGTCTTTATCATCTTAGTCCGTTATTATGCCATGTTAAGTGTTTTGCTATATGGGAGGAAAGTTTGTTCGTTGTGTTCATGGACATATGCTTGCCTTGTAGTACATTAAATTAATAAACTATATATTGAATTTGATATTTTAATAGCACTATCAGCGATATTAAGTGTTTATGGTTTTCTACGGGAGGTTTAAAAGCGCTTAATGAGAGCACTGCGTTCATATTCTGCTGTTCTGTTGCCACAGATTTGCGGGTCTTGTCTTTTTCTCTTACAGATGACTTGCAGGACACTGTATGTTATGATATTAAATTAGTTTTAATCGTTTAACCACCACAGCGTCTCGTCTCCATTGGCAACACGCACGGTTTGTGTGGATTGCAAGTGACGTCACAGATAGCAAAAAGTGCAAGTGGCGATTGCAAGTGACATTGTAATTTAGTTTCTTTTTTCTTGCCTTCACCACCTGGCTACTTGTGTAAAATGTTGAGAGATTCAATTTAAAAAAATAATTAATAAATACAATAAAATAAAAAATAAAAAAGACTGCAAGTGACGTCACTTGCGAAAGTGCATGTGCCTGAGAGTGCAGGTGCAAGTCTGCAGCCAGACCCTATTGCCAAGTTCAGTATTTACCTCACCTATATTAGATTTGCATGTATTGTGAACTGTTCGTTTAATCTCTGGGAAAATACTGTGGCGGAAAATGGGTGTGCTCCATTCAGAAGTGATCCTGTTTACATGCTTTATTGAAGGCCTCTTCCTTCACATTTAATTTTTTCTTTGGCTGAAAAAAAAAGAAAAAAAAAGGTAAATTGCATTGTGTTTGGACCATTATTTTCTATTTTTATCCCGAAGCAGGTGAGTGGATAATATTTAGGTGAACTTGTTTTAGTCTTGTTCGTTTTCAAAATGCCTACATCATCTGCTTCACTGTTTGCTTTGACTAGTCAGTCATCAGCTCATCTGTAATTCAAAGTCAAAGTACCTGGCATAATGCAAATAATTTTTTTTGTAACAGAGCAGGAATACTCAAATTGCTTAGCTCAGAGAAAACAAATTAATCTGAAAAGAAATGATTGAGTAAAATGAGTGCATTTTCATTTGGTTTAAAGGTGTGCAGTAACCAAGAATTACAGCTATATCGGCTTCCATTTTAAGCACCGCACTGTTAGGCTGACTTTATTTATATATGTAGCAAGTGGCTCGCTGGTAGTGACTACACCACCCCAAAATAACGAGGAATTAACCAAAGAATCCAGACACACAAATACGTTCCACATAGAAAAGGCAAGAGGCGTGAGTTTCCGTTCAGTTAAATAATCTTTTATTAAGACTAAAGTAATTAAGCAACAATAAATTTTAAACCGACCAGCAACACTATTAAATTGTCTTGGTCGAATAATAAAACCAGAAAAAAAGAAGAATTAACAATCGTTGCAGGGGCTGAGGCTTTCTTTATGAAGAACAGGCTAGTAGAGCGGTGCGCACAAAAAGAGAAAAATATCCAATCAATCAGAATCACATCCACAAAATTCACTGCAAATAATGACCAAAAATAGTGACACAGGAATAATGACAACACTTGTTAAAGTGAATTCCGTGCAACCCAAAACCAGCCTGCTTCTGAGAAACACTCAGCTCTTGCAAAATACAAAAGAGAAAATACAGAAGAGAGAGAGAGAGAGAGAGAGAGAGAGAAATCACATTAGAAAACAAACCAAACACCAATGTAAATTGGCAAAAATAAATGAAAATGGAAAGAAAAACACATTCATGGTCAATTGCACAAACAAATCTAACAAAATCAAACCAAAAAAGCACCACTCATAATACTCAAATAAACAAGAAAACCCATTTATAAAAAATAAATAAATAAATAAATAAAAAAATAAAAATAAAAATACACATTAAAAAAAAAAAAAAAATTAAAAAAATTACATACTGTCACAACACAAAGATCACACAAACTCAGTACTGATCATGGATCAGAAGGTTTCAAAATGACTGAGATCACTAATACCGCATAGCGGTAATCGCTATAATTAGTAGAGACTGTTACGAAAACGGTCAAAATCACAGGACTGAGGCGTTGGTGACAGTAACAACAAAATCCAAAAAAAAAAAAAAAAACGAGAGAGAGAGAGAAAGAGAGAGAAAGAGAGAGAAATCACATTAGAAAACAAACCAAACACCAATGTAAATTGGCAAAAATAAATGAAAATGGAAAGAAAAACAGATTCAAGGTCAATTGCACAAACAAATCTAACAAAATCAAACCAAAAAAGCATCACTCATAATACTCAAATAAACAAGAAAACCCATTTATAAACAAACAAACAAAAAAAAAAAACTGTTACGAAAACGGTCAAAATCACAGGACTGAGGCGTTGGTGACAGTAACAACAAAATCCAAAAAAAAAAAAAAAACAGAAAGAGAGAGAGAGAGAGAGAGAGAGAGAGAGAGAAATCACATTAGAAAACAAACCAAACACCAGTGTAAATTGGCAAAAATAAATGAAAATGGAAAGAAAAACACATTCAAGGTCAATTGCACAAACAAATCTAACAAAATCAAACCACAAAAGCACCACTCATAATACTCAAATAAACAAGAAAACCCATTTATAAAAAAAAAAAATAAAAAAAATAAATAAAAATACACTAAAAAAAAATAAATAAAAAAATGACATACTGTCACAATAACACAAAGATCATACAAACTCAGTACTGATCACGAATCAGAAGGTTTCAAAATGACCGAGATCACTAAAACCGCATAGCGGTAATCGCTATAATTAGTAGAGACTGTTACGAAAACGGTCAAAACGGTCAAAATCACAGGACTGAGGCGTTGGTGACAGTAACAACAAAATCCAAACAACAACAAAAAAAAAACAAAACAAAAAAAACACCCTAATACAACGCAAACACAAAACAAAACTACAAGCCCACTTAAGTAGTTGGACAAGAATGTGACGACCCAAAGCAGCTGCGTGGCCCAAAGAGCGAGGGTACGAGAGAGAGCTGCGTTAAGGTGACTGCTCACACTCAGTCTGCCTCAATGCATACAACGAGGACCCCTATATTTAGATGACGTAACACTCACAACCACACACACCAAAGTCATATAGTAGCTCCTTTAGTTGGTATATTAACAGCTGGTGCTCCGACCTGGCTATTATGCTGCCATGATGCACAGATGGGAGCCCTGAAGGCACACCGCACTGGGAGTAAGCAGCACACCACACACACACACACACACACACACACACACACACACACAGCCTCGATGGACCAACGTAACACTCCGTAATCCACAGCAATGAAAGAAAGGGGGCAGGCTTTCGACCATGACGCACTCCAGGAGGCATAAACCACAGGTTTATATACCATAGCAGAGCGATACCTCATTGGCCATATATTTAATGATGGTGACGTTTCAGACACGGCACAAACCTCATATATACACTATATTGCCAAAAGTATTGGGTCACCCCTTCTAATGAACAGGTTTGACTACTTTAGTAATTTCCATGAGTACAAATCTTAATTTTTAAGCATATAATGATATTCTAGGGAATTGTGTGCTTCTAATTTTAAAGCAACAGTTTGGACAGGACCCTTCTCTATTCTAACATGAGAATGCCTCTGTGTATAAGGCAAGGTTCAAAAAGAAATGATTGATTTAGTCAGTGTGGAAGAACTTGACTGGTCTGCAGAAAGCCAAGTCCTAATCCAAGCTGAACACCTCTGGCGTGACTTTAAATGCAGATCTTGAGCCAAAAACTCATCACCAAACACCAATGTACAGTATATATTACCGTATTGTGATGACGTGTCCCAGCACGATGAAACAAAAACAATAAAACCCAAAAAACGAGGCATTTGTTACATCCAGTGGGGACATAATTACTGACTGTAATGACTTGCAAGGTCTTTTTACGTGAACATTACCATGCCTGCATTTGTGATCGGAGAAACGACAAACAACAAGCACTACTCTGCACTGCTCAAAACTCACCTTTGAATAGTCAGTGGCAGAAACATACTTACAGGCTGTGAGTCAGAAGCGTCAGACGGTCCTTGCAAAGTTGGAATCGCCCCACTTTATAGAAACAGCCTTTGTGCAAGCCAGCATTGTAGGCTACTCTTCCATGTTCAGGAAATAGTCCTCCATAAAATGCACTGCACACACTCTAATATATCTTTCCATAATATGGGTTGAACTGTTCTGGAACAGCATTGTAAATACAACTTAACCACTGATTTCTACTTGTGTCATCTTTTGGAAGCCCAAACAAAGTACTTTCACTTTCACAACGAAACACACACTGTCTCCAGGACATGGCGGTGACGGCAGCAACAATACTACAGCGAGAATAATAGTTCCACCTTCTTTCTTTGCGTATTCATTTGGGCGGTATTTTGCAAATCTCCCCACACCGTGACGTAGACGTGTGTTTGAATGAGCCGTTTTAGGGGGGCATGGCAGAGTCTTAACTTTTATAAAGAATATCTCTTTGGTTTTGAGACTTTAATCTTTGCAACTTCAGGAATCTTATCTATGAACAAACAGCTTGTAACACTCCAAAGAGAAAGAAAAACTTGAAATCACATCATGTGACCCCTTTGTACTCATACTCATATGTACTCTTAAACTACATTTCATGACAATAAAAGTAATATTCTGAAAATTATACGAATAAATGGTGGTTGAAAAACAATGCTGCGTGAACTCAAACAATCAGCATGTTCAGCGCCCAAGTCCCTCCCCCGAAAGTTCCTGACCTTTGAAAAAGTACTACCTCGAGAGCAGGGACTTTCTGAAGGCCAAAATTTACCCGGAACTTCATTTAGATCCTGGTTTCCGTGGCGGAAACACACCGAGTACCGGCCCAAAGTCCCTAGTTCCTGGGGAAATTTCCTGCGATGGAAATGGGTTAAAAACCATAGTTACAATAGCTAAACCATGGTAACCACAATTTAACCATGGTTTTGCTACACTAACCATAGTCTAACAATGGAATTTGTAGTAAAACTATGGTTGTAATACAGATTGTAATCAATCTGCGAAAAAAACATGGTTATTATACTTTTACTGTAATAAACCATGGCTAATTTTGGTAAGAGAAAAATATGACTCAGGATAATGCAATAACTTGTTCAGTATTAGGATTTTTCTGTCAAGATATTATCATGATGTAAATATTATTGTACTAATTTTGACATTTAGGCAGTTTAGAAAACAGTTTTATTAAATCTATAGTTTTTAAGTAAATTTAAGATAAAACAACAACACATGGTCATAATGTTATACTTTAAGTTGAACTAAAATGAAGGTATGTTATTACAAACAGAATACAATGGGAAATGGATTAAAAGGAGTGTGAAAAACAATGGAGGGGCGTCACGCGTGAAAGGAGCAGTTGGGGCTTTGGTTATTGCTCAAGGGTCTCACCTCAGTCGTGGTGTTGAAGGTGGAAGAGAGCACTGGTCATTCACTCCCCCACTGACAATTCCTGCCAGACCTGAGACTCGAACCTGCAACCTTCAGGTTACAAGTCCGACTCTCTAAGACACGACTGCCCCCTAGATTTTGGTGGTCGTCAGCAATGAAGTGAGTGAGAAAGTAATTCTACTACTCAAAGCTTTTAGGTTGTGTGTTAGCCTGTCCTTGAACAAAATATATGTAGTCATGTAGTCGCCTCTGTTAAAATAAACCATATATTTTGATTGAAGTTGTGATGGCGTGTTATTTCCCTGGTGCCAGACCATACTGGTTTAAAGAATTAAAAGTGCTGGAAGTGCGTCAAGTTATTACATTATTACATCCAGTGATTTGCCATTATATTTATAGTCCTCTTAATAATGTGAGAGAAATGTGAAGCCATCTGTGAGGCTTTAATTTGCTAAACGCAAGTATTTTGCGGTGCGATTTTGTATGAATTTGTACCATTTGAATCTTATGAAAACCTATGTTTTTGGGAAAATGTAAGCATGAAGGCCCACCCCTACACATAACTTCACAGGGGCATATAAGCATATAAGCATATAAGGACATGTCTAAAAATCAGGTAACACCCAGGTTTTTTTTTAATCCTGAAGGTGTTTTTACTCTATTGTGTTTATTATATGTGCGTTTGGCGGCTGATGGGTTATGCTTGTGCAGACGCAGAGGGAAAGCATAAGCTCATCTGTTGACGTGTGACTTGAGGTATCATGTAAAGTGAAAGTGAAAAAAAGTGAAAGTCGTGACGTATTGTCAAGTATGGTGACCCATACTCGAAATTGGTGCTCTGCATTTAACCCATCCAAGTGCACACACACAGCAGTGAATAGTGAACAAACACGCACACACACACCATGAACACACACCCGGAGCAGTGGGCAGCCATTGCTCCAGCGCCCGGGGAGCAATTGGGGGTTCGATGCCTTGCTCAAGGGCACCTCAGTCATGGTATCAAAGGCAGAGATAGTGCTGTTCATTCACAATCCCCACCTTCAATTCCTGCCGGTGTGAGAATCGAACCGGCAACCTTCAGGTTACAAACCCAACTCTCTAACCATTAGGCCACGAAAGATCAGGATAAATCTTTGCTGACTCTCTTTGAATGTTATTTTCAATGTAAAATATGCATGTCAACAAGCATGGAGCATAAATGGAGCAGCAGTGGAAAGATTCCACACAACCTTTTTTATCTCTGAAAAGAGCAGTTGGAATATCTGTGCATCTGTATGATTAATTGTTTGCGTTGTCATCATGAGGATTGATTTGATCTTTGTGCTGTTATCAGGTGAGTTTCAGTGCACTTGGAAATGTTCTTTTTTCCAAAATGTTGAACCTGCATCTAATATATATATATATATATATATATCTGTGTGAGTGATCTTTAAGAAGTTAATAAATGGGTTACGCCAGCATTTATCAATTTTTTTAATCAGCCAAATCTATTAGACGTAAAATATTTACTTGAAGTCCCCCTGAGATTTTAAGTTAATATTTCAATAATTTAACATGTTAAATGGTTAATGGTCACATGACATGCAAATAAACAAGTAAATTAATTCTTAAAATTAAATTCTTAAATCCTTCACTTTCAAATGTTCAAACCCTGTAATAGCCATTTTTCATGATGCATATGAAGTGACTAAGCCTTATAAGAAATTGATAATTTGCTTTATTAAAATGCATTAATGCAACTGTAGTTTTCATTATTATTGTTATTATTATTTTTAGATCAACATCTTCAAAGATAAAAAAAATAAAAAAATAAAAAATAAAAAAAAACCCTACTAAATTCAGTAGCTGTCTCTGCATCAGATGAAATAGAAGAGACACCCACCATGTCTGTATGGACCAAAAGACAGGTCATGTCTGAAAAAAAAATATATATGTAGGGCTGCATTGCCAGAGATCTTAAATTGCATGCTGGCTGCAGATACTGTAACCCAGCATTGCTGTCAACAGTGTGTCTAGAGTGTGTTCCATCAGGATGTCAGTTTTTCTGTTCGACATGTGACTCTGAGATCCACAGTAAACGTGTTCCATGATAGAGAAGCTATGATTGATGGTTTTTTCAAGCCTATTCCACCAACATCCTTAGTGGTGATTGATGAAAGTGGCCAATATCAACTCCGCAAACAAGGTGTGTTCAGAGTATTTAGAAGGTGTCCTCTCACCATGTTTTCATAATGTCCACTACCTTTACAATGGTACTATTTAAGCTCTTGTCTGCAGTTTCCTTTAATAAATGTGTCGACATTACTGATATTACTATATGAAATTTTCAGTGTGTATGCTTCCTATTCCTCCACCAATGCAAATTTGCTCCTATGGTCCAAGCCAAGCATTCACAGTTATCCCAGGAAAGCAGAATGTCTTGGTGACTAACAACGGTATGCCTTGTCACTTCCTTCTAAATTTTTATAACCCAGGAGATGAAATCATACATAATAGTGGCTTATTTTTGTCCTGTGCTGTACAAATACTGGTCAAATGGTAACCAGGTGTTTATTTTAAGGTGCATACAACCTGTGCCTGCCTAGTATATGCTGTCCACTTTGTTCTTGTAAATGGACTCCTGGGATTAGGGACTTGCTTCAATATAAATACTGGCCAGCAACCACCATCTGCCAAATTCTGTTCAAGTTTGATGTGTTCACATCATTTGAGCAGATGAAATTGGCTAGCCCAGCTTTATCCCAACAAGCATTTCTCAAAATGCTTGAACATCACTTTGCACTGGTTTTCATTTGCAACATTTTTGAATTTCTGACTTCAAACACTTTCATTAACCAAAATAATACCATCCTTCTTTCCAGACGGGTAGTATTTGTGGTGATACCTTCGACAGAGTCTTTCGAGAGTTTGCCTTCTGCAGTTTTAAGAAAGAAGATCTGTGCTTGATGGAACCCTTTAAATGCCCTGCATGCACAACAGACATGCTGGCTATACCTGCAGATGGTAATAGAAAACATTACCGATTCAAGAAGTCCAAAGGGTCAGTGGAATCTTTTTTTTAAATTTTTTTATTATTGCTTTTTATTAATATCGGGTGGCACAGTGGTCATTTAGTGTAGCCCTGAGATAGACTGGCTGCCTGTCCACGCTGTACCTCACCTCTCACCCAGTGTTAGATGGAAAATTTTTAACTTCTCACACAAGCTAATGCCAAATAACAGCATTAATTTCCACAGGACACATAAAAGCTTATAGCCAACATGGTGCTCCAGATCAAATGTGATTCACACAGACTGAAACCTTGATGGTTATTTATCACATTAATTGAGGAGAATACAATGTTTATGATTATGCGATTGTGTTGTCAATTAATTCTTATTTAACAGGACAGATGAACCATCTCTTTTTGATTGATTATTCATCGCACAAGATGCTAAAGTATCTGCCTTTGTTGACCAAATCAGAAGCCAGATGATTAGTGTAAGGATTTGTTCAACTCTATAACCCTTCTTTATTTTTAAATTGTCCTGGGATTACATGTAACGCATTGCTTCTACTTTCAGAGGACAGCTCATGATGTCTGTGGGCCGGCAACATTTACAGCAGGCAGAGAAACATCACAGAAGTTCAGGACCGAGGTGGACGAGGAGGGCCCTGAAATAGCTGTGTGCCGACATGGAATATTGCTGCAAGGCTTGAATCACTACCGTGCTGAAATATATGCTTACCCAATGTTCCTGCAAAAGGAGCTGGCACAAACTGCAAATGCAACATTCTTTTGTACAGACATCACTTGCAGGTAAATCACTAACCACTAACAAATGATGTTTTACCGTTATGCCATGGGAATAACACCATGGCTAGCTAAAAAGTACACATTTATTATATTATGGACTTAAAAGAAAATTAATATGGCTACTGGGTTATCAGTTTAGTTTATTACTACAACAGTTTAATCCATAAGGTATAAGGAAATATTATCATTTATATGACTGCATAGTGTTCTTTGATTGAATTGTACCAGTCACATAGGTCCTGATTTGACTCCTTACCATTTTATGCTATGCACGTGTGTTTTTCCCATTACAGGTACTGGCCTTATTTGGAAAAGATGGCAGAGAAGTTGCCTGAGCTCCAACCACTTACCACGATGAAGCCTTTTCTGTCTGTAATGCATGCTAAGGCTCACACTGGCAAGTGTGAGGTACAGTGTGCGAGTTAAAAGTTTGCATCATAAGATGTTTTTTTAGGAACATAACCCTACAGCATCAGAAAAAAAGAGCTTCCTTTTTATCTCTAAATACAAGTGTTTCAGAAAAGGTAGTGCACATAAGTGAAATCCTTTAGTGCAGTGGTTTTCACATCTGTCCTGGAGTACCACCAGCACTGCGCATTTTGTATGTTTTCCTGACACACCCAATTCAGGTCTTGCAGTCTCTACTAATGAGCTTGTGAGTGACTAAATGTGTAGTGCTGGGGGTCCTGACGGACAAGTTTGAAAACCATTTTTATAAAACGGACAGTTCTGGTCCTTGATTCTGATTGGTTGAGCCGCGTTTGAAATTGTTGTAAATTACACTACAAACCTACACCTTTGTTTACTTCTGTGTGTTGTTTGGCAACCATGTTTTTGGAACCACAACTGTTTCTGAGGAACTACATTGTTTGGTGGAAAAATACTGTTTTTATTAATATCATTACACTTTATTTGCTCGGTTTTATTCTGTGAAACCTTACTACATGTATGGAATAACTGTTTTATAAAAGCAATAAGCCCCATGAAGCCGTGGTTTACAGTGAATTTACAACAGCTAAGGGGGTTTGTAACAATGCCTCTTAGCTGTTATAAATTCACTGTAAACCACGGCTTCTTGGGGCTTATTGCTTTAATTTATATATGTATATATAATTATATAAAACACTTTTATGTATTTGTAAAACTAATTTTACATTTTCAAAATTTACTCATTTCACAAAATCTAATTTAGAATACACAGTGTAAGAAATAAGATTCTATTGATAAATGTCTTCATCTGATGTTTTGGAGCAGGTAAGGGGGGACGGTAGAAGTCAGGATGGTGCAGGAAATACTGTTGGTGAAGAGGTGGAATAGGTCAATAGCTTCCTGTCAAGGGCTCTTACTACAAAATACAGTATCTCACAAAAGTGAGTACACCCATCACATTTCAGCAACAATTTTAGTATATCTTCTCAAGGGACAATACTGCACAAATGAAACTGGGATATATATTAGAGTAGTCAATGTGCAGCTTGTATAGAAGTACAAATTTATTGTCCTCTAAAAATAACTCAACATATAGCCATTATTGTCCAAATAACTGGCAACAAAAATGAGTACACCCTAAGTGAACATGTCAAAACTGTGTCCAAAGTGTCAACATTTTATGTGAGCACCATTGTTATCTAGCACTGCCTTAATCCTCCTGGGCTTGGAATTGACCAGAGCTGCACAGGTTGTTGCTGGCATCCTCTTCCATTCCTCCATAATGACATCACAGAGCTGCTGGATGTTAGACACATGATGCTTCTCCACCTTCCGCTTGAGGATGCCCCACATGTGCTCAATAGGGTTCAGGTTTGGAGACATACTTGGCCACTCCATCACCTTCACCTTCAGCTTCATCATCACTTCTTGGCTGTGTGTTTGGGGTCGTTATTATGTTGGAAACCTGCCGTTTGGCCAAGTTTCTGAAGGGAGGGCATCATGTTCTGCTTCAGAATGTCACAGTACATGTTGGAATCCATGTTTCCCTCAATGAACCACAGCTCCCCAGTACCAACAGCACTCATGCAGCCCCAGACCTTGATGCTACCACCACAATGCTTGACTGTAGGCAAGACACAATTTTCTTGGTACTCCTCACCAGGCCGTCATCACACACGCTGGACACCATCTGAGCCAAACAAGTTTATCTTAGTCTCATCAGACCACAGAACATGGTTCCAGTAATTCATGCTCTTGGACAGGTTGTCTTCAGCAAACTGTTTGCAGGCTTTTTTGTGAGCCAGCTTCAGAAGAGGCTTCCTTCTGGAACGATGGCCATGCAAACCAACTTGTTGCAGTGTGTGGCGTATGGTCTGAGCACTGACAAGCTGACCTTCCACTTCTGCAACCTCTAAAGCAATGCTGGCAGCACTCATGCATCTCAGCACTCATGTTCTCACGCTGTGCACCTGATGCACAGCGTGAGAACCTAACATCTTTGATTAACCTTTGCGAGGCCTGTTCTGAGTGGAACCCATGTCGGAAAACCTCTGTGTGACACTGGCCACTGTACTGTAACTCAGTTTCAGGGTGTTACTGATCTTCTTATAGCCTAGGCCATCTTTGTGGAGAGCAACAATTCTAATTCTCAAATCCTCAGAGAGTTCTTTGCCATGAGGTGCCATGTTGAACATCCAGAACATCTGTGTGAGAGAATTGTACTCAAAGCACCAAATTTTAACTGCTCTAATACAAGATACACAAATTTGTAAAGTCCTGTCAAGCAGACAAAAACATGAACATGATGAATAGGACATGTGGCTTTGCATGGTTAAATGAAGTATAGCTGTTATCACTTAGGGTGTACTCACTTTTGTTGCCAGTTTTTTGACAGTAATGGCCGTATGTTGAATTATTTTCAGAGGACAGTAAATCTTTACTGCCATACAAGTTGCACATTGACTACTGTAAAATATATCCAAGTTTCATTTCTATAGTGTTGTCCCTTGAGAAGATATACTAAAATGGTTGCTGAAATGTAAGTGTACTCACTTTTGTGAGATACTGTATATATATATATATATATATATATATATATATATATATATATATATTAGGGGTGTCCCCGAATAGTCGACGCTTCGATTCGAGGAGCCTGATTCAACTCCCAATCTCACAGTCAAATATTCGCGGGGTGTTATGATCATGCCATTTTGGCTATATGGGGGTGCTCAGTGTCTGATTTCACATAGAACTACCGGTTTTCTCCCAATGAGTTAACATACAGCCTATTATGATAATGCTGTAAATAAGAATCTTAAAAGAATCAAATAAATATTTTAACGTGCGTGAATGAATCCAACCACCCCTATAGATTAAAGTTTCGCTTTCTAATCCGTCACTGACAGAGGAGCATCTTGGCGGCAGGGATTTAAATCTTTAACAAGACTCAAACTGACACAGGCAGAGTGGAAGATTTAATTTTTTCGATCAGGTAGGGTACAACAAGTGATTTCAAAATTTTCAGTTGGTTTATTTATATCGTGTATATATTATTTATCTCGTATGCATTTGGTTGAGTTGCGCTGCAGTAAAGAGCTTCATTGTAGTACTGCGGTGATTATCTCTTCAGCACACAGTGCGAGCAGGACAACAATGCAGAATATTAATAACTACATTTACATTTACATTTAGTCATTTAGCAGACGCTTTTATCCAAAGCGACTTACAATTGAGGACAATAGAAGCAATCAAAACCAACAAAAGATACCTTGCAAGTACACGTAGCAAGGTATTTATTTATTATTTTTTTTTTGTTATTTTAAGAAAACAAGTAGATAGAATATAGAAAAGAAAGTTAGTGTTAGTTTTTCAAGAAAAGCTAGCATTTAGAGAATAATTATGCAATTGATAGAGGGTCAAGTGTGTGTGTGTGTGTGTGTGTGTGTGTGTGTGTTTATTTATTTATTTAAATAAAATGGCAGCAGATAGATAAAATAGAATTAGAAAATAGAATGCTAGAGTTAGAGGGTCAAATAAAGATGGAAGAGATGGGTTTTAAGACGTTTCTTGAAGATGGCTAAGGATTCGGCTGCTCGGATTAAGTTGGGCAGGTCATTCCACCAGATGGGAACAGTTAATGAAAAAGTCTGTGAAAGTGATTTTGTGCCTCTTTGGGATGGCACAATAATGCGGCGTTCACTTGCAGAACGCAAGTTTCTAGAGGGCACATAGGTCTGAAGTACTGAATTTAGGTAAAGGAGTGCAGAGCCAAAGGTGGTTTTATAGGCAAACATCAATGCCTTGAATTTTATGCGAGCAGCTATTGATAGCCAGTGCAAATTGATTATCAGAGGTGTGACGTGCGTTCTTTTCGGCTCATTAAAGATTAATCTTGCAGCGGCATTTTGGATTAATTGTAGAGGTTTGATGGAATTGGCTGGAAGACCTGCCAAGAAAGCATTGCAATAGTCAAGTCTGGACAGAACAAGAGCTTGAACAAGGAGTTGTGTTGCATGTTCCGAAAGAAAGTGCCTGATGTTCCTAATATTGTATAAAGCAAATCTGCAGGACCGGGCAGTTTTAGCAATGTGGTCTAGTAATGTTTTAGCAATGTGGAGAAATTCAGCTTATCATCAATCACAACTCCAAGGTTTCTGACTGTTTTTGAAGGAGTAATGGTTGATGAGCCTAACTGGAAGGTGAAATTGTGATGAAGTGATGGGTTTGCTGAAACTACAAGCAGTTCTGTCTTATCTAGGTTCAGCTGAAGGTGATGGTCCTTCATCCAGCAAGAAATGTCTGTTATACATGCTGAGATGCGAGCAGCTATCGTCGGATCATCAGGATGGAATAAGAGGTAGAGTTGAGTGTCATCAGCATAGCAGTGTAGCATCAGAACGAGTCAGACAAAGTTGAGATTCGATCCGAACATTGAAACATGAGGAGCCGAAGTTCCAGAGAGGATCCCAAGGCTGCAACAGGATGTTCGTCATAAATCAGATTCCTAGCTCAAGCCCTCTGAAGAAAGCAAACCAACAAGCCTCTTTCACAGAACAGCTTGCAACATTCAAACAAAAGAACACTTATTGATAATTACAATTCAGGAAGGAGACGATCAAATTTGGGGCAAGTAATCAGGACTGATGGTCAAAGATATGGCTGTCACTTGTAAACCTGTGATCGAAATCACGAGCTAGAGACTTCATTGGGTGGGTCACCCCAGCTCTCCACATAGAAGACAAAGACGGAGACTGAAATTCCTTAAGAGACCTTTTAAACTCTCTAGTCTTCACAGAACATGTCCTTATGTTCACAGAACGGTACAGAAACTGCCTTTTCACATATAGATGCACCAAAATCATCTTAAAAGGATTTATGAGACTTATCATGTTTATGCATAACCCCATATCATGTATGTAACCAACACAATTAACTATCATGTTTTAATCACATATTATGTATGTCTTTTTAATAACTAGGGAATAGCTTAATAGTTAATATTCATGCTTGGTATGTATGAGTTTGAAAAGTCATGCTTTAAATGTTTCTTCCAATCAATTCTTTGTCAAATGTATCATAGTCGTGGTTGAGAAATCATGTCCAAAATTATACTTTACAAGAGCGGGACAATTCGGACCATATGACTGATAAGATAACATTTTAGATTTATGAATGGGGAGGAGAAACATACAACACCACGAGCCAAGATCATTTCTAATTGGTCAAGACGTCCAGATAGGACGGTCTAGAAGCCGAGTTTAAATACTCAGGACACCATCAAACTCTCTTCTCTCGGCTCTCTCGGTTCCTTTCGCTCTTCTTCTTTTGCCACCGCATTTCGACGCTGCTCTTTGAGCGTGTTCTGGCCTACATGCCAGCTGCCAACACAATGAGAAGAAAAACCACCTAGTCTCGTTACATTCTTTTATTCTTTTACTTTAATTTCTTGTCTTTCCGTGAGAGTATCGTTAAGTTAAGTTTGCCGCAAAGTCCAGCTCCGACTGCACCCGCCCACACTTCAACCAGACCTACTCCGCATCAAGAGCCAACGCCCAAGACTTTACTACGAAAGACCACTGAACTCAGCCAATCAGCAACCTCGGGAAACCCCTTTCTCCAAAGATGACAAGGACACAAGGGAATTCCTTAAGGCAACACAAGCAAGTACAACCTCCAGACTTTTGCTGAGTCGGTGCAGTTTAATATAAATTTTAGCCTCATTGAGAAACTCTATGCGAGGGTCAAATGATTGATGGTTCAGGTCTATAGGCAATTGCACATATTGCTGTAAACTTGGGATTTCACATTTTCATTCTGTAAACTCATCCTTTCCTCTCTTTCTGCAATGTGTGAATGTGTGAATGCGTGTGTTCATGTGTTAGATTAGATTAGTTTACATGTCTTAGGTTTATATAAATAAAGTCTTATTTATATTGAAAAAAGAAGTATCTTGTGTTTTGTGCTTACAAGTTAATGTCTTAAACTGCCGATCTTGTTATTGTGCTATTTAATAGTGTTTTCACTATATTTTGGATTTTAATATCCAGTGCAGAGTTGATGTTATATGGCTTGTTCAGTGACTCGCTGCCGACTCAGTGATCAGCCGTGAAACAGTGATTCTGTTCAAATTCCCTATAAAATCATAAATGATTTCCTTTGAGCTAAATTGACTTGTTTCCCTTATATATTACTTATTTACAATTTTTACAGCTGTGATATGAAAAGCCATGTTTCTGAACCTAGTGATGCCATGTAGACAGAGAAGAGAAGTGGTCCAAGGACTGAGTCCTGAGGCACCCCAGTAGCTAGATGTTGCGACATGGATACTTCACCTCTCCAAGATACCTTGAAGGATCTATCTGAGAGGTAAGACTGGATTGCGGTTCCTGAGATGCCCTTTCTCAATAGGGTTGACAGGAGGATCTGGTGGTTGACTGTATCAAAAGCAGCGGATAGATCCAGGAAGATAAGTAATGAAGACTTGGAAGCCACTCTTGTGGCTATGACTGCACTATTATAACTATGGCTGGCACTGTCATATACATAGCATTATAATGAGAACACTTTTTTTTTAAGTGTTTAGTTGTGTTTCTGCATGTTGTTGCGTGAGGAACGCATCCACAAAAGGAGGTCATTCAGAGCTGTGCAGACGCGTTCATGTGCATTCGGGGCATTTTGTGCAGATAGCCTATAAGTCGTAATATTAACATTATGTTATAGAAATAATGAAGCGTATTCTATGTGAAATAAATGAATTGAATCCCATTGATTAAAAACCTGCTATCATATGCTTCATTCAACTGGTCATCTTCAGCATGCGCAGCTCAAAACAGAAATGCAGAACGTTATAACTATGGTCATATACATAACGTTATAATGAGAGCACTATTGTAAAAAAATGTTGTGAATTCTTAAGGGTTTCGCTGATCTTTTAATCAAAACATAAAACATTATTTACCCCTATCTGCGAGGCGTCCGTTACACATTTTCCCTGTGTATTTATGACTGTCGAATGTCTACTTGACTCTTGGTAATGTATTTTTCCCCCCGCCCCAAAACATATGATTCGACTATCATTCGACTATCGGCATGATTCGAAAATTCCGATTCGACTATGAAAATCCTTAGTCGGGGACAACCCTAATATATATATATATATATATATATATATATATATATATTCGAGTCTCGGTACCGGCAGGCATTGTAGTGGGGGGAGTGAATGTACAGCACTCTCTCCACCCTCAATACCACGACTGAGGTGCCCTTGAGCAAGGCACCGAATCCCCAACTGCTCCCTGGGTGCTACAGCAAAAATGGCTGCCAACTGCTCCGGGTGTGTGTTCACGGTGTGTGCTGTGTGTGCTGTGTGTGTGCACTTAGGATGAGATAAATGCAGAGCACTAATTCCGAGTATGGGTCACCATACTTGGCCACCGTGGGGTTTCAGTCAGGGCCTTCAGTAAGCAACTGTAAACTACATGCACACATTTCTGTTACAGCTAACACAGCCATATGCATATAACTCACTGCACATATTATGCCGCACACAGGCTCTAAACAACAATAACGGCTGATCAACAATTTCAACAGTAGGGGTCACTATGCACTTTCATGTCACTCTAAAATGACGACGTGCCCAAACAGTGTTGCCAACTTAGCGACTTTGTCGCTAGATTTAGCGACTTTTCAGACCCCCTTAGTGACTTTTTTCCAAAAAAGCGCCTAGCGACAAATCTAGCGACTTCTTGGACAAACCTTATTTAATCTCTGAGACCCGCCGGTAGTGCCGCACGAGTGCGAGGTTTTGTTTCCCAGCGCACACACCTCTCTCTGCGTCTGATCTGTTCAGCGAGCAGCAGAAAGGAGTAGTGCTTTCAGTTAAAATAGATATTCTGTCGCTTCTAACTATTTTACATGCAAATATAGTCGAAATCACAGCACAGCCATTGTCTTTATCTTATGTGTATTTGATTTCATTAGACGACGGCTCGATTATAAATCAGCAGGATTTTAGTGCAGATTAATATCTTGTAAGGGAGAGCTGGTTAGTCTTAATAGGCCGCGTTTCAGTCACTATTTCATATTCATCCCGTTTTCTGGCAACAGAAACAGTAAAATATATCAATGAAAACAGTTCTGTTAAAATACAGTATGTGAGCATAGAGGGGCAAGACAATACGACGCACTGACGTCATGAATATGCTAATTAGCGTATGACGTCATCTAGCGACAATTAGCGACTTTTCAAGCAGACTTTAGCTACTTTCCATTGAAAGAAGTTGGCAACACTGTGCCCAAAGCAGCAAAACTGTGCAAATGCTGGACATCCACACACCACACCACAGTATTATCAACGCACAATATACACCTCCATAACAATGTGCATGATACAATACTCATCAAATAATAACGCACTCACCTGTCACTTGTAAATAAAGTCCATGGGTAAAGTCCTTTGTTAGCGAATTCAGTTTAGGTCTTCCTTTGTCATTTATTCTCTTTTGTCTGCAAAAGACATTTTTAGTAGATCGGCAACAAGATCTGGTGTAGGCGCCGATGATTGCGGCTGTCATTTTCTTTTCATTGAGTTTCACTTTCGTACCTAGGAAATCCCTGACTGAAGCGGCGGCGGGTAGCACTGGGCACGTAGTTAGACCCAGAGGGCAGGCTGTCATTGAACGTCAAAATTTGATTGGGTGATGATTCTGTCGCTAATGCTCGTTACAAATCAGATGTGACGTCTTTCAACAAAAGGGTAGCACTATCTGTAGTGCTGGCCACAGAATTTTTTTTATGTAGGATATTCCAGTTCAACCTCAACGAAACTAATCATAGGCAATTTTGTGGACATTACAAATGATACCTAAATAATCAATAAAAACATTTTTCACACAATTTTCTTTTTTATAGGGCCAGCAGAGAAGGCCCTGCTGCCCCTGATGGACCACGACTGTATATATATATATACATTATTATTTATTATTTATCTATTTTTTCATTTTGCTGGTGTCGAGAGACTGACCCCTAGAGGTTGTAACAATCATCAGTAATGTACATTGATAAGAGGTTTTGTCCATAAACCACAATAATGCATCATCCAGTGAAAAAGTCCATCTTCTGTTGTTTCTCACCACAAAATCCAGCCACATATTTGTTTAGCGCTGTTTTGGACTTGTAAACGGTGCTTGATCTGTGTAGATTTCTCTCCTGATTCAGACTAGACTTTTTCACTGATGGAAGCATTATTATGGATTATGGACTCGCATTTTAGTTAAAAACATCTCAATGATGAATTTGCTTCTTTGGTCTTTTCAAGGTATTAATTGATGGACTGGAGTGGTGTGGATTATTGTGATGTTTTATCAGCTGAGCAAATATCCCGATGCACCGGTGTTTATTATGGGGACTTTAATAGTTGTAGTTTGGACAGTGTACTCCCATCCTTTAAAGTTTAAACAGTATGTGGATATTCCCACAAGGAATGAAAAACTGCTGGATCTGTGTTATGGGTATATAAATAATGCATACTCTGCTCGTGTGCAGCCCTCGTTAGGCTCCGTGGACCATAATATTGTTTTTCTGTTACCGCAATATGTACAAAGACTGAAGATGGAGAAACCGGCCACCTACATCATCACTCAGTGGTCAAAGGATGCAGCTGCAAGACTCCAGGGGTCCCTTGCATGCACGGATTGGAGCATCTTTGATGGTGACCCGAATATAAAAACTGAGACAATAACTGACTACATTAAGTTTTGTATTATCACTACCATTCCAGTAATCACTGTTAAAAAAAAAAAAAAAAAAAAAAAAATCCCAATTCCAGACCATGTAAACCTCAAACTCAAAGAGAAACAACAGTGATTTCGTTGTAAAGACAGGCTTTCACTGAGGGACACAGGATTCAGTGAATAATGAAATTAAAAAGCATGAACACCAGACAGGCCTTTCAGAAAGTGAAAACACTTACTGGAACCAAAATCCAGAATCCTGGAGCTCTCTCCTGTTCTCTATTCACTCTTCAAAGAATCGCTACAGACAGCAACTGTCCCCATGCACTGGAAAACAGCTACTACTGTATATAATCCTTGTTCCCAAGCCCCGTCCTTCTGAACTAAATCACTGTAGGCCAGTATCACTCACTTCCATAATAGCAAAATACCTTGAGAAACTGGTACTGAACATCATCTCCCAGTTGTTTGCCCACGGCTGGATCCTTACCAGTTTGCCTATAAGACTAAAAGAGGAACTCCACATTCTTCTCCAACATCTGGACATCCCCCAATCATGCCAGGATTCTTTTTATAGACTTTAGCTCCACCTTTAATATGATTCAATGTCATATAATGATTACAAATCTTCACATCATCTTCACGAGCCACCTGTCTTCATACACTGTAACGCTGGATTTATAACTTCTTAAGTGACAGACCACAGGCAGTTTAAGGATGGGAAGCACTACATCCACAGTTATTACTGTCAACACTGGAGCCCCTCAAGGCTGCGTCCTCAGTCCTTTTCTTTACACACTGTATACTAATGACTGCCTCAGTCCTTCCCTGATTACAAGAAACTTCAAATACTCGGATGACACAGCCATACTCGCCCTCCTTAATCAGTTACTTCACCCAGTGGTGTACAGACAATCATCTTCTTTTCAATGTCACTAAGACATCAGACGTTGGACATGTCCGACGTCATGTCCAACGTCAACCTGACGTTACATAGACGTCTGGTGCCTGCTGGGATAGTTTAAAACTTGAAAATCACAGCACCAGACCATTCTTTAAAAATGCAACGAGAGTTTATTTGCTATTCTACTAAGACAATGCTACACAAAACTAAACTAAATAAAACAAAACACACATACACACACATATACAGGAATGCGATTTGAATGAAGTTCCCTAAAGTTCTAATACTCGTTTTCCAAGAATTCTGTAAATTCAACTGAGGAAGTCACAAGCAGAGAACTATAGTATCTTTACTTTTAAAGATTAATTCAACCCAGTTCAGCAAGACATGGAGATTGTTTGTTTGTTACTTGCTTTAAGTTGAGTTGACAGCTGATCTGTTGTTTCCCTCGCGGGTCTCCGCGTGGTCGAAGGGAACCTCTGAGGCCGCTGATGTCGTCGTCTGACGTGATGTCACTGGGGGAACCCCAGTCATGGTTGGTTGGCTTCTTTTGTGACGTGATGACGCTCTTAGGAAGTTTCTTTTGAGTTCTTACAGCTTCAGGTGTTAAAGTTTCTTTGGTCGGAACTTCTTGGAGGCATGTGTGGATTCTCGCCAGATGGTATCCCAGATAGCACACGTACGTCTGTAAGATGTCTGTTAAAGATCTCTTGATCTGGAAAGCATCTGCTGTCTACAAACTTCTGACAGACGTCTTTCAGATGTCAGTTTTACATACATTCTAAATCATAAACATCTTAAAGACATCTAATAGATGTCTATTTGACATCTAAAAGGAAACGTCCTATAGACGTATTGCAGATGAGCAAACACTCTAAAAAATACGTCTTCCAGATGTAAATGCAGATGTCAAATAGACGTCTCCGAGATGTACGCTTGCTATCAGAGATATGGCCGAGGGCGCTTCGCAGCGCCATCAAATGACGAAGCCGAAGTTTCATGCAAGTCAGCGAGCAGCAAGCAAAGCTTTTGTGCCCATTTTAAACGGACTGATTTCAGTACGCCCACTAGAGGCTTCTCCCAATCAGATTGTCGTTGTAGGGTGGAGCCCCGCCCCGCACTGCTCATTTTCCGTGCGTAAATCCTCTGCTTAGTTGTTTTAATCCCCTGAAGAAAATATCCTAACACATTCTATACCTGTTGTAATCATACAGTATGATGCTAAAAGTTAACTTTCATCCACACCAACTTCTTGCCAATGAACTCAGCTTTCGTTCAACATGAAACTAAATATGAAACTAAACACTAGTGATCTGTTTACAGGGAAAAATCATACGTCAAAAGATTACAAAAATACCATCGGTTCCAATAACACAGCACGCTTATAAATGACATAAAATACGACCTTAATATATATATTGTCTCTTGAGTATATTGCTTTAATAGCAGAAACAATTATTATTTGTCCTTTTGGAACACTTTATAAAAGCTTGAGTGGAGTTCTGTCAAAGAAGAAGAAAAGGCGCGTTCCTTGGAAAGCCAGACCACGAAAGGGGAGCTGTCCGGGGGTCATGAGAGTGTCACATTGTGTGGATCTGGTGATTTTCTTAACTCAGAGTTTCCTCGTAAAACAGTCTTCCTTGTTGATACCATCATTGAATTATGGTTAAACGGTCAGGAGATTCTTGTCCTGTCCTAATTAAATTATGTTTAAGTGATAAGAAACAACAGTGTTCTGTTCGGTTCTTAAATACATCCAGATGTTCTTCCTCAAATCTATCATTGTTTTAGGGGTCTCGTGAGATGACAAGCCGATCATAGCAGGAAGTCGGCCAGCCAGTTGGGCACGGTACTGGTCATTTATGAACTTTTACAACCACAGCGTGGAGGGGAAGTTCCTTAGGAATGTGCTGTCCTGTATTGTGTGTGTTCTCTCTCCACAAAGCATTACATCTTAAACAATAAACTAAGTTTTAACCATCATGTCACACACACTCATTGATGCTGCCAACAAAGACTTCTGGTCATACGTAAACTAAGGTTCTTTTAAGTGAATCCAAATCTATTGCTTCTTCTGTATCACAGTATCATTGAATCCATTATTCTGTACTGTGTTACTTGTTATTTCACCAAGCTCTATTGCACCAACAGAAATAAGCTTTTTAGAATCACTAATACCTCTTAAAAAATAATTGGTCTTTCTACTCCTAATTTGTTAGCTCTTATTGATACTGCCATCATTTGTAGAGCAAATACTATAATAAAAACCCTAGTCATCCCTTCAACTCATGTTTCATGCTTCTTCCCAGCAGGCACCAGACATCTATGTAACGTCAGGTTGACGTTGGACATGACGTCGGACAGACGTTGCATTTTGGTTGAAAATGAAAATCGGGTTGACGTCAATATTAGACGTCAATTTGATGTTGACTTAACGTTGGATTTTGGTTGCACAACCTAAAAACTACAAAATCTCAACGTCAGCTGACGTCGGTATTGGACATCAATTTAACATTGACATTAGACGTTGAATTTACGTTGAATTTTGGTCACCCGACGTCGCAACCAAAATTTAACCAAATATCGACGTCTTATGACGTTGTGTGCCTGTTTTGTGCCTGCTTGTCCCTTCAGGCCGCAGATACAAACAGCTACCCCAAAAAGCACATTTTTTTTTTTTTTTTTTTTTTTTGGAGGACAAAATCATGATATCCTATATAGAAATTATGTTCTTAGTTAAAATGTGAGTTTGCAGATTATAGTAAATCTCTCTGTAATTCTGCTGTAATGGGCTTGGTGCACAAGATGGCGCCGGTGAGCTTCGGCGACGCGAGTGTTTGCATACTTACTTCCGGTCTTGCGGCGTTTGCATTTACTGTAAGGGAAGCTGACCTGCGAAACTTTGCTAGATAGATATAATTACTGTTTTTCAAATTAAATTGCGGATAGTGGTATATCAAAGACAAGAGAAAACATCCTCCCTACATTATTGCGTACCTCTGTGTGGAAATTTATTAAGATAAAATGTGGAGGTTGCTTCATTTTTTCTTGATTATGCGGTTCAGAGTCAGTGTTAGTCAGTCCACAGGGATCTCTCAATTCAAACACAAACCACTCAAATGTGCAATACATTTTCGAGAGTTGATTTTGTTCTGACTGCTATTTATAAGATCATAAGGTTTGCAAATGTCAAATGACACTCAGATTTTTGTTTTATTAGGCTAACTTTATTTGATAACATAAATTATAACTACAATTTAACATAGGCTAATGCAAATATGGTAGGTTTGCATTAATTAAAAGATCAGTGTTTGCATTTCCCTGTGTTTTATTAATATTTATCTGTTTTGTGAAAGATCTGTTGCATAAATCATTATCTGTCTATTAATATATATATAATATAATTTATTTTTAATTAATATAATTAGTATATTTTTACGATTTCTTTTGCATTAATTATCAGATAAAACAAATCTTTAAATTAGTCATGTTGTAGTTGTATTATTTTACTGCCCGATTTTTCTCAAAAAAAAAAAAAATATGTTTGATGCAAAGTTAATTATGTGTAAAATATTAAAATATGAGGATGGAACAAACTGATGTATGCGCACAACTGAGAAATGAATATTTATGAAGATCAATCCCAGCCCATGTCTCACAAGGTAAATATTTTATTAAAAAAAAAAAAAAATAAATAAAAAAAATCTATGGTTCACATGTGCATTCGGTTGTGCATTTGACCATTGCAGGAGGATCAGGGTGATTCTCTTTGAAGCACATGCAGACTGTTTCTATTTAATTATTATTAATTTGCAAAAGGTAAAAAAAAAAAAAAAAAAAAAAAAAAAAAGGTTTAATTAATCATGCTGTTATGCATTCTCTCTCATTTTGTACTTTTTGTGCATTCAGGTTCTCCAGTAGGTGGCAGCATTTACTTTATGAGGGAACAGAAATGAGAGGTGAAGCAGGAGTACGACACAGGTGAGCTTATACAGGTGCATCTCAATAAATTAGATTGTCGTGGAAAAGTTCATTTATTTCAGTAATTCAACTCAAATTGTGAAACTCGTGTATTAAATAAATTCAGTTCACACGGACTGAAGTAGTTTAAGTCTTAGGTTCTTTTAATTGTGATGATTTTGGCTCACATTTAACAAAAAACCCACCAATTCACTCTCAACAAATTACAATACTTCATAAGACCAATAAAAATAAAAAAAGAACATTTTTGGTGAATTTTTGGCCTTCTGGAAAGTATGTTCATTTACTGTATATGTACTTAATACTTGGTAGGGGCTCCTTTTGCTTTAATTGCTGTCTCAATTTTATATATATATATATATATATATATATATATATATATATATATATATATATATTTTTTTTTTTTTCTTTTCCTTGCTGCCTCAAAAACAAAGCACCACAGTGTGGCGCTAACAACATTTCAGTGTTTATAGCCACTACAATCTATCATTGTACATTTATTTTTCACTATATAATAACAAAATTGTTTTGTAAACATAATTTTGATAATCTAAAAAAAATATATATATATTTAAAAAAGTAACAGTGGGTAAGTTATTCAATTGCACAAAACACAAAAGAAAGTATTTAAAACAGGTTTGGATGCTGTTGATATTCTTTGCTGTGAAACAACAACATATTTATGCTTAAATAACTGTTTAATCGTTAAGTGTGATTACCTTAACTCTATAACGCAGGCACAATGTAAAATAATAGTGCTTAATGGATAATAATTATCATCATCACACATGTATGAGTTTGTGTATTACCCATTTTGCTTCACAGACCTTTTCTATGGAATGTCTCCATTTAGATAGATAAGTATGTGAGTGTGTGTGTGTGTGTGTGTGTGTGTGTGCACATGCACACGAGTACTTGATAAATTCATGGCATTTCCATCTCGTCAATCGCTATATCAAGACAAACCTTTCCCTATTGCAGACCTGACTGGTTGAGATGAAAGTTGATTGTGGTGAAATCATGGTACGTTTCAACATATGTGACCTGTGACTGCAGAAATGATTTGCATTATATAAGAATGCAACTCTCCTGGCTGCTTCTTCGTTGGGGTGGAGGTTGGAGTTTGTGGTGCGTCTGTGTGAAGGATGTTCACCGCATTAGGAGTCTCTATGAGAGTCTCATGATGAAGCTGTTGGTATACTGGAGGTTTGAGCAGATGATCGACTCCTGTGGAGCTCAAGCACTGATTTACATCATTCAAATACACACAAAACAACATGGAAATGATCAATGATCGAGCTGATCCAGATGGAGTGGAAAGCAGGACAAACTACAGGTCTAGAGTTCATGATGAAACTGCAGAATCAGCTCAAGGTGTGTCCTGAGAAAGACCATGCAATTCTTCTTATTTTTTAAGGGAATATGGTTACACAAATGCATTATGTAATTATACAGATAACATCTTTGATCCATTTTTATAATCACAATCACCCATTACAAAAGTTGTTTCTTTTTGGTGGTTCTTTCTACTCTGTCATTTTACATTTGCATGCAATTCTTTGCAAACTGATAAAAAAGTGGATTTTGCTTAAAAGCAAACCAGTGGTGTAATGTAACGAAGTATTAATACTTAAGTATTTTTTGGGAGTATCTGTACTTTACTTGAGTTTTTATATTTCAGCTAACTTTTACTCCACTACATTTCCTAATTAAAATGTATACTTTTACTCCAATACATGTCCCCGAAGCATATTCGTTACTTACTACAAAATAGTCAGAAGTCAGAAGAACACGGACTGCAGGAAAGCAGGTTTGACAATTCAGACTCCTAAAAACACCTTTGCTCATGTGCAAACAAGTGTGCGCACAACCGCGAATAATTCATTTTCCACTAAAGTTGAGGCTGGGGTATGCGATATATAGTATATCTTCTGCGATAATATGGTAACTGTAAGTGTTGTTGTAATGATGTGCAATCTGACATTATCAAGTAGGCTATATCACCAAATCACACACAGAGTGCACGCACGTTGATTTATTAAAATTCCAGGCATTCTAAATTGTAGACGGCAAAAATGCTTCTGTACGCGTTTTATATTTATATAATTTAATATAGTTAATTTAATCTATAGATTAAGATATCAGCATAACACATTTAATAATCATTTTATACAAGATCAGTAAAGCAATAAGTGACTTAAATTTTAGACATACTATTGATTGTTTTTGCTCAATTTTGCCAACAAAAATAGTTCCAAACAAAGATCACAGCACTGTTTTGCATCTCTGAGCAATGGACGGTGTTTACTTATTGAATGAATCAGCAATTTGAATGAATCGGCTGAATAAATGATTCAGTGATTCACTCATTAACACAGATGCTTTGTTTCTGAATGAATCAGTCATTTGAATGAATGGGTTGAATCTCAATGACTCACTCATTAACAGTCACATGCTGTCACCTACTGGAGGTTTTAATTTCACATTTCAACTATTTTTTTCATGTCTTAAATTATTTCAAATATCAGTGTTCAACGTTTTATGTTAAAAACAAAACATTAGGCCTATTTATGCATCTATAACTGCAGTTTAAATGCATCCATGTTCCCTCTGAGATACATAAACTGTGTAAATACATCTAAATGCTATTTCAGATGCAGATTCCAGTAATGTTTTCTTATGATGGAATGAAAGACACTAAGTACCGGATGAGGTGCTCCTTATTCTTACCCAAAAATACAAAATGGAAAAAAAAAGAGTTAAAACTAAACATCTTGCTACTCAAGCTGTATATGAACATTTTATATATTTATTTGCTTCTTTTCCATTTTGCATTTACTTGTACTTTTACTTTCAATACTTAAGTACGTTTAAGATTAAAATAATACTTTGTAACTTAAGTACAATAAATATCACATACTTTAAGACTTTTACTCAAGTAATATTCTAAACGGTGACTTCAACTTCTACCAAAATCATTTTCTGGAAACATATATGTACTTTTACTTAAGTATGGCTTTCAGGTACTTTATACACCACTGAAGCAAACAAACTAAAATAAGCTTAGTTGATTTGTGCATATGTTTGTACTGCGAAAAAAAAAAGGGGCAAAAACAGGAAAAACACATTGAGTTTTAGTTTACTATGTTTACTGTGTCTCCTTTCAGAAAGCAAAAATATTTGGACAGAATTTATCAGCCAGCAGCATGTAAAGAAAAACAAATGTCAAGTTTCCAAATTATTATTAACATTTATTTATTTATTTATTGCACTTACGCATGCATGAGTTTTCCCCCAATTATGTAGCACAGAAACCCAAGTACTATGGACATTTTGGGCAAATGGCTTGTGATGTTTCTTATCTGTAATGGCTTCAAATAAAAGTATCTGCTAAATGCACATGTAAATTATGATGAATATGTGCACTAGTTCAAAGTATTGCAGTAATATTTCCCGTCTGTGTCCCCAAATACTTTTGTGAAAATAAATTAGTCATCCATTAGTAAAATTCTGCCTTTTATCACACTGTGAAAATAGGTACTCCGATTATACTGCATTTGGTAGTCAGCTGAAATTATCTGATCGTTATTTGTTGATCATGTAGTAGCGCTCTGCTTCCAGGCTAGTTTATTTGGCCTATCAGGTTTTGTTTGTAATCGTCTGTTTGACCTCAAACCATTTCCATGCTCTCCGGCTCTTTTTCAATAAAGCACCTCATATTTCAAGACATGTCAGGGTGAAAATCAATCCATGCCATCCAACTGGGAGGATTTGCAAGTACAAAGGAAATCCAAAGTGGAAGATCCAGCCGAGGGATAAAGGCTGTGTAAAGTGAACCTCAAAGAGCAAAAATGGCTTAAGAGGTCTGCAGGATTTCCATAGATAACATTACAGGTAGGAGATTGTTTGTATTATGGATTCTCATTTATATTTATATAAGTACTTAATATTTTACTGTATAATCTTCCAAAATGAAGTGAAATATTGTAAGATATTTGTATTAATTCAGTGCTATTCCATTTTTAATTTAATATTAGGATTATTTCTTTATTTGACATTGTTTCATACAAATCAAGTCACATTTATTTCTATAGCACTTGAAATAATACAGATTGTTTCAAAGTAGCTTCACATCAATGAACAGGAAAATAACAGTGTTAATACTGTATAAGTCATAAATTATGGCATAAATTCAATTTCCAATAGGCACCAAATTTTAATGTCGCATTAATGGAGTCTGATGGAACAATCTGCTGTTTAATTTTTAGGTGAAAGAGTTTAGTAACAGAGCTGAGAATCGTTCTCGTTCTGTTTATCTTTTGTGAGTATATGCACATTTCAACTAAAACAGAATAATGACCATGTGTATTTTTCCATATAACCCATGTAAAATAATTTTTTTTAAGGTTCACATACTTTATCACAGAAAATCATCTACTTTGTGAATCAATCCAAGACGTTTGATGAGGCTCAACAATATTGTCGACAGAATTACATTGATCTGGTAACTCTGTCGGACCAGGCCGACATGGGGGAGCTCCTTGGGCTTGACAACTTCACGTACACTAAATCTGCCTGGATTGGACTGAAGAAAAGCGGCAGTAAGCAGTGGCGCTGAGCTCTGGCTGATCCAGAGTTTTACCAGGAAGGAGAAACTGAATACAGAAACTGGGAAGCCAAAGAAGAAGAGGTCTTCGTAGAGTATGAAGACTCTGCAGTGATGTATACCGATGGGCAGTTTTACAACGCCTACTGTTTTCCTATCAGATATTTCATGTGCTACGATAGTGAGCATTCAGCGAGATCTTTCTGAAGATATCTGGCTTTGAAGAAGTCTTCATTCTGATTCTTTTGAATCTTCTAGGTCAGGGAGATAATAACCAGAAATACGTCTTCGTTAATGAGCCGAAGTCCTGGAGAGATGCTCAGACTTACTGCAGACAGTATCACACAGAGCAGGTCAGTGTGAGGAACGAGGAGGAGAACCGTCAGATCCGGGAGCTGATACCTGCAGGACATTTCACATACATCAGCCTATTCAAAGACAATTACATCTGGTCCGATAACAGCAGGTCTTCATTCAGAAACTGGGATTCTGCTCAGCCAGATGAATCGGGAGAATGTGTGGCACAACAGTTACGAGATAGCAGACTGTGGGATGATCAGACGTGCTGCGTTCAACAGCCGTTCTTCTGTTCCGCCTGTATGTAATTGTGATTTATTTGCATATTTTGTTGGGCACCTACAATGGTTTTGTGTTGTGTAATGGGATTTACACTTAATTTTTTTTTTTTTTATTTTGTCTTGTTTTCCAATATAAATTTGTAAACCTTCTTTATTTAAGATACTTTCACTGGAGATGTACAATGACTTCAGATAAGAAGTCTTGTTTTAATTGAAACTGATCTAACTGATCAAAAAAACAAGTTTATTTTTCTGACCGCACTGGAGGATATTTTCTCTTAAGCATAACGCATTTGCACTGGAAAACAAGACTAACATACTGAGGAAGAAAATCATTTTTTGCAGCTGTGTCACCATTTCTGGACCATTTGGAATATCTGGTCAGAAAATGAAAAGATTAATTAAGAATATATCAGGCAGCTGCATGTAAAGGTAAAAAGTTGAATTGCAGAAATAATGTTCATTTAACTCATCAGATCTCCGCTGATGTCTGATGAGTTCCTAGCCTGTTGTATCACAGCAGAGTCAAGAGAAAGAAAAAAATAATGCAAATAATAAAAATACAACTGGTTGAGCTTTAAAGCTCATTGTAAAAGTTGGTGTGTTTGTGTGTTTATACTCCGTGCTGAAGAAGAGGCAGATTTTGAAAATCCAAGTGAAATCTCATCAGGACATGTCCGACATTCAACTGAAAGCAGCCATTTTGGCAAAGGTTAGTGTCATTTGCTAACAAAGCAGTTTTGTTCAGGTCATTGTGCATTTCACTGGTGACAAACATTTTTTGTTTTTCAGCTGGAGCAGAAACTGGAGGAATGGAGGACGCTGACTGATGGACGGGTCTGAGATTATGACAGGGAGTAAATACGGTATCTCACGGGAAAGCGTAAATATTTTACGAGGTGGTGATTTTGTACAAAAACATACAATTAAGCATGAAGCATGAAAAAAGTATAAGCATGATGGTCCACCCCTAAACATAACCATCACTGGGGCGTAAAGATAAATAAAACATACCAATAAATCCACAGTCACTAGACTTTGTGCACGCAAATTTCTACGGAGACTACGACGGTTGTAACATGATGCCACATCCTGTAACGTCTTCAAAAAGCATAATTTGGTATATAATACTTGCCATATGTAAAAATATGCAATCTATTCCACTTTAATGCCATGCTTCAGTTCTGCAGATTTAAAGTTTGCATTCTATTGATCACATGTCTTCACGTAAAACACATTTGCAGTGAGTTCACCAAACTTTAACTTTGAAACTCAGAGAAATTCGCAGATGCTTGCATTCTCTCACATAGTGTTTTGCTAGTACACCAGAATAAAGCCCTAAAACATAATATTCACATTCCTAATATCCATAAACAGTTCACAATTAACCGCTGTATAGTTACCTCGTGTCTGGATGGATGTCTTTCGGAAGTTTCAGGTCCTTTTCTCCAGTGTCCGTCCTAGCTCAGTCAAGTTCAGACCACTTGAAGCTCGATGGGGTAGATTTCAGGTTCAGATAACTGGTTATTATTAATGAAGTACTCAGAGACTTGTTTTAAAAGTTTAACGAATCACCAATACAATGGTTTCGTTTTATTAAAAAACAATAACTCATAAGTACAAAACATAAAATAACAACGAGTAAAGTCTTCACCACGAATTTCTATGCCCTCTGACCGGTTCCTATAGTTTCTGGTAGAGGATCGATCAGGGAATAACACATTAGGCGGGTAGGGATCTGATAAGACAATAGGAAAAACGGAAGACAATAGAAGGAAAACTGAAGTGTTACCACCCATTGGTGTTGTACAAATTAGCTACCAATTTGCCAAAATATAAAATAATCATGGATTGTCATGAGACTGATTATGTGTAAGACTAATATTCGGCTTTGGGGAAACATTTGTAAAATGCTGCACTCTTTTGCTGAGACAGATCCTATGAGGTCAAAAGAAGACACCTTAAACAAGCTTAAGGTGGTTGGGTTTCTTTTTTCTTTTTTTTTTTTTTTTCTTTTTAGCAATGTATGCAATGATGTTCTTTGAAAAAATCTATTTTATCATTGATACCTTGAACACACTGTAATGGCATGTCGATATTGTGACACCATTTACTACAATTAGTTCATACTAAAAAAAATCCTATATAAGACATTACATGTAAAATGATTTAATGTAAAAGGAAATGCGAGAGCTTTCTGACCCTCCATAGACAGCAATGCAACTGAAATGTTCCCAGGCCCAGAAAAGTAAATTTGTTATTTTTGTTTTCTTTGTGCACAAAAAGTCTTCTCGTAGCTTCATAAAATTACGGTTGAACCACTGATGTCACATGGACTATTTTAACGATGTCCTTACTACGTTTCTGGGCCTGAGAATATTTCAGTTACATTGTTGTCTATGGAGGGTCAGAAAGCTCCCGGATTTCATCAAAAATATTTTCATTTGTGTTCCAAAGATGAATGAAGGTCTTACAGGTTTGGAACGACATGAGGGTGAGTATAATGTCCTTGGATGTGACATGAGGAGATGGGAAAAGACTTATATTTTATTCTGCTTTTCAAAGACAACATTAAATGTGATCTGGCATAATCTCACCCATCCTGTGTTTCTTTGAATTTCACAGGACCAATTTTTCAGTAACCTTTCAAACTAATAATGAGGAACTATTTATTAATCTGTGTTTGTTATTGTAAAACATGTCCTAAGATTTATCTGTTCAACTGATTCAACATAAAACCACAAAAGCACTGAATGACCAGAGAAAAGTCAGGTCTATCGAACCCACAGTGTGAATCTGTTCTTCACACTGTGGCTGAAGCATCATGTGTGTTACTGCTGGTCATTTGTTAGCATTTATATTCTGCTTTCCTATAGTTCTGATATTCCTGTAATTTATAATTGAGTTGCCCAATATTTATATGCTTGTAGGCACCTAATGTATCCATTAGTATTTATCTTCTTCTGCTGCTGCTTCTTTCACTTTTGAGTCAAAGGCAGCCCATAGAACCACTTGCAGGAAACTTATGAAATTTGGCAAACAGATAGAGGACATTCTCAACATTCTCAACCATAGCAAGTTTGTAATCTCTAACTCAAACCCTAGTGCCACCAACAGTTAAAAATTGCACTCATGTTTATGCTAATAACTTTTGAAATATTACATTTAGAAGCTAAATTATTTTTTGCTCCGATTCCTTGGCACATTGGTTTAATTTTATTTTATTTTATTTTTGATTGTTTATTTAAAGTAGAATAAAGCTAACATACATGGCCTACAATAGCTATATACAAGCCATGGTGTGTGTATATATATCATAAGATTACATACCCCTTGCAGAATATGCAAATACAGTATGTTAATAATTTTAACTAAGTAAGAGGGATCATGAAAATTACATGTTATTTTCATTTAGTACTCTCCTGAATAAGCTATTTCACATAACAGATATTTATATACAGGTGCATCTCAATAAATTAGAATGTCGTGGAAAAGTTCATTTATTTCAGCAATTCAATTCAAATTGTGAAACTCGTGTATTACATAAATTCACAGCACACAGACTGAAGTAGTTTAAGTCTTTGGTTCTTTTAATTGTGATGATTTTGGCTCGCATTTAACAAAAACCCACCAATTCACTATCTCAACAAATTAGAATACTTCATAAGCCCAATAAATAATAAAAAAAAAACAAACAAAAAAACATTTTTAGTGAATTGTTGGCCTTCTGGAAAGTATGTTCATTTACTGTATATGTACTCAATACTTGGTAGGGGCTCCTTTTGCTTTAATTGCTGTCTCAATTTTGGTCTCTTGTTTCTCATTTTCCTCTTGACAATACCCCATAGATTCTCTATGGGGTTCAGGTCTGGTGAGTTTGCTGGCCAGTCAAGCACACCAACACCATGGTCATTTAACCAACTTTTGGTGCTTTTGGCAGTGTGGGCAGGTGCCAAATCCTGCTGGAAAATGAAATCAGCATCTTTAAAAAGCTGGTCAGCAGAAGGAAGCATGACGTGCTCCTAAATTTCTTGGTAAACGGGTGCAGTGACTTTGGTTTTCAAAAAACACAATGGACCAACACCAGCAGATGACATTGCACCCCAAATCATCACAGACTGTGGAAACTTAACACTGGACTTCAAGCAACTTGGGCTATGAGCTTCTCCACCCTTCCTCCAGACTCTAGGACCTTGGTTTCCAAATGAAATACAAAACTTGCTCTCATCTGAAAAGAGGACTTTGGACCACTGGGCAACAGTCCAGTTCTTCTTCTCCTTAGCCCAGGTAAGATGCCTCTGACGTTGTCTGTGGTTCAGGAGTGGCTTAACAAGAGGAATACGACAACTGTAGCCAAATTCCTTGACACGTCTGTGTGTGGTGGCTCTTGATGCCTTGACCCCAGCCTCAGTCCATTCCTTGTGAAGTTCACCCAAATTCTTGAATCGATTTTGCTTGACAATCCTCATAAGGCTGCGGTTCTCTCGGTTGGTTGTGCATCTTTTTCTTCCACACTTTTTCCTTCCACTCAACTTTCTGTTAACATGCTTGGATACAGCACTCTGTGAACAGCCAGCTTCTTTGGCAATGAATGTTTGTGGCTTACCCTCCTTGTGAAGGGTGTCAATGATTGTCTTCTGGACAACTGTCAGATCAGCAGTCTTCCTCATGATTGTGTAGCCTAGTGAACCAAACTGAGAGACCATTTTGAAGGCTCAGGAAACCTTTGCAGGTGTTTTCAGCTGATTAGCTGATTGGCATGTCACCATATTCTAATTTGTTGAGATAGTGAATTGGTGGGTTTTTGTTAAATGTGAGCCAAAATCATCACAATTAAAAGAACCAAAGACTTAAACTACTTCAGTCTGTGTGTATTGAATTTATGTAATACACGAGTTTCACAATTTGAATTGAATTACTGAAATAAATGAACTTTTCCACGACATTCTAATTTATTGAGATGCACCTGTATACTCCACAAGACAAAATAATAACTGAATTAATAAAAAAAAAAAATAAATAAAATTACCCCGTTCAAAAGTTTACATACTTTTGAATAGATAACTGTGTTGTTTCCTGGATGATCCACAACTGTTTTTATATTTTGTGATAGTTGTTCATGAGTCCCTCGTTGGTCCGAGCAGTTCAACTGCCTGCTGTTCTTCAGAAAAATCCTCCAGCTCCTGCACATTCTTTGGTTTTCCAGCATCTTCTGCATATTTGAACCTTTTCCAACAGTGACTGTATGATTTTGAGATCCACCTTTTCACACAAAAGAGGGCAATTGAGGGACACAGCTATTACAAAAGGTGGAAACATTTACTGATGCTCATGAAGGCAACTCAATGCATTAAGAGTCAGAGGGTGTAAACTTTTTTACAGGATGATGACATGTAAATTTTCATATTTTGTTTAAAGATTTTATTATTATTATTATTATTTAAATTTGGTACTGCACTTAAGAAGCTACATAAATACATAAATGTTTCCCAGAAGACAAAATAAGTACACTTTACCCAATTCAAACATTTACACCCCCAGCTCTTAATGCATTGTGTTGCCTTCTTGAGCATCAGTAAATGTTTTCGCCTTATATAATAGTTATGTATGAGTCACCCAGTTGTCTTCCATGTGAAAAGATGGATCTCAAAATCATACAGTTACTGTTGGAAAGGGTTCAAATATTCAGAAAATGTTGGACAACCAAAGAATGTGCAGGAGCTGGAGGATTTTTCTGAAGAACAGCAGGGAGTTGAACTGCTCAGGACCAACAGGGGACTCATGAACAACTATCACAAAACAGAAAGACAGTCGTGGATAATCCAGGAAACAACATACAGTATTAAGATTCAAGGGTATGTAAACTTGTGAACGGGGTCATTTTTATAAATTCAGTTATTATTTTGTCTTGTAGAGAATATATAAACATCTGTTATGTGAAATAGCTTATTCAGGACAGTATTAAATAAACAATAACATACAATTTTCATGATCCCTCTTATGTTGTTAAAATCATTAACAATTTGCATATTCTGCAAGGGGCATGTAAGTTTACGAGCACAAATGTATATATGAGTGACATACCACATCTATACACACCTGGAATACCATCTATTTATCTTTCAATGTATTTGGTCTTTCAAGTTATTATATAAGAAAGTTTGTCAATAAATTCTGACCATGCCTTAATTGTTCTTGATTTAGCTCTGTTAATCTTTGCTGTTGAACATTCTAACAGTGCAATATTATTTTAGTTCTATGAGCCACATTTTGTCAGCCAGGAATGTGGGTTCATGCCAAATTTGAAAGATTACCTTCTTGGCTGCAGTAAGTGCTGTGTGAAATACTCTATACTGATAAGCTTTCAAATTAAGATCAGAATCATCGTTCAACAAACAAATATTGGAATGTTTAGGAATAACCCTTTCACAATTCTGATACAATTAGAAAAATTGCTTAACCAAAAATTTACTAATATGTGGACAAAGAATATGTGCTTATATGTTCCCACAGTATTTGAATTACACAGTGTACAAAAAGTTGGCAAGCGCTTCATTCTATGTAACACATACGATGTTGCATAGGCCTTGTCAGTTTAAAATGTATAAGTTGATGGGCAGGATACTTTCCCATATCCAGGTCCAGTTAAGGTTATAGGGGGCCAGTTCCTTTTCCCATATTGTAGTGATGGGAAGTGCACCGGAGCCAAGATTAAACTATTTGTTATAAATTAATGACACTGCTCCACGTGTCTGAGAAAGTTTCACACAGTCCATCAGTGGATGATCGTCCATGTTACAGTTTCATGGTACTCCATATACGTGCATTGCACTTCTCAACCTTAAATTCAAAAAGTAAGAATATCCAGGAAGATTGTAAGGCCATAATGTAATTTTATCTTAAAATGCTATATTTTATGAACATATTAACATTAGCCATGCTTTCATGACTCATTGTTCTTTCTTTGTGCTTGGCCCCTTAATTGCTGCTTGCAGCTATATTTTATCTTGCGTTCAAATGCTTGATTTGAAGCACAAACAGGTAACGCGACTCGTTTCTGCACATGCAAATGGAACAAATATGTTAAAGCTTTACAAATTTTCCTAAACTATTTCACATGCAAAACTCAGAAAGCCATTTACATAGAAATTTTAGTTTTATTTCAGTATATATTTGTAATTCAGAGTATATAAACAAGAATAATAGCAACTCCTGAACTTCTATTTCTATTTCATTTCATTTTATTATATCTGTCCAGTAAAGAAACTAGTCCATGTTTGATTTGGAATCTGGTCTCTTCGAACTGAAACTCTCAATCGCCTCTTAATCCACATTTCCCTGCCGTGTGACGTCACACATGTGACAAACAGTAAGAAAATCAGTCATCTTTGGAGTTCATCACCAGATTTCAAACTGACAGTAGAATCACTTCATCATTGTGCTGACAGAAGCTGCTGATCCAGATCACACGGACTTCACAAAACAGGACAGGTCAGTTCAGTTATTTGTTCTAAAATAAATATGACAACAGATATAATTAGTGACAACAGGTATTGATTACAAAACATTTGAGTGTCAAAACAAAACCTTTTATTTTATTAATAAAACTATACTAATAACAAACTTTTTGTGAACAAAACAAAAGTTTTTGTAAACATTTTAAGACACACTTAATAATTTCATTTCAATAAATTTTATAATACATTTCATAGTACATTTACATAAATTATGTAATCTCTGTCATATACCCCCCCCCCCCCCCCCCCCCCCCCACACACACACACCCCCACCCCACACCAACCTACAGAGATAATGGTGATCATCCAGTGCTGGCTGTTATTACTGGGTAATGTAAGACTTTCATTAATGAAAGTAAAAACAATGTAACTCGGAAATCATCAGATTTATGATGCTACTGAAATGATGTTACTGAAGATATTAAAGTTTTATAAACTATAGTTACAATAGTTTATATAATTCTAAATACAATTAAACTCAATCATTTTATAAACACATTTATCTTTGCTTTTTTATATAAATTTGAAATTCACTGTTTCCATTCATCAAGTATTTCAGTTTATGTACTTGTATTTAGACTTTTGTGCATCAGCAAATAATTCATCACATGAATCTGGCATTGACTGCCTTACAAAGCAAATCAAACATCATTTGGATGCTAATTTGCCTTTAAGATATGTTTGTTTCTTATGTTGATCTGTCATTAAAATTTCTTTTGCACAGGGCTGTTTTCTGTTCAGCAGCAGACAGGTGCCACTAAAGGTAGAGTAACTTTGATGCAGCTGTTTAGTTTTTTTAGGGCAAAATTATTATTATTATTATTATTTTTCCCCCTAGAATTTTGCGATTTGTAAAAAACAAAAAACAAAAACAAACAAAAAACAAACAAAAAAACAAACAAACAAACAAACAAATAAACAAAAAATACAGTAATAATAATTATAATTTAAATTACATATTTACCATATTCAAAGGTAGTGGCCAGTGGTTCTCAAACTGGGGTACGCGAACAAAATATTAAAATATACCATTAATTTAATTATATTTAATTATATTAAATAATATTCAACTGAGCATGTGTTTCTCACAGGCAAGATACATAAAAGCGTGCCCCATGCTTTTTATTTAGGGTGATAACCATAGATATATACGTAGATCCCTCATTAGCGACTGTTTCTATGGGCCACGATACGTAAGCCATCTGTCATTTTTGGAGCATCTGCAAACCCTCGAGCGCATGTATATCTTTGAATATTCATTGATTATTATTGTGAATGATGTCAAGTTGACATTCCAAAATGGCAGACGCATCAACGTATCTGGAGCGGTCGATTGTGGCTTCTATACATATCTATGGTGATAACTGGATGCTTTTGTCCATATTAGGGATTTCCTGGCATGTCATAAGTTATTACTTCTATGAGTCCATTTTGAACATTCTGCACAAGAGTGCCCTCCAGCTTCAAGTATAAATGAAACATATGCTGCATGAGAGTGTTGAGCACTCCGTCATGTTCACATCGCCTCATTCTGAATCTATTAACTACACACATTATAAGCCTGTCTTTTGGGGCAAGTACCAGATATGGGTGTCATGTCATAAAAAAGTTTTAATACGACTGAATTTTAAAATGTCATTCACACAACGAGTAAATTATAAAGTGAGCAAAGAACATTGACATTATCAAACATTATCTCTGACTCCAGTCTATCATGAGTTTAAGCACTCTCAAAAAAAAAAAAAAAAAAAAAAACTCCCATTATCATCACTGAAGTTGCCTACACCGTGAAATGAATTACATACATATAGGCACATCCGCACTTTGTTGTTTATGATGAGTTTATGATGAATTCTCGAGAGTGGAGCTGAATTAAATCTGATCTGAACGCCTCTGATTGGCTATTGTATTCATAAGCTCAACAGAATAGTGTGTGATTGATTATAATGATCAACGCTGAAAAACATGTAAAAAGAAACATGATGCATTATTGAGCAGACCTAAATTTAATGCCACAATGAACACTTTCCACTCATCTTCTCTTTATTCACGACAGCCATTATAGATATAGTTTAATTGTGCAGGGGCATTTTTGTCCCAAACGATATGGAGGGTGGGCACCCACCTGCAGAAACACAAATTCGCGCCTATGCTAATGTGTCAATAACTTTTGTGCTTTTTGTAATTATTGAGCAGTGAAATTACCAAGTATGGGTTAAAATGAAAATTACGCAGGGTCACAGAAAATAAGACATTATGTTGATTTTGCGTTGCATCCCGCAAATGTGCGAAAACCTGTAGGGACAGGTGCATAGGCTATGCATATTTAACACTGTCATTTAAAGCTAATTTTAAATGGAAATTCAATTAAAGGAGTCACTTCAAACCCCTGTCTGGCTCCTCATCAAATTAACTTGCCTTTTCAGAGAATCTGGCACAAAAGGGAACTGCCACACAATCGTCAACACACTATTCTATAGAGTCCGCGGAGCGTGCCATCGATGGTGGCAAGGATTCCTCTACATCATCTAGTTCTTGTGCCACAACCAGCTGGGAACACCATCCATGGTGGAGGCTGGATCTCCAGGTATCTGCATATCAAGTGAACATAGTGGTCATCTACAGAGATGACAGCTTTCCAGGAAACACGAAAAATATCCAGGTTAAATTTGGAAACTCTCTGCAGAACAATGGAAACGACAATCCCAGGTGAGACGCTTCAGATGAGTTTGGTGTACTGGCAAGTGCATTATGACATTAGATTAGCTACCAAAAAGACCAAGATTATCACTGCTTTGAGCTCAAGTTAATCAAGTCAAATTGCAAAAGAATAAATAAATGCATATTTATATTAAACAGTTTTTTTTCCATCAAATGAATTTTTTTTTTTTTTTTTTTTTTTTACATTAGGCCTACGTGATTTTACATGTGTTCATAACTGCTGATATATCCCTTTGATAGCCTACATGATTTTTTTTACATCAGGAAAAAAAGGGGGAAATGCTTAATGTTTAAGTTAAATGTAGATAATTTAATTTAATGTATTTTACATTAAATATAGACATAAAGCTTTTTTTTCTCCCTAGCATATATTTTGATGTTATAACAAAAATAGTGTAATATTTATAAAAATGTATTAACAAATACATAAAGATGTTTTTGCATATTTGTTATAGTGCTTAATTACCAAACTACATGAAATCTAAAAAAAAAAAATGCTGTATTCAATAAAATAACCACCATAATACAGATGCAGACCACATGATGAAGAAGATGACTTATACAGACACAAACTTACAAAATTACAGTTGTTTAGCTGCTTTTTAAAGTTAAAACACTGAATAAGCCTTTCAGGTCATATGTCCCATATGTTTTAACATCACAGTTCGGTACGATTTCGGCACAGCAAAATAAACAGTGTTTTTTTTTTTTTTTTTTTTTTTCTTTTAAATAAACAGTGGTTTACTGAACAAGTTGCTCTTTCTTTAAATACATTCAGTTATAGTTTAAATTTTCTTAGTGATAAAAATCTACTCCAGCGTATGCTTAAAACTATAAGGAGCCATTTTACATTATAAGGTTACAACTAGGCCTAACAACTTAACCCAAACTTAAATTTAATTAATTTAATTTAATTTAATTTATTTTTAAATAGATGATCAACACTCAAAAAAAAAAAAAAATTGTATGCAAACATGTAAATTGCACATAATGCAGTTTTTAAATTACCTTATAAATAATACAATTTCTAGGTTATTTGTTAAAATATATTCAGTTACACACTGGCTGTCATAGCATATTTCATAACAGATTAATTTAAACAGACATTTTAATTAAGACTAACAGGTTTAGTAAAATATAATGAGTAAATGGTGTAATATTTTGCGAAATGCTCCTCTTTAGACTTCATTTCTCTAGTGAACTTACCAGCTGTGGACACTGATGACTTGCTGAGGTAAATGAAATGCTACGCGACATTTCATTTCCTCGCTGTTTTGTTTGTCTTTCCGCGGTTGAAACACTGATTAAGCAATTAAATGAGGCATGAGATGGTAAGTCATGTTTATTCTCGTTAAAACTAGTAGTACAGAGGAAGGAGTGATCGCTTTCACTCGCGCTCTGCTCTGCACAAGTCTGTAGCGCGTCACGGCTCATCAGACGCGGGAACCGGAGCTGGTTGCGGCTGCTCGAGTCAATGCTTGTGTTGGGTTTATACCAGCACGTTTCTGAAGCGTCCCAGAAGCGGCTCTCCAAGGCGTTTATACAGTGATCTGTCATTGCCACATCAAAGACTGTCAAAACGCCATTTTTATTTGAATTTCCTGAAAAAATAAATTAAAAAAATACTGTATTTGTTCGGTATACATGCGTACCGAAACGGTTCGGTACGAATACGTGTACCATTACACCCCTAAACTGAACACATTACTTTTGTAATGGAAATAATGTCAAGTAAAAGAAAGGTGATCATATTGATTTGATGTGTGTAGCTGTGCTGTGATCTCGAGTGATGCAGCGGCCAACAGAGTCATCTACTCCTGCTCTGATCGGGAGGGACGATACGTAAATGTCTTCTATAACGATTGGTGGGAGTTCCTCTCGGTGTGTGAGGTGGAAGTATATGAGACAGGTGATCACACTTAACTCCAATAAACCATTCATTTGTTTGTATGTCTCTGTTTTCTATGATTGTTTTATGTGCAGATATACCTGTGAGAGTTCGAGACTCATAATCATGAAACGTGAAAAACGTGGCTTCATGCATTAAAACAGTGATAGGCCTATTAATAGACCAAACTCAGTATGCACCTGTCCACATCTGCTTGTCTGTGCAAAGTAAATTTCATTTTACTTTTTGTAAATGATAATAACAAATTGAATATGATTATTGTGTTTCCAAGATTCTTCTAAACAATTGTTTATGAAGATAGTGTTTAATTCCACCGCAAATCTGAGCGAACAGACAGTAACGGACAATGTGCTTAAAGAGGTGAGAATGTGATGTTTGTTTCTTATCACATATTGATTCATCGATATAATACTAATGAATCATTCACTGCAGTTGAAGTCAGTGCTGGCTGTGAGAGGAATCACTAATGTGACACTGAGCTGGTCTCAAAGCCCTGAAAAAGTGATGATCCATAATCAACGTGAAAAAGGTGAGTCTGTTCTTATAACCAGCGATCTAGTGTGAATCTATGAGAAATGCAGTAAAATGCCAAAATGATGAGGAACATCTGCAAGCTCTGTGATTTTCATTTCTAGATCCCTGCTGAAGCAGATCTCTGGAGCTTCTCTGAGGAGAAACACCCATCATCAGTTTCATTTTCATCATGTTAGATCCATTATATATTTCATCTCACAGTTACTGCAAACACGCAGTTTTATTAACCCTCTGATACATCATGAAGAAAAAAAAAGTTTTAAGATTTTTTATTTAAAATAAGTAATTGATACCTGAATTATGAAGGTAAATGAAAGAGAAAAGATTTTTAACGTTTTAAGAATTATTTTAATTAAAAATTTGTATAAATAAAAGTACAAGCAAGTAAATATAAAAGCCTTAAACTTTTTTTCTTACCAAAATGATGCATTTTTAGGGATACAATTCTTCATGCATCAGATGGTTAAATAGTGCTTAAATAATGTAAATGTAATATTATTTTTAGGGATTTCTGAGTTTTCCATTATCATTGTGATTAATATTTTATGATTAGAAGTGGTTTGCTTTCTTTGCACTGATGTTATTTTATTTTACCAGATTATGAACTATATTTATGCTATATAGCCTAAAATTATGCTGTAAAGATTTACAAATTTACATTGTAATGTATACAATTTAATAACTTTAATAAAAATTGAAAGTAGTCCAATTCCATCTAAACTTTTTCAGATAATAGATATGTATTTTTTTATTATATTTCTATCCACTACATTAACTGCTGTTATCATGTTGTCACGTAAAGCATTTGCTTTAAAGATTTACCAATTTCAGCTCAATTTGATATCTAGAGTTAATAGTGCATCTAGTATAATGTCCTAGTCTTGACAAGAGTTGTTTTATTCTGCTTTTCAAAGACAACATTAAAAATGATCTGCCATAATCTCACCCGTCTGTGTTTCTTTGAATCCTCTGGGACCAATTTATCTGTCACTCTTACAAACTAATAATGAGGAAGTATTTAATAATGAATGTTTGTTACTGTAAGATTCAACAGATTCAACACATACACACAAAAGCGATGAATGATCAGAGAAAAGTCAATTCTATCAATCATAGAACCCTGTCACTACTGAAGCTGTTCTTCACACTGTGGCTGAAGCATCACTGCTGGTCATACGTTATTCTAATGTAACTGTTCAATGCTTTATCTTGCATTACTTGATTTCAAGTGCAAACAGATAACGTGACAAATGTTAAAGCTTTACAAACGAGTCCGTGTTGGATGTGGAACCTCGTCTCTCAGAACTGAAACTCTCAATCTAACACCCAGCCCACATTTTCCAGTTGTGTGACGTCACGCAGTGAGACAAACAATAAGAAAATCTTTGGGATTCATAGTCAGATTTCAAACTGACCAGAAAATCACTTCATCGTCGTGCTGACAGAAGCTGATCAGATCCAGATCAATACGGACTTCACACAACAGAACGGGTCAGTTCAGTTATATTATTATAAAATAAATATGACAATAGATGTTGGCTACCTAATTAGTTTAGTCAGTGATTGATTACAAAGCATTAGAGTGTCAAAACCATAAAATAAAAAATGCCTTTATTAAAGTCTACTAATGAAATTTAAAAATATGTCTTTTAATAAGTTAAATTAAATTAAATTTAAAATACAACAACGACATTCTGTACTATAATGTTAATCTACAGTGTGATTGCTATTGTTATCCCATGTTTTGAATTGCAGAACGTTTTACATGTTTATAACAAGTTTAAAATGAAAATCTATGGTCTTGCGACTTAACTGACATGTAAAACAGTAACAAATGGCCCTCAGTCATTACTGAAACTGTCAGGAGACTCTAAAGTTGAGATTGTACAGTAATGTTCCCCACACCTTCAGGCTCCATGACATTAAAAGAGCGCTTTATTTGTCATAAACTCTGGCATATTTCACATCTTTAATTTTTTCCCCAACATTAGAGAGGAATATTTGATCAGACCTTCTCTGTAAGATGATGTGTATCCTCCAGTGCTGGCTGTTATTGTTGGGTAACGTAAGACTTTCATTAATAAAGTCAAAACAGTGCATTTCAAAGCATCAGATCTGTATGATTTTGCTGAAGATATGAAAGTTTTAAATACTACATACTTAAAATAAACTCATTCAGTCGATTTTACAAACTTTTATATTCTCCCCCTTTTCCTTTTTATAAATCGCTGTTTGCATTCATGAAGTATTTCAGTTTATGTGCTTTGCATTTTGTCCATCAGTGAATAATCCTTCACATGAATCTGGCATTGACTGCTTTACAAAACAAATCTAACATAATTTGGATGCTTATTTGCCTTTAACATACGTTTGTTTCTTATATTGATCCGTCATTAAATATCTTTTGGACAGGGCTGTTTTCTGTTCAGGTGCAGGCAGGTGGCGCTAAAGGTAGAGCAACATTTTGATGCGCCTGTTTATTTATTTATTTATTTGCTTATTATTTTCACAATCACGCACAGATAATATACATTTACTTAGAAGCAGTTATCTAAATAACCTTTCTGTATTTTAAAATAAAAACAACAATGTATTTAATTCATTAATATAATTTTTATAAATGAGGACGAGCCCAGATGTCCCCAAATTTTGTCAGTTTTGTTAGATTAAGTACCAAAATGATAGTTAAACAGTCACAGTTTTGCTATCATTTTAATAATAGGATCACACATTTAAGATATTGTATGACTTTTGTACAATAGTCATATGTGACAAAAAAAAAAAAGCATGCCAAAACTTTGAATATATTTGTGTGTCTTACCTAATTTTGACACATACTTTTTTTATAAGGACTATACTTTTTGTTATAAAAATTAGAAGCAAATTACAAACAATAGGACATTCCTTCATCAACTCTTTTTAATGTTAAGCACAAGCAGGTCCTGCACATTTTCTCATTCATGCATGTTTCTTTATCACACTGATGTGTCAATATCTTTTAGTAGTACTGCTCTTTTTTTTTGCAATTGTTTAGTAATGAAACAAACACTTTTGTATTAAAATGGAGAATAATATGGAAGGCGGACGGAGCCTTTAAACAAAAATCTTTAAATGGAACGTACCATTGTACCATTATGACATCCTTCATGAATAAACATGACATTTGATATTTGTACACGTACATACTAACACACCATCGGGTCACATGTGCAAATGCAGCAATTTCATTGGCTGTTGTACGTGTACAAAGAGTGCGTTTTGATACAGTCAAATATCAGAGGATCTGTTTAACCCTCTACTGCATGAATTTTGATGGTACATGATAAAAAATTATTCCACATCATTTTTTGGTTTATTTGGGAACATTTTATTGATAAAACATGTTTTTGACCACCCCTCACCCCCCCATCCCAAAATATTTTTTCGTTGCCTCAGGGCAACTTTATGCAACAAAGGTGCAAAATCACGAAGGAAATTCTCTATTCACATATCATAGGACAATGTCCAGAGAGCAATACAAAATCACAAATCTGTCAAAAAAATGTCAAGAAATCAATAAGTGAAAAGGGAAAAACACTTGAAATGCATTGATGTATTGCATTTGATACAGACATAGGTTTGTGTCGTGGTGCGGGGCTGGGAAACTTTGGTCCTGGAGGGCCACTGTCCTGCAGAGTTTAGCTCCAACCCTAATTAAACACATCTGCCTGTAGCTTTCTAGTGATCTTAAAATACATTCATTAGCTGGTTCTGATATGTTTAATTGGGTTGGAGCTAACTCTGCAGGACAGTGGCCCTCCAGGACCAAAGTTTCCCAGCCCTGATGTAATGTGTCGTGTCATATCATGTACTTCATGGAATGAGATTTTACTCTGTGTTAAACTTCAAGAAGCACTTCTTCTCTGCTGTGAAACAGGTGCATGTTACACTTTTTGCACATCACTTCGGGTGTTCCTGTGCAGCCAGGAAACTTGCATCTTCCCTTTTTGTCACACAATATTTGCCCGTATGTATTGTCAATGGGCAATCCTGGTTAGGGATGGGAGCTGTGGACCCCTGCTTCCTTACCCCTTATTGCACAATGTTGCCCTGAGGCAACGAAAAGAAAAACTGAATTTCTGAACATGCAAAATAAAAAAAAAATCATAAAACCTGACAAAAGTCTTTACACATTCACACACACACACACACACACACACACACACACACACACACATTTTTTATGTACAGTTCATGTCATTTTAAATAAGATTACTAAAGCAAATAATCTTGCCGCCTTCTCACACCATGTGCTCTTGTGACCATGTGTCAGAACAGGACATCCCACCTTCAAATGGTGCTTGATAGTGACTCCCACACCTTATTGAACTGTTCTTTGATACTTTTCAAATATTTTAATTGGTTGCAATCATTTAAAAAAATCATGTACCGAACATGGGGCATAAGAAAAACTTTCCATTGCCTGAGGGCAACACTATGCAGTAGAGGGTTAAAGACTTTTGGCACTGTCCGCCATCCATAGAATTATGTAGAAAATGCAACATTATATCACCTTCTGAGATGAGCGTATGAATGAAAACCTGTTGGGGTGCCAAATTTTTCTCCCAAACCACTTCAGCACAAACCCCACCTTGCAGACAGTTTTTTTGGTTATGGTTAGGGTGTAGGATTGGTTGTAGCATTAGACAATCATCACTGTGGTCTTCCACTGGAAGGTAAAACTATTTTGAAATGGAGATTCAATGCAGTGGGGTGAAATGAGTCATTTCAGACATCTGACTGCCTCCACATCAAATTAACTGCCTTTTCCAGAGAATCTGGCACGAAGAGGAACTGCTGCACAGTCGACAGTATTCGGTTATCTGTCCGCGGACCGAGCCATCAATGGTGGGAAGGATATCTCAGTGTCTTCTGGTTCTTGTGCTGCAACACATATTGAAGGTAGACCGTGGTGGAGGCTGGATCTCCAGGCTGCGTATCGAGTGAGTATCGAGGTCGTCACTTACAGACAGGACTGCTGTCCAGACAGTAGGAAAGATTTTAAGATTCTCTTCGGAAACTCTCTGCTGGACGAAGGAAACTACAATCCCAGGTGAGGCGCCTCAGCATGAGCGTTTGTCATGTACAAGCAGGTATTTCTCACGTAAGCTTGTTTAGTGTGTACATGATTATATTTGATTAGCTACAAAAAGGCCAAGTTTATCACTGCTTTCAGCTCTAACTATAATGGAACCAGATCAAAAGAATAATTTAGTGCACGTATGGTAAAATTTTGTAAGTGAATTTTATAAGATTTTCAAGTGTAATAATGTTGGTGTCTGATTGATTGTGTAAAATAAATTTTAATTTTATGTTTTTACATTACATTAAAGCAATGGGCTATTGCTTTATTGATGTGAATTTACATTTGTGTGACCTCTTTAGTCACCCAGCAGTGAAAATTTCAACTGATTATGAAAGATTAAAAAAGGACGTCTTATCCAGTACATTACTAATTAATTAGTATAATTTAATTACTTTTCACTTGAAAAAGTAAGTGATGGTTCTTATTTGTTCCGTAATTTAATTAGGTGGATTAAATACTGTATAGACTACAGAACAGTTATATGAAGAGTTCAGATGCAAAAGCTTTAAGTGCCATCTAAAATTTTTTTCTAAAATTAGCATTTTTCTCAGGCTTCTATATTTATGTTCAGCAGTCACTTTAATGGCGATGAAAATAACCTATTCATTGTCATTAAAGTGAAATTACTGAACATGCACATGAGAGCCTGAGAAAAATGCTAATTTTAGAAGAAAAATTCAGATGGCACTTAAAGCTTTTGCATCTGAACTCTTCACATATAAAACAGTATAATGGATTTAACACGAAAATGTAATGTAATGTTAAAATATACAGTAAGTTTTTAATCTAACCTTCTCACTTTAAATACTTTGCTCAGTTCAAGAAAAAATTATGCAATTTTATATTATTTATTTGAAAGAATTAAAAGTGCAGTTTCATGCCTATCCTTGTATTGTTAAACTGGTTGATTTTAATATGGGATTTAGAAAGTAATTAGTAATGCAATATTATTATTTTTTTACAGAGAGTAGTTAGTACAGTAATTTAATTAGACTGTTGAATATGCAATTAGCTAGCAAATACTGTAGTAACTTACCCAACACTGGTATTATAAAGGTCATGTCCATGATAAGACCTTCTTTACTCTCCCATAATCAGTTAAAACTAGAGATTTACATTGACTGATCTCTCTCTCTCTCTCTCTCTCTCTCTCTCTCTCTCTCTCTCTCTCTCTCTCTGTCCTCTCTCTCTCTCTCTCTCTCTCTCTCTGTGTGTGTGTGTGTGTTCTCTCTCTCTCTGTGTGTGTGTGTGTGTGTGTGTGTTCTCTCTCTCTCTCTCTCTCTCTCTCTCTGTGTGTGTGTGTGTGTGTGTGTGTTCTCTCTCTCTCTCTCTCTCTCTCTCTCTCTCTGTGTGTGTGTGTGTGTGTGTGTGTGTTCTCTCTCTCTCTCTCTCTCTCTGTGTGTGTGTGTGTGTGTGTCATCATGCAGCTGTGTCGTGATCTCCAGTGATTCAGTAGCCAACAGCGTCACCTACTCCTGCTCTGATCGGGAGGGACGATACGTCCTCATTCGTAGATTCATAAAGGCCCTCTTTGTGTGTGAGGTGGAAGTGTACGAGTCAGGTGATCAATCTTTACTCCAACAAACCATTCATTAGTTATTTTTTTATTTTTATTTTTTTTCCCCCTTCTGTTTTCTATGATTGTTTTGTGTGAGTGTTCAAGACTCAAGATCATAAAATGATTCTATGTGATGGCTCCTGCTTAGATGCTTAGACACTTTTTGTAGACTATTTAAAATGCTGTTTTATCCATTTTCATTTAAGTTTTCACTGTATCATTGTTTTAGTTTTAAAAGTATATTTAAATTTCATTTGAAATAGCCTATTTTAGAGTTTCCAAAGCTTATGTACTAACTGGTATTACTGGTCAAATGTTTAACAGCTTTAAATGTCTCAGCACTGGTCTAGTGGTATTTTCATGTTTAATGTAGGCAGATGTTTCAAAATAAATTTCATGTCTCAAACTAAAATTAATTTGTGGCCTTTTTTATTTGTTTGTTTTTGGGACATTTAGTTTACTTCTTCCCAGTTGTTAGTTTTAATTTTCTACTTTTCATATTAGATAATAACAAAGTGAATAGAATGATTGTGTTTCCTAGATATTTCTAGGCGATTGTTAATGAAGATAGTGTTTAACTCCACCACAAATCTGAGCAACCAGACAGTAACGGACAACGTGCTTAAAGAGGTGAGCTGTGTATCAACTAATGATACGATGGCTGTGAGAGGAATCACTAATGTGACACTGAGCTGGTCTCAAACCCCTGAAAAAGTGATGATCCATAATCAACGTGAAAAAGGTGAGTCTGTTCCTAAAACCAGTGATCTAGTGTGAAGTACAGAAGGGGAAATGCTGTAGAATCCTTCAGTGATGTGTTTAATGATGAGGAACATCTTAATCTCTCTGCTTTTCATTTCTAGATCGCTGCTGAAGCAGATTTCTTGAGCCTGTCTGAGGAGTAACTGCCATCATTTTTGTTTTGTTTTATTGTATTATATTCATCATAAAGTTAGTGCAACATGCATGACTATGCTGTCAACCCTTTATCAAACCTCTAATGCATGAATTATCATGAAGAAAAAGTAAATTTTTATTTTTAATAAATGTATAAGTATATATAATAAATAAATAAATAAATATGATAATAATAATAAGCAAATCAATGAATATAACAACCTTAATATTTTTTCTTTGTATTTCTATGTATTTTGATGTTATAGGAGGAAAAAAAAAAGATATATAAAATATTAAGCTATTTTTCACCTGAATTCCCTCAAAAATTATGCCTTTTGAGAAACACATCTCTGTATTGTAACAAAAAGTAGTTGTAATTATTTCAGCAGTACTTGAGGCATCACCAATTTCATCAGTCATTCTGATTTTTGATGCTGTCATAAATCAATGAATACTAAAACAAGAGGACAGTGATATAGAATTATGGGTAATGATGTAACATCACAACCTGAAATGTTAAAAAGCTGTTGACCTGCACATTATGCATCAGTGGGTTAAGTAATGTAAATGTAACATTATTTGGTTTGTTCTTCATTTTATATATATATATATATATATATATATATATATATATATATATATATATATATATATATATATATATATGTATATATATACTGGGAGTAGTAAGATCTTCGCTCTTGTTTTTGCTTGATATAGCACTTGGATCAGACATTTGTCATTCACTTCATAAATAGCACATGCTGTCTTTGCAACTGTAATTTTCTATTATATGCATAGAAGTTAAGTGTTTAAAGTTTAGAGATCTTTTTAGTAGTCAACACAGTAACATTCATACATTGTGTGTTCAGGGTTAAAACAAGATGACTCAGACAATCATGGTCATATTTCAGTTGTTCTGGATGAATATACATCAAGTAAAATCATTCTTGAACATCAAACAACACACTGCAGCATCACTTTAACACAGAGCTTCAAGTAGCTTATTGCTTATGCACTAAATACTTGTGCATATTTATATAGAATATTTCAAACCAATTTTATGAACCATGTAGAACAAGATAATGAATATGTAAGGTGAAATCAATGAATTATGAAAATCAATTCTAAATGAATGTCTGCTTGAAAGATTCAGTCTGTGGATCCAGATTAACGTTTATCAGCACAAGTCCTGAAAAATAAAACATAAATATTGTGATAATCATATTCTCCAGCATGTTCCTAAGAGCCTGTTGAGATTCATGGAAGTATGTTTTACCATGAATTCATCTGATTAACTGCATATCAAATTATTGATTCAGAAATAGGCAATATCTTTTCCATGTAGCAAAAAAAAAAAAAAAAAAAAAAAAAAAGTTTGTCATATGGGAGTTTATGTAGTGAAGTATAAACTGATGTCTACACATAGTGTCAAAAATAAACCTGTCCTATACTAACGTATGAAGAATATGCACTTACCTTGTTGGTTTCTTCTCCTTGTGTGTTGCTTCCCGATAGGGGAGTCTCGACCAGGACAGTTTAACATCAGAGACTGAACTCAGCCCCAGAGCAGACTGCAGCTAAAACACATTAAAGCAGGTTTCGTTTAGTGTAACCAGACTTTTGTCCATTTCATTTTAATTGTATTATCTTTTTATACGTTTCCTTACCTGATTTAGAAATGTGTTGTTCACTGCAGTTGTGTCAACACTGGAGGCTAATTTCATCCTCATAAACACTTTTTTTCTATAAGCTGGAAAACGCAAAACAACAAGCACGTCAAACAGAAACAAACACAGTGAGCAGATCCACATCTGTATTCTGACTGATGTGATGCTTTCAAATCCAGTATGTAGGCACAGTTTAAATTAGCAAAATAATAAAATAAATAAATAAATAATAAGAAAGAAAGAAGACAATCAGTGCAGATTCTGTCTTGTCTGATAAATCAACGTGATCTCATGAGAGTTTGTGTCATGAATCTGGTCCATGGACCTCCATTTGTTCGCCACCAGAGGTCACCCTTCCATCACATGGACTCTCACACCACACACTACCCCGGACTTCATTTCCCAGCAGCCATTTCCCTAATCACATGCTCACACCTGATACCCATCTCGCAATCACACACTACTTAAACCATGGACTTCCTCAGTCAGAGGGCTGAGTATTGTACGCAAATATCCTAGTGATAGCTACCCTACGAAGCCCTCTGAGTTGTCTTAGTCTTGCGTTGTCTTGCCTGTTTTCCCGTGTTTTATTCTAGCCCGTGTTTCCTGGATTAACCCTTGCCTTGCCGTTCGGACTCTGTTTGCACCTCGTTTGGATTATTGCTCGTGTACCTGGATTATTGCTCTGCCTTGCCCCGTTGGATATTGTTCGCCGATCGTCGACCCACGCTTGCCCTAGGATTACTCTTTGTCTTGTCCCTGCCATACCTGTTTGCCATTGTTTCAACCCTGTCTGTATTTATGACCATGTCTTTAAATAAAAGCTTGCATATGGATCCGCACGTCTCACGTCTCATCAGCCCCGTTACAGTTTGTAGCCTATGTATTTTATGTAAAATGTTTTTCTAGAAAATATAGGCTACATTTACTTACATTTCCGCACGCACTAAAACTTACAATTCTGACATATTTACAGCAGTTAAACGCACAATACTGACGTCAACTAAAACCTAAATTATTTACATATGAACAGGCTTACAAATTAATCCTTATGCATATTGAAATCGCGGCATTAATATTTCATTATATTGTATTTAGTTTTGGCATTATGTTTTCAGCTGTATTATTAAATTAAGTTTAATCATTTACTTAATATGAAATGTGATTTGCTGCCAACTCGTTTTGAAAAAAAGTATAATGTTAAATAAGACTGCACTTTAAGCGCTTAAATGAATAACAGTTCTGCAATCGTTTAACCATTGCTTATCATGTAATATTTACTTTGTTTGACGTGTTTTCTCCGACATGCTGTGACTGACAATGTAGAACCATAAAATACACCAAAAAACGCAACATTATTACAAAAGGTTCAGTTTTATTCATACGCTGTAATCCAACTCTTCAGAATCCATAAGACTGCGAGGAGCAGTTCCAACCTGAAGCCTTTATTCGGCGATCTTCGTGTCCATCCCGAGCAGCGACCCGAAAACAGCAATACCGCACAAACGCGCTCGTTACAGCTTCAAAAACCGCTGCTTCAAGAAGCTTTACAACATATTTTACTGCAGAAAAATCAAATGCTCATTGGCTCTCGCCTGCTTCGTCACAGATTGCAACATGCCATGTGTCTGAATGAGAAATGAGCGCCTTCACGGAGTGCATCAGGAGTAATACTCCTAAGAGTGAATGGCCATCGAACAAGAAGAAAATGAGTGGATCAGGATAATCTGAATAACATTTTCAGCAATTAACAACTTCTGCTCTGCATTTCACACAAACCTACTGTATTCCACCAGAGAAGACTGTGGCTGCAACACATCCTCTGTTGGACAATTTTATTTTTTATATTTTTGTAATTAATAAATTATTGTCATTCCACTTATCTTTCTACCATGTTTTTCTTTATACTGTACTTATTTTCAAGAAATACTTATGATTAGGTTTAGAGTGGGATTAGATAATGTTAAAATATATTTTAATGCTACATGGTTACTGCAATGGTCATTTCCCTGCATATTTCAGTCTATTGCATTTATGTATTTTTATATTCGCTATAAAATGTGTAGGTTAAAGTTTGGAGATAGGTTAGGTGGTTTAAAATTCTAAATCACTTAATACAATTATAAAAAATGCATAGATACAAATATCGTATATCTTATTCACGTCTTTGTGAGCTGTCCTTCATACATCTATACACTATAGACAATGAATGTGCCTATTTTTTCCACGCGAGATTTCACTATCCTTACGAAAATTAACCATGGTTTTACTACAAATAAAAGCAAAAAACCTTGGTTCCCTGATAGCATACGTACATTACAGAGACGTCTATTTGACGTCTTCATTTACATCTGCAAGATGCATTTTTTAGAGTGTTTGCTCATCTGCAATACGTCTGTTGGACGTTTCCTATCAGATGTCGAATAGACGTCTATTAGATGTCTTTAAGATGTTAATGATTTAGAACGTATGTAAAACTGACATCTGAAAGACATCTGTCAGATGTTTGTAGACAGCAGATGCTTTCCAGATCAAGAGATCTTTAACAGACATATTGCAGATGTACGTGTGCTATCTGGGTTACTATAGTTAAACCATGGTAACCACAAATTAACCATGGTTTTGCTACACTAACCATAGTTTAACCATGGTATTTGTGGTAAAATTGTGGATATACAAATGGTAATCAATACGCCAATACGGTTACTACACTGGTTACTAAAACCATGGTTAATTTTTGTGAGAGTAATGTGACTGCACTTTAACAGTCTAGAATTAGGTGTCAGAAATGACCTGTTCCATAAACCTCCACCTCGCACAGAGTGAGATACGTCTGGATATTAGGCAGGTACATGTTTACATAACGGCCTCCCATTCCGTTGCAACTGAAACTGACAGTACCGCCTGGTGGAACACGTGAAGTAACGACAGCACATCTGCAGAGGCAAAGAGAGAGACCACGAAACAATCAGGTGACCTGCTCAAATCTGGTTCTCCCAACGCGGTCATAACTGTTTTCGTAACTTAACCTGGGATTGTTGTTGCCGTTGTTTTTCAGAGAGTTTCCGATGCGGATCTCGACTCCAGTCATGCGCTCCGAGCAGCAGTCGGCTCTGTTGGTGATGGTCACTTTGTAAATGTAGTAATATTCCAGCAGGTCCAGCCTCCACCACTGGTTGAGCTGGTTTAATGTGATGGAGCAGTATGAGGCTTCACCTGGAGCGTATCTGATGCTGTCGATGGCGTTTGCCGCTCCCCAGCGGTAATATGTGGTCGACTGTACAGCCGTTCCTTTTAATGCCAAATTCTCTAAAACATTTGAATAGACAGCGGGTCAAGACTCCATGTGTAACGTTTCAATACATTTAACTTGGGTTGAAATATATTCCAATCCAAAACACTCAGTTCCATTTGATACGACATCAAAATCCAAAGTTATTATTTAATGGATATGCGCTTACACAAACTAACAATGAACAGTTGTGTGTTATTAACCAACAATAACAAAGATGAAAGAAATACTGTATGGTCAATATTAGTTAATGGATTAACTAATGTTAACTAATGGCACCTTAGTTACCATAACTTTTTACCTTCCATGTTTTCAGAACTGCCTTGAATGGAAAAGACACCTGTTATGAAAACAAATATTTCCATTGCTTTTGGGGAAGTTTACATTTCATTTGATTCTTTTTCATAAAGAAAAGGTAAACAGCATCTATAATTGTACATCATCTAACAGGTGCATGTCATTTGTACTCACCCAAAAGTAAAATCAGGTAATCGAGTCCCTCCATCTTGTTTTTAAAGACCATTAACCAGTTTTGTGATGGTCAGATATGACAACGATATGACAGCTGACAAGTTTCTCCTTCAGCTTTTTAACTTCTACCATCCATCCCTCTTTTTATTTGTGTTTCTCTTAGCAGCTTGAGTCTCCACCCTTAGAAAATTCTCACTGGCAGCTTGCTGAATATATTTCACACTTCATAGGATCTCCAGAATTGCTTTTCTCAGCACACCTTCACCTCTAAGTTCAAGTCTGATTTACAAAACAAATCTTGCAAAATGCACATGAAAATTTTTCCCTGTTGCCAGAAAAGAACACTCAGATTCATTTTCATACAGTTTTTTCTTTCCATGCTTGTCTACATCCATCTAAATGACTGATATATGAGTCAAAGAAATCATTAACATTATCATGTTTGGAAAATTTCACCTATCCTTGAGTTTCATTATTAGTATTAGTTCAAAATAAGATCAGTTCCTAAAAGCAATCATCTAAAATAAGATGAATCAGCATAACCATCATGTTTACAGTGTTGTGTTGTCCTACATGAGGCATTTTTCTTTAATCATTCAAGTAGTTTATACTGAATGAGAAAAATGATTGTCGTAAAGTATAATAAAATTAATACATAGAACATCCGAATGAAAGCAATGGGATAAATAGACTACAAAATCTTTTGTGATTAAGAAGATATTCAAAAATAAGGACAATTTTTAGTTTTATTTATCATTGTCAGCTTGACATAAGTAATTTATGCAGTGTAGAGGGAAATTCTCTGTGTTTTTACTTCAAAGTAAATTCAGTTCATTTAAATTGAACACACACAGTTGTATTTTTATGTTTTATGGGAAATTAAAGCTTTTTTTCCCTAACGGGGACCAAAAAATATTCCCACATTTCAGGTTTTACAATCCTTGTGGAGACATTTTACAAAAATAATTCAGTAAAAAGCTTATTTGTTGTAGCTTTGTGTTAGTCATTTATTATTATGATTAAAATACCCTGATAAACAGCTAATGAACAGAAACTTTCAGTTGATTACAACATTTCTTAAATTCTGTGCTGTTTACAGATTTATTCTGTATGCTGAATGTGCATTTATCAGACACTAGATTATCCACAACACATTGACATATGACACTGTACAAAGTATTTCCAGTCTCACACGATAATCAACATTTGTTTATACCGTTCATGTTCTGTCTCTATTTTTAAATATCTTTTTATTGCTTTGCCAGGCTGCGTCCAGAAGAATGTGTAACTATGTGTAACAGCAGAAATCTTGTAACTACTATGCAAAACACCAAGAACATAGTGTGAAAACACAGCTGTAGAGAGTGGCTTTTGTTCTTTGTGCAGTGATGAATTGTACTGTGTGTGATGTCAGTCTCTTCTGCTTTAAATCCGTACAGTATGTTGACCACAGCAGCAACAGACCTCAGTTTATTTATCCTAATTTTCACTCCATGAGTCCGATTATTGATCATTTCCATGTTGTTTTGTGTGTATTTGAATGATCTCAGACAGCATGTAAATTGGGAGCTCCACAGGAGTCCATCATCTGCTCAAACCTCAAACAATGGGCAGTCACTCCATAAATCTCTCAGTCTGTTTTGGGCCATTTTGTCTCAAACAAAGACATCAGCACTGCTGTAAGATTTTAGTGTTCAGAAAGACACTTTTTTTTGTGTGTGTGACATGGATCAACTGGAATATTTTCCTTCAGCATTATTTTCCTTTACATAGGCAACATTTTCTTTTGTGAGGTCAATCATCCAATTATACTTAAATATATATTTAGGCATAAATTGAAGATTGCTGCATATGGATTTAACAAACAAACAATTAAGCTTAATGTGATGCATATTTGTCAGTCAGAAATGGAACAGGTCAGATTTCTGCACTCAAAAAAAAAAAAAAAAATAATAATAATAATAATAATAATTGTCTAGTTTATTAGTAACTTTTTTCATCTATTTGATATGGTTAAATATTAAGAAATATTAAATTAGTTAAATGCTTTGAGTATATTTAAAATATTCAGTTCCCCTTTCAGTCGGTCACTCCGAGTCACGTCGGATGACCGACGAAATTGAGATCTCGCCAGAGAGACCAATCCACTTCGAGTGTAACTAAACGAGCCAATGGACATTGGCATGCGATTATTGCATCCAGCTGCCGCTGATCACAGCGTGAGCATAAGAGGCAGCTGATGCACCGCATCAATTATCCTTTTGCTTCGGAGCCGAGCGGTAGTGGTTGAAGCTACTGCTCTCCCTTCCAAGAGAGTGTTCTGCGAGCGAGTGCGGGCGTTACGGCGCGGCAGCGGTGGTCACGGTGTCCGGGAGAGAAAGATCGTCTTCCTGCTGACAGCCACACTAGGAGTGTGCGGTGGCCAGCTCCCCTGCGTGCTTCAGCACTAAAAGAGCATTTCTCTGAAAGAACAATTTCTCTAAAAGAGCAACACGGGTGATCGCATCTTTTTAAAGATGTCTTTTCACCCGTGCGTTTCTGGGTGTGGTCGTTTCCTGGCGCCTCAGGACGGTCACGATCGCTGCCTCACGTGTCTGGGCATAACAGCACGCTGTGGTGGCTTTCGTGGATGGTTCATGTTCTTCTTGCGGGGACATGACCATCTCGGAGTGCGACTCCGCTATGTCAAACATGGCGGAGTCCCTCTGCCTGCCGCGATCCGGCGTGCACACTGGATCCGGTGGAGTCAGAGGTGATTTGAGGATTACGGTGAGGGCTTCCCCAAGTGGAGCTCCTCACCCCTCAAGCACTCCGCAGCCGGTGGAGCTGCTGAAGGACCGCGCTGGCCACGTGTTTCCTTCGGTGCCCCCTCTGACGACCAGATGTCGATCACTGCATCGGAGGGCGGGCCTTCTCTCTCCGGGGATGAAGACCTGGCTGCGTTGCCCCCTTCGGGTGTGGTAGCGTTGTCCGTGCCAGACCCAGAGATGACGGCTATGCTTTCCTGGGCCGCCGAGAATGTCGGGCTCGTGTGGAATCCTAAAAAGCCACCGTGTCCCGATCCTTCGAGGCTGGGCGAGTGGTTTCTCGGTGGGGGTCACGCTGGTTCTCAGCGCCCCCCTCCGGTGCCATTCTTTCCGGAAGTGCATGAGGAGCTTACAAGGTCGTGGAAGGCACCTTTCACTGCTTGAAACAAATCTTGTGGTCCCTCCACTCTCACCACCCTCGATGGTGGGGCTGCTTTGGGGTATGCGGCATCCCCTCGGTGGAGCGTCTGTGGCCATGCAACTGTGTCCAACAGCCGCTTCCACCCTGCGGGGTGACCCGTGTCTCCCCTCACGGGCCTGTAAGTATTCATCAGGTCTAACTGGCAGTGCTTATAGAGCCTGTGGGGAGGCGGCTTCTGCCCTCCACGCCATGGCGTTACTGCAGGTCCACCAGGCCAAAGCCCTGAAAGACCTGCACGAGGGTGGTCACGACCTGGCAGTTCTACATGAGCTGCATGCTGCGACGGACCTCGCGCTTCGAGCGACGAAGGTGACCACACAGTCTCTGGGTCGTGCGATGTCCAGGAGCGCCATCTCTGGCTGTGTCTCGCTGACATGAAGGAGCAGGAGAAGGTACAGTTCCTGAATGCTCCCGTGTCACAGACCGGCCCTTCGGCGACGCTGTCGAGAGCTTTGCCCAGCAGTTCTCGGCAGCCCAGAAGCAGACTGAGGCAAACACATCATGCGCCGGAGGAAACCTGCTGCTTCCACTCCGGCTGCAGCCACTCAGCCTGCTCGTCGCCGAGGGCGCCCCCCTGCGGCCGCCCCCGCTCCCGCGCAGCCGCAGCAGCCTTTCACCAGGCAGCGTCGTGGAGCCGGTCGCAGGCAGGACGCCCAGCCCGTCCAGGCCCCCGCCAAACCTGGCGGCAAGTGCAAGTGCAAGAGGCCCTGGGACGGTCGACCCAGAGATGGAGGAGACTGCTCATCGGGATATGGTGACTGCACCACTCCCTCCCCCGGAGGAGGGCCGGGTGGAGTATCTTTTGTTCATTTTGTTCCGCCGCTGGCCCAGCAGCCAGCAGTACCCAAAACATCAGTAAAGAGCGGTCTCCTCAATCTCTGGGTCTCCAGAGGAGGAGAGTGGTGATCCGTGCATCACAGGATCGCTTCCCTCCTCCTCTCTCGCCAGCAGGCAGCGGGTGGTTGCCCAAGAGCACCCCTCCTGCCCATTCGTGGAACCAGGGAAGGGCAGTAGCACTCCAGTCCCCGCTTCAAGTCGTCAAACGCCGGGCTGTCACAAGCCTCAAGCCGGGTTCCTGTGTCTCCTCCCACGTGAGGAGAAATCAGGTGAGTGCTACACTACACACCCAGACCCCGCCCCCTGCCGTCACAGGCCAGGCCGTCACAGGCCCTGGGGCCGGTCCCTGTGTTCCACCTCGTTGCCCCACCGCGGGTACGTCGGTGGGCCCGTTGGTCCCGCTGGTGCGGTCTCTCGGAGCCTGGTTAGCGCTCCCCAGTCCGTCCTGGTGGCTCCTGCGGACCATCAGACTCGGCTATGCGATTCAGTTCGCCCGGCGTCCCCCCAAGTTCAGGGGCATCCGGTTCACTTCAGTCAAAGCCGTCGATGCCCCTGTCTTGCTCGCGGAGATTGCAGTCCTACTGGCGAAGGATGCAATAGAGCCGGTCCCTCCAGCCGATATGAGGTCGTGGTTTTACAGCCCTTACTTCATTGTGCCCAAGAAAAGCGGTGGGTTACGACCGATCTTGGATCTGCGAGTTTTGAACCGTGCACTTCACAAGATGCCATTCAAGATGTTGACGCAGAAACGCATTTTTTGATGCGTCCGTCCCCTAGATTGGTTTGCAGCAATCGACCTGAAGGACGCGTACTTTCATGTTTTGATTCTCCCGCGACACAGGCCATTCCTGCGATTCGCACTCGACGGTCGGGCATATCAGTATGAGGTCCTGCCCTTCGGGCTGTCCCTTTTCACCTCGTGTCTTCACCAAAGTCGCAGAGGCGGCCCTTGTTCCCCTGAGAGAACGGGGTGTGCGCATTCTCAACTACCTCTACGACTGGCTCATACTTGCACAGTCTCGAGAGCAGTTGTGTGCACACAGGGACCTGGTGCTCAGGCACCTCAGCCAGTTGGGCCTTCGGGTCAATTGGGAAAAGAGCAAACTCGTGCCAATGCAGAGGATCTCTTTTCTCGGCATGGAGTTGGATTCGGTCAACCAGACAGCACGCCTCACCCAGGAACGTGCTCAGTCGGTGCTGAACTGCCTCAAGACTTTATCAGGCAGGACAGTGGTCCCACTGAAACTCTTTCAGAGGCTCCTGGGGCATATGGCTGCAGCTGCGGGCATAGTTCCGCTCGGTCTGCTCCATATGAGACCGCTTCAGCACTGGGTCCATGGCCGAATCCCGAGGTGGGCGTGGAAACGCGGTACTCACCGGGTTCAGATTACACCGGCCTGCCGCAAGACCTTCACCCCGTGGTCAGATCCTTCGTTCCTTCGGGCAGGAGTGCCCCTGGAGCAGGTATCCAGGCATGCTGTGGTATTCACGGATGCCTCGGCCACCGGCTGGGGTGCCACGTACAACGGGCACGCAGTATCAGGGGTTTGGACGGGCCCCCTTCTGCGTTGGCATATCAATTGCCTCGAGTTGCTGGCAGTATGCCTTGCCCTGTGCCGCCTCAGAGGGCGCCTTCGGGGCAGGGACATTCTGGTCCGTTGCGTATTCGACCGTTGCGTATATCAACCTGCAAGGCGGTTTGCGCTCCCGTCGCATGTCGCAACTCGCCGCCACCTCCTCCTCTGGAGTCAGAAGCATCTGAGGTCCCTTCGTGCCATCCACATCCCAGGAGTGTTCAATCAGGCGGCCGACGAGCTGTCTCGAGCGGCACTTCCTGGGGAGTGGAGACTCCATCCCCAGGCGGTCCAGCTGATTTGGAGTCGGTTCGGAGTTGCTCAGGTAGACCTGTTTGCATCTCCAGAAACCACCCACTGCCAGTGGTTCTGCTCCCTGTCCGAGGCAACGCTCGGCACGGATGCACTGGCACACAGCTGGCCCCAGGGCTTGCGCAAGTATGCGTTTCCCCCAGTGAGCCTGCTAGCACAGACACTGTGCGAGATCAGGGAGGACGAGGAGCAGGTCCTGTTAGTGGCTCCATATTGGCCCAACAGGACCTGGTTCCCGGAACTCATGCTCCTCGCGACAGCCCCTCCCTGGCCGATTCCTCTGAGGAAGGATCTGCTTTCTCAGAGACGGGGCACCCTCTGGCACCCGCGTCCAGACTTGTAGAAACTTCATGTGTGGTCCCTGGATGGGACGCGGAGGTTCTAGGTGACCTGCCCCAGGAGGTAGCGCTCACTATCGCTTCAGCACGAGCACCGTCCACAAGACGGGCCTATGCGCTGAAGTGGAACCTGTTCGTCGAATGGTGTTCCTCCTTACCAGGAGGACCCCCGGAGATGTTCGATCAGAGCCGTGCTTTCCTTTTTGCAACAAGGGTTGGAGCGTAGGCTGTCCCCCTCCACCCTTAAGGTATATGTTGCTGCTATTTCTGCTCACCACGACCCCATAGAGGGGAGGTCAGTGGGGAAGCACGATCTGGTCGTCAGGTTTCTTAGGGGGGCCAGGAGGTTAAATCCTCAGAGGCCTCCCTCCCTTCCCTCTTGGGATTTGGCTGTGGTGCTAAGAGCCCTACAAACTGCCCCCTTTGAGCCGTTGCAGTCAGTTGAGTTGAAGTTTCTTTCTATGAAAACCCTACTCCTGACTGCATTGGCCTCAATCAAGAGGGTGGGGGACCTGCAGGCATTTTCGGTCGACGAGTCGTGCCTTGAGTTTGGGCCGGCCGACTCCAGTGCAACACTGAAGCCCCGGCCCGGCTATGTGCCCAAGGTTCCTACCACTCCCTTCAGGGACCAGGTAGTGAGCCTGCAAGCGCTGCCCCTGGAGGAGGCAGACCCAGCCCTAGCTTTGATCTGTCCTGTACACGCACTGCGTCAGTACGTGGATAGAACTCAGAGCTTCAGGAACAGCTCTTTGTCTGTTACGGAGGACAGCAGAAGGGGAAGGCTGTCTCCAAGCAGAGGATGGCCCACTGGATAGTGGATGCCATCACCTTGGCCTACAAAGCACAAAGTGTGCCCTGCCCGCTCAGGTTGCATGCTCACTCCACTAGGGGTGTCGCATCGTCCTGGGCGCTGGCTCGTGGTGCCTCGCTAGCAGACATCTGTAGAGCTGCGGGTTGGGCGACTCCCAACACGTTCGCTAGGTTTTATAGCCTTCGTGTCGAACCGGTTTCCTCCTGTGTTCTCACCTCAAACGGGTAGAGGCACTGAGAGGGCCGGCTCAGAGTCGGCTTGCGGCGTCCTTACGCCTAATTCTCCAGAGAGTTCCTTAAACTGGCAAACCCTGTTGAGTCCTCCAGCACTCCGGCGTCCGGACGCGGCGGGGCGTCCGGCGCCAGGCCTTCAGCCAATGAATTCTTGAAATCTGGTGCGAGGCTAGTGCCCATGTGAGAGACCCTGTCGGGATCCCATATGTGTATTCCACGGTATGCTTATTAGAGCCGTGTTTCCCCTGGCGGACCACGTTCTGCCATCTCTAAAGATGCAGCCTGAGCCATCTCAGAGACTTCCATGTGCAATAGGGCCCTTCGGGGTTACTTCACATGTTTGAATGTCACTTAACCCCCTCTGGGAGGAGGTGACTCCGCAGTGTGCCTCTTCCAAGTGGAAGGGCACGCTTCCCAGTGTTATCCTAGTCCTACTGTTTGGGTTGCTCAAGGAACACCAGTAGTTGACCTTCTCTGTGTAGAGCCCGGTCTTATCGTCTGCCTTATAGGAAGGGTCAGGAGGCCTACACAGGGCACTGGAAGGGGCAGCTCCTGTGGCGCTTTGGTAGGGATCCCAATTTCGTCGGTCATCCGACGTGACTCGGAGTGACCGACTGAAAGGGGAACGTCTCGGTTACGTATGTAACCCTCGTTCCCTGAAGGAGGGAACGGAGACGTCACGTCCCGTCGCCACAGTCGCTGTACCACCGCTGAGCTGCCGGGTCGCCGGCTCGGCTCCTCAGCGAAAACATAATTGATGCGGTGCATCAGCTGCCTCTTATGCTCACGCTGTGATCAGCGGCAGCTGGATGCAATAATCGCATGCCAATGTCCATTGGCTCGTTTAGTTACACTCGAAGTGGATTGGTCTCTCTGGCGAGATCCTGGCGTTTATTAGTACTCTGACAGTATTTCTCTTTGGCAAGTTGTTCTGGATAAAAGGTATGATTAAATATAAATTAAAATGAAATTAAATAAAATGTACCAAGTGCTGGTACATTCTGCACCCAACAATCAATTTCAGATGCAAAAGAGAACTCATCTGTAAAACAAATGATCCCTGATGCATTTTGCCACTCATAATAAAAAATCACTGAAAGGAAATCGAGTTGAAGATTTGTGAATGAAAGATCATCCTGAGGAGGGGACTATTAGCATCAGTACAGTCTCAACTTATGATTAGGCATCATTTTTGGCCCATTTTTTCTTTATCATGCATGTATTTTAACCAATGATGTATGGCGGTAATGCAACACCAAGGATGCAAGCTGCCGTCAAAACCCAAAAAAGAAGAAGAACTAATAATGTCCCAAACAATGATTAAAGTCAGTCCGATGGCTGTTAGCTGAAATCTCTTTTGTCATTTTATGAGCATAATTTCCCATTGGATAAAGCAGCGGTTCATTTATGATTTGGATGTTGCATGTGTCTGAGGTTGATGTGTGGTGGCTCGCTTTGCTGCTTTGTCAGCTAGAGGATTTCCCTGTGAAACTGGATCATTAATTGTGCCGTGACCCATGACTTTGCAAACAAAAACGTTGTCAAATAGGAACAATTCTGTGATCAGCTGATAAATTATGGGTGTGATGTGATGTGAGCCTGTGATGTTTGATGAAGCATCCTCTGACACAAACAGATTCGTTCTCAGAAACAGTATTTACATTCTTCGGGGAATCGTTGACTTTGCATTTAATTTAAGGAAAAGGTATACACCTTGTGTTTCTTCAGCATGTCATCACTAGTCCTTTTCTCAGCTCGCTTCATTACTCTCAATAGAGGAGGTGAACATTATTTATATAAGCAAAAACATTTTGTACACGTAGTTCAATGTTTTGTACAATCAAGTGCAAAAAATGCATATGAACAAACATCTTTTACAGTAAAATTGGTGAGTGTCTTGAGAAGTTAATTCTGAATCTTAAAAGAACTTAATTTGAGACTCACAGCGATTTCCTGATGGTCGTTGAGGATCATCTGCCCAAAAAAAAAAATAAATAAAAAAAAAAAAAATCCTCTGTTGTACCAGACACAGCCAGTGAGGACAAGACAAACTTCTTTGAAAATTGTTTTCTAAGAATCTGTCTTTCAGGAACCTCAATGTAAATGTGAAGGTAAATGTTCACATGGTGTGGCCAAATGAGGATGAGTTTCACAGGAACCATGTGATCATGCTGCATTTGATTACATGTGCCATGTAGAACAAAACAGTTGATAACAATTACATTTATAAACGCTACTGAGAACATTTAGGCCTATACTGAATATTATAATTATAATTATTATATCTGTGTTAGGACATTTCAAATTTGATGCCTGCTACAGGTCTCAAAAAAGTTGGCACGGGGGCAACAAAGGGCTGAAAAAGCAATAAATTTTGAAAAGATTGAGCTGGGAGAACATCTAGCAACTAATTAAGTTAACTGACATCAGGTCTGTAACATGATTAGCTATAAAAGGGATGTCTTAGAGAGGCAGAGTCTCTCAGAAGTAAAGATGGGCAGAGGCTCTCCAATCTGTGAAAGAGTGCATAAAAAATTGTGGAATACTTTAAAAACAACATTCCTCAACGTCAAATTGCAAAGACTTTGCAAATCTCATCATCTACAGTGCATAACATCATCAAAAGATTCAGAGAAACTGGAGAAATCTCTTTGTTGGATGCCCGTGGTCTTCAGGCCCTCAGACGACACTGCATCACTCATCGGCATGATTCTGTCATTAACATTACTAAATGGGCCCAGGAATATTTACAGAAAGCACTGTCGGTAAACACAATCCGCCGTGCCATCTGCAGATGCCAAATAAAGCTCTATCATGCAAAAAGGAAGCCATATGTGAACATGGTCCAGAAGCGCCGTCGTGTCCTGTGGGCCAAGGCTCATTTAAAATGGACTGTTTCAAAGTGGAAAAGTGTTCTATGGTCAGACAAGTCCAAATTTGACATTCTTGTTGGAAATCATGGACGCCATGTCCATGCAGCTTGCATGTTTTGGAAGGCACTATGAATGCTGAAAGGTATATAAAGGTTTTAGAGCAACATATGCTCCCCTCCAGACGACGTCTATTTCAGGGAAGGCCTTGTGTATGCTTTGTGTATTTCAGCAGGACAATGCAAAACCACATACTGCAGCTATTACAACAGCATGGCTTCGTAGTAGAAGAGTCTGGGTGCTGAATTGGCCTGCCTGCAGTCCAGATCTTTCACCTATAGAGAACATTTCGCGCATCATTAAACTAAAAATATGTCAAAGGCGACCACAAACTCCTCAGCAGCTGGAAACCTATATCAGGCAAGAATGGGACCAAATTTTAACACCAAAACTCCAGAAACTCATAACCTCAATGCCCAGACGTCTTCAAACTGTTTTGAAAAGAAGAGGAGATGGTACACCATGGTAAACATGCCCCCGTCCCAACTATTTTGAGACCTGTAGCAGGCATCAAATTGGAAATGAACTCATTTTGTGCATAAAATTGTAAAATTTCTCAGTTTAAACATTTGTTATGTTATCTATGTTCTATTGTGAATAAACTATTGGCTCATGTCATTTGAAATTCTTTTAGTTTTCATTTTATTAAAAAAAAAAACCCATCCCAACATTTCCTGAATTTGGGTTGTAGAAGACAAACTAGCACAGATGTGAAGTTACTGTCATTGGCAGCCAATCACCTGAGCTGTAAATATCATGTGACTGAAATGACATCACGACAACACTTAAAACACACCATCAGAGCACATTTGCAACCGACAAAATACTAAATAAAATAAAAATATTTTACAAAATAAACATATCTGCACCAATAAAATGTCCAAGACCCTTGCTGCCAAATTATATTTAGCCCAATATATCTAATATAACTAAAGGAATCTTACAAAATGTGTCATTTACTTAGAATTTATAAATTATGTCAACCCTTTAAACTGCTATCACACATACATCATGGATCCGTCTATCTTACGTCCGTATTTACATCTGCAAGACATTTTTTAGAGTGTTTGCTCATCTGCAATAAGTAGTTTCCTATCAGATGTCAAATAGACATTTATTAGATATCTTTAAGATGTTTATGATTTAGAATGTATGTAAAACTGACATCTTACAGATGTCTATCTATCAGATGTCTGAACAGAGCAGTGCTTCCCAGATCAAGTGATCTTTAACAGATATCTTGCAGACCTAGTGTGCCATCTGGGTAAGTAGCTCGATTCCATGGGAAAACCGCAAACTTGACAACCTTGCTACTGGAAACCAATAGTAAATGGTTTTAATAATATTGCAAAATATTTGTGTTGAAAACTTTTATTTTATCACAGTTCACTGATATTTTTGAATGTCTGTCTATATTAAGAAAAAAAAAAGCCATATTGTAGTTCCAGTATCCACCAGCAGAGGCTGCAAGGCGCTCACTAGTGCACTATAGAGTTCACAGGTGGCTCAGTGGTCAGTTTATGAGATGATGCAAAACAGTAAGTTACACAGTTGTCGAATATAATAGAGCATAAAGCTGAAGTCAAATCAGGATGATTTATTTATTTATTTTTCCAACAGGATGTTTCATCTCAGGACAAAAGCAGCGATCAGCCGTTTGCAAGCGTCTGTCCTTTACTTTACTCAACCAGTGCTATTGGTCTTACAAATACAATTATCTCTTACTGTTCTGTACGTGTTTTTTTTTAATTTTTTTTTTATACAAAAATATAACCTAAAAACGTGTTTTTCTGGGATGTGCTGAAAAGTGTTTGGTAAATTGTTAAATTCGGCTGATGTAGCCTAAGTGAGTCACTAATGTCATCTTGTTGACTATATAAAGTTATGAAGTAATATAATAATAATTATAATAATAATAATAATATAGATTGGGTAGGAGATAGAACAATAATAATAAATCACTGATCCTGCTTGTACTTTACACTGCTTGTACTTTACACTGCCATTGTGTACTGCAAATATTGCTAGAAATTGCATGCACTGATGCATTATGATGAATTCCTCATTTGCAAGTCACTTTGAATAAAGTCTCATCAGTAAAAAAAAGAAAAAAAAAGTGAAAAAAAAGTCTTTTCATGACAGCATAATTTATTTTTGTAATAGTAAGATTCTCATATTATTATTATTATTATTATTATCATCAGTGACGTAAATAATAATTCATGTAATGTCAAGTTAAGTCACCTTTATATAATGCTTTATGTAGTACCAATTGTCAAAGCAGCTTTGCAGTAGTAAATGGGAAGATAAAAGAAACAGTTCTGTAAACTCAAATGGCTGCACAATAAATCTTAATCATGATTTCTGCCTTTTAGTAAATTTAAATTTAATAAACCTAAATTAGTCGGAAAACACATTATGGCAAATTAACTATATTACTTGATTCATTAAGTATTTTTTAAATATATTGTTGTGGTTACAAACAGCAGTAGACCATTTACCATGGTATAACTAAATACCGTATGAGTGCTGTGTTCATTCAACAGTCTGAATGGATTTTTATTTTTTTATTAATCCAAATAAATTTTAGGATTACTTCATGATGGGAAATTAGGTCATTTTAAACTTAAATGTGTAAATTATCATATCATTTAAATGGCACATCCTCTGACAGACTGACAGAAGTGGTATGTAAAGTTGAACTAATGTGTCTCTCTCTCTCTCTCAGGAATCGTTCATTCAAACATCCTCAGCTGAAAGCAGAACTAATCAAGAAGCGCTTGGTATGAACATGAAGGTTTTCTACAATAGTCTGTCACTTTTACTGGGTAAGTAAAACGTACAAAACTTCAGTGTGTCTAATATCTTATAGTGTTTCCAACATTTTTGTTTTACTACTGCAAGTTTTACTTTTCTTATCCTACACTCTCAGAAAAAGGTACAAAAGTTGTCACTGCAGCAGTACTCTTTGAAAAGGTACACATTTATACCTACAGAGTACATTTTAGACAATATTTTTATAGTAGACACATTTGTACCTTCTGAAAAAAAAAAAGACAAAACAAACAAAAAAAAAACCCTAGTGACTGCTTTTGTACCTTTGTAACAGTTTCCTCATAGTTTAAAGCCTAAAACTTAATTAACAAAATGTAATTGTCACAGCTCGTGGAGGAAGGGAGAAAGCAGGAGTCGCAACTAAAAGGTAGAACAGACTTTTAATATAAACAAAACGTAGGGTACACAAAGACCAGCAACAAAGTAGAAATGACAAACACTAAGGGAAAACTGAGGGTATTTGTAAAGGAGAAAACAAAGGAACTAACGAGATGATTAAAGAACTCAGGTGCATGGAATAAACTTAACAATAACAGGAAAATAACCATATAAGGAAACTCAGGAACAAGGACGGGGTAAAACAAGGAAAAATAAGTCCACAATCCTGACATTATCCCCCCCTCCCGATAGGCGGGTCCCGGGGGTGGGCGCCCTGGAGGCTGGTCCAGGATGGAGACACAGGAGGCCTCCAGGGTGGATCAGGGGGCTCGGGAGGCCATGGCGGATCAGGGAGTTCGGGAGGCCATGGGGGATCAGGGAGTTCGGGAGGCCATGGCGGATCAGGGAGTTCGGGAGGCCATGGGGGATCAGGGAGTTCGGGAGGCCATGGCGGATCAGGGAGTTCGGGAGGCCATGGCGGTGCAGGGAGCTCGGGAGGCCATGGCGGTGCAGGGAGCTCGGGAGGCCAAGCCTCAATGGCTGGAGCCACCCTACCCCCACCCAAAAAAAAAAACTTGGAGGAGCTTACAGGGCTTAGCTGGAGGTTAGGAGCCCTCCCTGGGCTTAACGGGGGATCAGGAGCCCATCCTGGTCTGAACTGGGGATCAGGAGCCCCAACCGCCTGCCCAACGACAAAAACCCCCCTTTCCTCCGGATCAGGAGTCCTTCCTGGGCTGAACTGGGGATCAGGAGCCCTCACTGGGCTTACCTCAGGAACCGGAGCCCATCCTGGGCTTAACTCGGGAACAGGAGCCCATTTTGGGTGTGACTTGGGAACAGGTGCCCATCTTGGGCTTACTTCGGGAACAGGGATGCGCTTACGTGGAGCTGGCACTGAAAGACGCTCTTGAGGAGCGGGCACAGCGAAGCGCTTTCGATGAGCTGGCACAGAGGCGTGCTTCAGCGCTGGAGCCAACTCTGGAGCAAGCTTTCGAGGAGCAGGCACTGCGGGGCGCTCTGGAAGGCGCTTTCGTGGAGCCGGCATTGGAGGGCGCTCTTGAGGAGCTGGCACCGCAAAGCGCTTTTGTGGAGCCTGCACTGGAGGGCACTCGTGAGGAGCCGCGACCGGCGGGCTTGACTTCGGGCTTGCCATAGGAACAGTAGCTTGAGGGAGCCGCAGATGGTGGCCTTGACTTCGCTGCGGACGGCAGCCTTGAGTGAGCCGCGGACGGCAGCTCTGGGCTGAGGAAGATGGAGCTGCTCTGGGATTTCCTTGACTTCAACATCGGAACCGTTAAGGAAGAGAATCAGATTAATTGGCTCGATAAGGGGAAAGTCACCCATGGGAAGATCGCATCTTATCGTCTCGTCATCCAACCCCAGCTGGAAGCACGCACCTAGAGTGGCATCGTGCCAGCTCACCCAGTTAGAAAGCTTGAGAAATTCCTCCACGTATCTCTCCAACCTCAGACTGCCCTGCCGCAAACTCCACAGTGCGTCCTCAGCCGCAGTCATCTTTTGGGCCGGTTCTTCTGTCACGGCTCGTGGAGGAAGGGAGAAAGCAGGAGTCGCAACTAAAAGGTACAACAGACTTTTAATATAAACAAAACGTAGGGTACACAAAGACCAGCAACAAAGTAGAACCGACAAACACTAAGGGAAAACTGAGGGTATTTGTAAAGGAGAAAACAAAGGAACTAATGAGATCATTAAAGAACTCAGGTGCATGGAATAAACTTAACAAGAACAGGAAAATAACCATATAAGGAAACTCAGGAACAAGGACGGGGTAAAACAAGGAAAAACAAGTCCACAAACATGACAGTAATGAGGTTTATGGTTCTATTTAAAACTAAGCATCATTCTGTGTTTCTCATTTCTTTTAGGGTTTTTCTCAGTTCAAATGAAGACAAATGGAACAGAAGGTTAGATTACATTAATTAAACACTATTACATGTCACTATTGCTTATCGTCATTCAAACTGTATACTTTATTTATAACAGACTTGATATTTATTTAGATTATTTCATTTAGTGTTGGTGTGTTCTAATATTCTAATACTATAGATTTTTAATATCAGCCATACACACTCCTGTTTACAGTCATAGGTGTGTTTTAAACGATATACCTGTACTTTGACTAACTATTTGACTGTGCCTTAACTTACATACACAGATAGTCGGGATGAGACTATGTAAAACATCCAAAGTTCATTTGGTTTTACGTGCCATTTAGGGTTTATCTAAAATAAATTAATTCAAATAATGGAGCTGCAGTTTGCACTAACATTTAGTTGATGCCCTCAGGCCATCTAATATTTAAATTAGTTAGTTTGTTCATGGGAACAGATTTGAAGAAATTGAGCATTGCATCACTTGCTCACCAATGGATGGTCTGTAGTGAATGGGTGCCGTCAGAATGAGAGTCCAAACAGCTGATAAAAACATCACAATAATCCACAAGTAATCCACACCACTCCAGTCCATCAATTAAGGGCTTGTGAAGTGAGAAGAAACACATATATCATTTTAAAATTAAAATATAAAATAATAGCGCTTGCTCCAGTGGAAAAAAAGTCATCTCATCTGAATCAGGAGAGAAATATGCAGATCAAGCACCATTTACCAGTGTGTTATACCAATGCATATTTGCAGGGGCATCGCTAAGGGGGGGAAGGTTAGGACGATTCTAAGGGCCCACACACTTTTGGGGCCCCCAGAGATCTGTTTTATTAGTAGTAACAGTAGTAGTAATAATAATGTAATAGAAATTATAAATGTACCTACCAAAGAGCTAAAATAAAACAAAATTACAGCTTATTTCTGCATCTCCGGCGAAATTACCTCCCCCCATTCACTGCATGGTTTCGTCCCGTCCTACATAGCCTAGAGTCACTGAGTGAGATCAGATGGTAAACTGTCAAGTCATGTCTTCGAGTTCGAGGGGGGGCAAACCGAGCCGGACGATTTGGTCAGTCGCACTTTTAAACACATTTTAGTTTTGTTATAGAAAATCTACAAATTCACTCTGATTACACAGAACAGCAGCAGGAAGCGCGGGAGGTTGTTATGGCAACCAGATACACTGCACGCGCATTATTACGGCTGCGCTTCCATTTTGCCACACTAAACTTAACAATAAACACAGTGAAAATAATACACAATAAACATGCCTGTCAAAACGACCTCAAAGGAGGCTTTTATTAAGCAAATCAAGGAGTGAATTACTCATCCACTGTTTAAAAAAAAAAAAGTACTTTAGCTGGGTTTCCACAGGCAGGGTCACAATTATCTACAGTGTATGAAGCTAAAGGTTTTTGGGTTAAGGTTCATAATGTAGAACATTTTTAACATTGTATGCTGTATGTGCATAGATAGCTAGCAAACAAGGAATACAGCGGTTAAGCTAATAGTCACATTTAGCTGAGTAAGATCATGATTGAGAAATGTTGGACACTGCTGGAAATGCTGGTGTTATGGGGTATCCTATTTATTATTTTAGGAATTTTTAGTTTGCCCCAGTGAAGCATTTCTATTAATATAACTGATTAAGTAGTCAAACTTATTCCATATCAGCAGAATAGTGTGGTACAGAAAGTCTGTGTCCATAGAACAGATTCTGAATGAATTATGTTACTGATACCTAATGGTAAAAAACAATAAAAAAGTAATAGGTCAATATTATTAAATTGCAGACAAAGATTTTGAATAACTAGGTTGGCTTGTAAACTATATAGCCAAAAGTATTTGGACATCCCCTTTTAATGAACAGGTTTGACTACTTTAGTAATTTCCATGAGTACAAATCTTAATGTTTAAGCATATAACGATAGTCTAGGGAATTGTGTGCTTTTAATTTTATACCAATAGTTTGGACAGGACCCTTTTCTATTCTAACATAACAATGCCAAACACCAGTGACTTGTACATATGCGTACTATCATTTTAGACACTTCCAAAACTGTGGCAACAAAGATGGAAATACAGTTTTTAAATACATGAATTATGTTTCCATCTTTGTTGCCACAGTTGGAAGTGCCTTTTTCTGTTCTAAAGAAGGGGGTGTCCCAATACTTTTGTCCATATAAGGGCTTTTCACACTTGAAATTGTTAACCCTGGGTCATCCTAAACCCCGGATAAACGGAATCCTGGGTTATCTGTAATCACGTTTCACACTGCTCATACTACACCTGGGGTTAATTTTTAATCCTGGGTATTCATTAACAGACGTTTCACACTGTACATTCCTAAACCCCGGGTTAACCTTCTTATTTGCATATTTGCGGTGTCACTGTCACTGATTGGACGAACAGCAGGCAACCTGTTTACACCATAGATATGTATACATACATATGTGCGAATATACACGGTTTATCCCGCGTGCCAGTTGTTAAAAAAATGTCGCCGCGTAGGTCTTTAGCCGTTTTAAGAATAATACCGTCTCCTCATCACTTCAGTTCACACGCTTTCCGTCTTTTGACATTTCTTTTACTTTTCTCTCACCGGCTGCTGTTTACACGACGCGTGTTTCCTGTTACTGACGTGACACGAGCCTCGCTGCTCAAGTTCTGATTGGCTGTCTGTTGCCAAGCGTCCAGCAGCAACAAGCAAACACTGCTCCGTTTCACACTGAACAAATTTAGCACCGCAATCCGGCGTTAACACCACAAATGCGGTGCTAACCCTGCTCCGGAGCAGGGTTTCATAACCCCGGGTTAAAAGCGGTGCTAACACCGCTTTCAAATTACAGGTGTGAAACGAGTCTTTACCCGGGATTAAAAGCGGTGTTTAGAGCGACGATAACCCGGGGTTAAGCGCAGTGTGAAAAGCCCTGTTGTGTATGTACAAGTCATTGGTGTTTGGTGATGAGTTTTTGCCTCAGGGTATGTATTTAAAGTCACACCAGAGGTGTTCAGCTTGGATTAGGACTTGGCTTTCTGCAGACCAGTCAATTTCTGACTGAATCAATCTTTTTTTTAAATTTATTTATTTATATTTTTTAACCTTGCCTTATACACAGAGACATTGTTGTTTTAGAATAGAAAAGGGTCCTGACCAAACTATTGGTATAAAATTAGAAGCACACAATTCCCTAGAATATCATTATATTCTAGGGAAATATAATCTTAAACATTAAGATTTGTACTCATGGAAATTACTAAAGTAGTCAAACCTTAGAAGGGGGTGTCCCAATACTTTGGGCAATATTGTGTATGTTTGGTGCTGTAGGGGGCCCAACCTCATATTCTTTCATAGGGCCCAAAATTGCTAGCAGCGCCCCTGCATATTTGTCTTTTTTTTTTTCTCTTTTATTCTTTTCCATTTGTTTGATGACATATTGTAATAAATGTAAAACAAATGTAAAACAAAATACACCTATAACCATTCCAATTAGATTTGTATAGCACTTTTCACAATACACATTATTTCAAAGCGGCTTCACAGAAACACATAATATTAATGATGATACCATATTATTGCATGTTAAGTTCCAGCCAGAATAAAAATAAATAATTGTCATTGTAAACATAAATAAGGTTTTCTCTCAAACATATTCCAGTGAACATAGCAGGATGGGGCACAGCCAATCAGTCGACAACATATAAGAACTCGTATGCCCAATACGCTCTGGATAGGAAAAACTCCACCTGTACTCATACAGACGTACAGAGTGACCCGTGGTGGACTCTGGACCTGATGAAGACTTACAGCGTGAACAGAGTGACCATCACTAACAGACGTGACTGCTGTGAAAGCAGGATAGACGGGGCAGAGGTTCGGATTGGAAACGATTCTTCAGATGTTTTCAACAATCCACTGTGAGTCTCTCTGATGTATTTTTACAGAGCCTGCAGAAATTCTGGCCAGTCGGTTGGTAAAACCCTATGTCACTGAAATTAATGTAAACTTGCAGTTAAGTGAGTCAGATGTCGATTCAGTTCAGTTAAGGATTCGTCTGACAGAATCAACTCTTGTCTTTTTGAGCGATTCATTAACCTCACAGTTGCGCCCCTGTTAATCACTGTTCTCTACTAAAGGGGACTCCAAGGAAATATCAAATAGTGTTATCAAAGAAATATATATATAAAAAAAAAATAATAATATTGTATATAAAATACATTTAGGGATAATGAGCAAAAGAAAGCAACTGACTCTTTGGTCTTTCTCCAGATGTGCTGTAGTTTCTACAATTCCAGCAGGAGCTACCTCCAGCTACTCGTGTCGTGAGATGAATGGACGTTATGTTTCTGTGAATATTCCTGGAACTTCAAAGATTCTTACTCTCTGTGAAGTGGGAGTCTATGTGATTTTTCCTGGTAATTTGCTATTTAACAACTTTGTGATTTTGACTTTTAATCTATTCTCATTTCATTAACGTGGTTTTTAATATAGTTATAAGTGTAGTTCTCGTCGATGTCCATAGACTTTAGAAATATACCCAGATGGTGCTCACATATTAATATGAATGGAGAAAGCGCAATGCCTAATTTGGCAGAATAAATCCTGCCTTCTAAATTAAAGAGCCAATCACCAATGGGTAAATGCATCATGTGACTGGTTATAAACTGGCTGCCATATAGAAAGAGTCAGTCCTGAATCTTGCGCTATGGACTGCAAAAAAAAATCTTACTGCCTGAAGTTTTATTGTTTTTCTTCTTTGTATGTTTTAACAACACTTATGGGACAGTTCATGTGAGATTTTGTTGCTGATTTGAAATGTTATTTAAATGTGAATGTGGCAGGGAATTTTTTCGATTTCACGATTTCACGAGTGAAAGATATTCCTTGAAAGGGACTTTGTCAAGACTTGACAGACAGATCTGATAGAAATGCATTATAGATACGTAAACCTCCAGAAACACTTTAAAATATAAAATATGCTGACTAAAACCATTTCTTGACACTATGACATCTTCCAGATAATTTGGCAGCAGGAAGAACTGCCACACAATCATCAACCTATGGCCTCTGGTCTGCTGAACAAGCCATTGACTTCAATCCTGGTTTCACAAAATCTTGGTCAGCGTGTTCCTCAACCGATAAACAGAGTAACCCATGGTGGAGAGTGGATTTGAGTTCTGTGTACCGAGTTAATAGCGTCGTCATCACAAGCAGACTAGACTGCTGTCCAGAACAAATAAACGGAGCGGAGCTTCGCATCGGAAACTCTTTGGAGAACAACGGCAACAACAATCCCATGTGAGATTCTCTTTCAGTGACTTATTATCCATAAAAATCCCTGAAAACTAGTGCTGTCAATTGATTAAAAAAAAAAAACAAACAAAAAAAAAAACCTTATTCGCACATTTTTTTCAGTTACTCACGATCAATCCAACCTAACATTAAAGTTTTTAAAAATACTTTTACATTGCGATAATTTCACATTCAATCTTCAAATTAATGTAGAAACAACATAAACCCATTATAATAAATGTCGTATTTACCTGTGCCCTTCAGCAAGTAGGAAATATACAGAAATTGAATAAATTTATAAACACTAAATTTTAAATTAAATATAGATGAATCCTTAAAGCTACAAAAGTTATTTCCTCTTTTTTTTCTTTTGATCTTTGATTAATAGACATCACAGCAACTGGTTATTATTTATTAATTTTTTTTATTTTTTATATATTTTTATATAATAAAAATATTTTTATATATAATTTTTTTATATATAATTTTTTTTTTAGCTGCGGTCCCTTTAAGAGCTGCCGCTGCTGAATGATGCGGATCTGACACGCATCTCTTTACCTTTTCTGACGGCCACTTCAGTTCTTAAAGTCTGTAATGAGTTGAATCGAGTGTGTTGGGTGAGGGAGACCACTGCATTTCAGAGACATGTTCTTAAATGTGACTCATGTAACAAATACATTACATGCACAGTTTTAAGGCAGCTTTAATTACCTTTTTTTTTGATAACTTCATGACTTAACTGTTGACATAACTACGACATTGCATGCTCGTAGTTTCTTTCGCGATTTGATATGAAATGATACAAGGTAGAGCACGCGCTGGCGCCTTGTGCGTGCAATTGAAGAGCACGTGCTACGAGCACAGTACCATTTGAAGTGAAGCTGGAGCATGCGTCTGAAAAGTCTCCTGTTTGATGTGATCAGAAAGACTCTGCGTTTAATTAAACGATGGTTCTTGTCACGAAAAATGAGACCATTGCATTAACGGCGTTAAATATTTTTTAGGCATAAAACCAAGAAAAAATATACATAAATAAAAAAATAAAAATTGACAGCACTACTGAAAACACATAGGCCTTTGAAGAAAGACTGTAAGTCTAAATGAGGTTTTCTCTGTCTCTCTTTAGATGTGCTGTGATTTCTAACATCTCAGCTGGTGTTTCTTCCACCTACACATGTAACGATATGGAGGGTCGATACCTGAATCTGTTCATTCCTGGAGATTCAAAGTATCTTACTTTGTGTGAGGTGGAGGTCTATGGAGAAGGTGTGATCAAACATGGAAAATCAAGCTATAAATGATTAAAATCCAAGACAGGTTCTTACTAATTTTGGGCTCTTGGTTCTAAAAACAGTGTCTGTTTTGCTTGAGCACAGTTTCTCACAAGATATGATGCTTTTTGTAGCATTTTTGCTTTTGAGAACCATTCGTAATGTGAAGAAGCCTTGTATTCTCCCTTAATCAGCAGAAAATCACCACAAACACATGACTCCTGTCAGAATCTGAGCCAGCCCAGCAGGCACCAGACGTCTATGTAACGTCAGGTTGACGTTGGACATGATGTCGGACAGACGTTGCATTTTGGTTGAAAATGAAAATCAGGTTGACGTCAATATTTGACGTCAATTTGACGTTGACTTAACGTTGGATTTTGGTTGCACAACCTAAAAACAACAAAATATCAACGTCAGCTGACATCGGTATTGGACATCAATTTAATATTGACATTAGACGTTGAATTTACGTTGAATTTTGGTCACCCGACGTCGCAACCAAAATTTAACCAAATATCAACGTCTTATGACGTTGTGTGCCTGTTTTGTGCCTACTGGGAGATTACAAATATTTGCTTAATTCTCAACCCATTTTCACGTGAATGACATAATTTTATACCTAATCCTGGTTTCATGGTTATAATTATGGCCATTGACAGAAGAAAATGCAAACATGAGCCAGATTTTTTTCTTTTTTTTTTTCCTGCTTTATCTGTGGGTGTTTTAACCATGCAAATATTAACAGAGAATTATAGATTTTGTGAAAAGCATATTTATTCACTTACAAATATGCTTATCCAAAGTTCCTTGAAATTAAATATTAATGAATATTTAGTATGAGAACATATTTTTTTCTGCTCCTGTGCAGACTGCAAGTTAAATAACACTTTAATACTTTTTGTCATTAAAACCAAAACTTTGACATTTGACTGTTTTTGGTAACTGCATTAAAGCTGATACACATACAAATTTTCATTATTATTTAATGAAAAAAACAAAAAAAGTATTTGATGGAAGTTTTTTTTTAATATTTTTAAACTCAGCATAATTAATGAAAGTAAAATCCCGCACACTATCAGTCCATGCTAAATATAGAAATTTATTACAGGACATAGCAACGTTTCGGTCTACTGACCTTCATCAAGCATATGTTTACTATTACAGACAAGACATTTAAAAGCAGTCACCACTAATGAATGTAATCGACACGTGGACCAATCACCATCTCATACGTCTTGACTAACAAGGACTCAAATATCCAATAAAAGTTACTCTTCAGTATTACCAATAAATGATGTTCCATTATTTATAAACAAATATAATCATGTTTGTAAATGTCAGACAATTAATATCTAATCAAGGTTACAATATCGAAAATGAAACTCTTTTATTAAGATGTGAATTGTTTTGGATTGTGACTTTACAAACCTTATCACCCTTGGGGTTAAATGATGAAGCATTATTTAATGTAATATTGTAGGGTGTTTTATTGTATTGTATTTTTGAGTGTCTGTTTGATTGTGAAGAGACAATATTGTAACCTTGTTTAGATATTAATTGTCTGACATTGTGACTTTACAAACATGATTATATTTGTCTATATATAATGGAACATCGTTTATTGGTAATATTGAAGAGTATCTTTTATTGGATATTTGAGTCCTTGTTAGTCAAGACGTATGAGATGGTGATTGGTCCACGTGTCGATTACATTCATTAGTGGTGACTGCTTTTAAATGTCTTGTCTGTAATAGTAAACATATGCTTGATGAAGGTCAGTAGACCGAAACCTTGCTGTTTCCTGTAATACATTTCTATATTTAGCATGGACTGATAGATTTTACTTTTCATTAATTGGATTCGACTTCATTGTTGGAATATTTCTCCTACGCATCTATCAATTTCTAAGGTGTGTTGAGTTTGTGTCGATTGACTATTAAACTCAGCATAATCAAATCATTTGTAAATCAGCTGATTTTCTTTCAAGATGCAGGGATGTAATTGATTTCTTGTTTTCTAAACTGTAACATTTCTAATGTTTTATGCTTTCAACAGTCAATAATTCACTACATAAAAAGCATTTATTTCTGTTTGACACTAAACTATATTCATCCTTACTGCAAGTAAACCTGTATTTAATGTCATCTGGGTCATATTAGTTTCACTTTGTGTCCACAACCTCTTCATGTTACACCTGTTTAATATTAAGTGACGTGCATTTGCACCAAAATTTTGTGGATTGTTGTCAAAAAAAGATGCAATGATAAGATGATGTATTTGGGTATCCTAAAAATGCATAACTATATGATCAGTTGCATTTTATTATTTGCATTTAGCGTTTTCTTTTCCCGTCTGTCTACATATGTTCACTCTCATGCTTCACTCTTTTAGGTCCTGTACTGAAGAAAACCTTTGTGAAGATGAAACTGAAGTCCAGTTCGAGTCTGTCTGAACCTGAAATGAGAGTTCAGCTCCTGTCACAGGTGAGAGATGGAAACAAACAGAAATCTGAAATCAAATCACACTGATAGCAGTTTTAACATATATGCTCATTTCAGCTTAAATCTGCTCTGGCAAAACACGGGATTTCTGATGTGATGCTGCAATGGTCTCAACCACCAGCTGCTCAACAGGAAGTGATGTGGAAGGAAGATGCACCAGGTGAGTGTGTTCATAAAAGTAAACACTAGCAAACTATATAGCTGCTCGCATAAAATTCATGGCATTAATGTTTGCCTACAAAACCACCTCTGGCTCTGCACCCCTTTACCTAAATTCAGTACTTCAGACCTATGTGCCCTCTAGAAGTGTGCATTCTTCAAGTGAACGTCGCTTTATTGTTCATCCCAAAGAGGCACAAAATCACTTTCACAGACTTTCACAATAAATGTTCCCTCCTGGTATAATGACCTGCCCAACTCAATCCCAGCATCTTCAAGAATCGGCTAAAAACACATCTCTTCCAGCTTTATTTGACCCTCTAACACTAGCACTCTCTATTCTAAATCTATTCTTAAAAAAATAAATAAATAAAAATACTTGCCCCTTTTAGACTTGCACTCTGTTTTTAATATACATACATACATACATACATACATACATATATATAAACCCTTGCTACGTGTGCTGTGTTAAGCTAACAGAGACTTTTTATAGCACTTGCATATCATTAGTCTTTTGTTGATTTTGATTGCTTCCATTGTCCTCATTTGTAAGTCGCTTTGGATAAAAGCATCTGCTAAATGACTACATGTAAATGTAAACTGAAAAGATGTTGATTTTAAAGTAAAAATATTACGATGAATATGTATGTATTACAAATAAACTTGGAAATTACGTCTTTATAACGTAATGAATTGTTTTATTTACAGCTCAGTGTGCTGGAGGAAAGAGATGATGATGATCATGATGATGGGAAAACTCTTGATCAACTTGCTAATCATCTTTCATTTACAGTGCTTTAATATTCACTGTTCCTCACAATGTAAAAGATCTATTTACTGCAATTTAGTTTTTATGTGTATTATATATGATAAAGTAAAAAAAAAAAAAAAAAAAAAAAAAAAAAAATTGATCGATTGATTGATAAATACAAATGAGGACCATAAGAACAAATCTGTAAAATAATGAATAATGCTATCTTATGAAATACAAAGGTCAACTTAATCACAAAGGTGACTTTAAGGGTCAGATTTTTATTCTCTTATCAGATTTGTAAATTGACTATCAAGATGATTCATGACTCTTAGTCAGTTTCACAAACACTTCTTTGCATTGAGGCGATACAGCATCTTATTAGTCATGTATCATAGATGTGCAATCTGAAGTTAATAATCATCTTCCAGTAAATGTCCTTCAGGTCGAGAATAAGCTGTTATTTCCATTATGTAAATTTGTCTGTTAGCGCCACACTGTGGTGGTTCATTATTAAGGTAGTATGTAAAGAATTCTCTACAATTCTCTACATAATGTGAAAAAAAATAAAAATAATATAATAACACCATATAATAAAGTTACACAGTTTCACAGAACAATAACTAACTGTTGGAATGTTGATTATTTTATTATGAAACAACCAGTAATTAGATTAAACATCATATTATTTATATACATCATTTTGTCATTGGTCCAGGAGGTCATAAAACACGTTCTTCGCTTGACTGAAACCCCTTTTCCTACAGTTTAATAACTTTTTCCGTCCTTTATTTGTTGATTTGTGTATCTCAGAATATTCAACTTCCCAAACCAGCATCAGACTGCAATAACAGCCACGCATGCATATGTATCATTTATACAAAAAAAATGATTCTGATACATTAACATTTGGATCAAACGCAGCAGGTATTCTGATCATCCTGTAATAATTTTTTTCAAAAGCTAATTTGTAAAGCAAAATGTCCTCTAGTGCAACTGAAAACTTGATATATTACAATGCAGTTGTTCATAGCAGTAAATGTCAAAGTGCACTATAAACACTTTTGCCAGTCAGAACAGCTTTGAAAATAATCATTACTGACATTCATTATTTGTCCTGTCAGACAGATGATCTCATACGACAAAACCTGCAGAGCCAGAAAAACATTTGCCATGAAGCGGTTGTGGTACATCTGAACTAAACAACTAAATCAATCATTACAACTTCACCAATGCAAATCATATATGAATAATTTTAACATGGTGGATAACTCATTCAGTAAATTAAAATAATCATATAATAATCAAACATTTTTAAAAACTAAATATTAATTAATCACACAAACTGGTGATTGCACAAACTGAGGACTTATGTAAGCAATATTTCCTCAAAAAGAGTCCACTTTTTTCCAAAAGACCCTTACGGACCTGTAAATAATAAGTAGTGAACTCATTTCACTGTCACACAATGTACAAAAAAATTATACCTTTGTGGGTTCTTTCTTTAATTGATATACCTTGCCGTCCTGCATCCTCACTGATGCTTTCCACCGGAGGTCGAATCCAGCTCAGATTCGCATCAGGGATCTTCAAATCCGATTTCAGCTGAGGGGAAGGATTACTGATGAGGGATTTCATTTCCATTTTAAACAGATACTCAACTTTAGAAGGAAAGATTCTAAACCACAGATGCAAAGGGTCAAAAGGACACCCAGCTTATTTATTTTCAACATTTGTTTATAATATTAAAGCCTTTTTCTTTGTCTAGATTGCATCAATTTTGCTTTTCCTACAGTATCATCTCTTTTTTATTAAAAAAACCCCACAATAAATTATTTTTCATACAACAAATATTATTGTAGTATGATTTACAAGAAAATACTATCTTAGCCTTTCTGCTTCATTTTTTTCATTGTATAATGGCAAATAACTTCTTATAGGCACAATTTATAGCGGGCTATATATATATATATATATATATATATATATATATATATATATATATATATATATATATATATATATATATATATATATATATATATGTGACCCTGGACCACAAAACCAGTCTTAAGTCGCTGGGGTATATTTATAGCAATAGCCAAAAATACATTGTACATTGTATGGGTCAAAATTATTGATTTTTCTTTTATGCCAAAACTCATTAGGTCATTAAGTAAAGATCATGTTCCATGAAGATATTTCGTAAATTTCCTACTGTAAATATATCAAAATTATTTCCTACTGTAAATATATCAAAATATAAATTTTTGATTGGTAATATGCATTGCTAAGAACTTAATTTGACAATTTTAAAGGCCATTTTCTCAATATTTTGAGTTTTTTGCACTCTCAGATTCCAGATTTTCAAATAGTTGTATCTCAGCCAAATATTGTCCTATCCTAACAAACCATACATTAATGGAAAGATTATTTATTCAGCTTTCAAAAATTTTTGAAAAATTGACACTTATGACTGGTTTTGTGGTCTAGGGTCACACAAACACACACACACACACACACACACACACACACACACACACATATATATATATATATATATATATATATATATATATATATATATATATATATATATATATATATTGGTCAGTAGTTAGTAGTTTTAAAGTGACTGTCAAATTTTCCTCATATAATGCAGCATGTCTCGAATGTAATTTAGGGACATATTGTGAGAAAGAAAAGCTGCACAAAACACAAACACAACTCACTCTTACCTCTTCTAGTAGTTTTTCTTTCATCGCAGGGTCAGTCAGATCGGCACCAGAGTGAAGCTTTACCTTTATGAATGTTCTGCTTAACATGAACTCTAAAATGCATCATTAGGCAAATAAACACGTGCATGTCCACATATACACATGTGAGGTTCAGTTTGCAAATCGGAACAGACCAACCACAGCACTTATAATTCAGCCTCTAGACAGGTCATTCATGTTTTAGTTGTTTTGGGGAGTAAACAAACACTTCTTTCCCACAATTTGCACATAATAAATATATTAAATTTTTAAAATTACTTGAAGAAGATGCTTGAATGTATACCACTATGATGCTTCTTTTAACTTGTCACCACCATTTCTGTCATTTCTACTTAATTTAATTGGGTTTTCTAAGATTCAACATGAATTTATTCACCACTAACTCATTTTTCATTGGTTATAAAAGTGCAATGAACTTTTAACTGTAAGTTGTTACTTTAGCTCCACTTTGATTTTGCTTATAAAGTGTCATATCTGATAAATATTTGAGTTTGTAAATGATCAACATGATTAAATTTTTTGATTTAATTAAAAATAGATTTTTGATTAAACTTTGCTGTTAAACCTCACACTCAATCTACTCCGTCTTCTGTCTCTAATTGATAGTTTATACTTTTTTTTTTTTTTTTTTTTTTTAAGTAAAAGGCCTTTTAATATAATTGTACAAATGTCCACCTTCTTTTTGCTATCAAATCTTTACTGATTTGTATAAAATAAAAGTAATCTGTATCATTCTGCTTATTTTTGCTCAGTTTGGGCTCAGTTTAACATTAATTAATATTTGTAGTACCTGTCCCGTAGACCTCCACCTCACACAGAGTAAGGACCTTCTCATTTCCAGGGATTACCAAGTTCACATAACGACCCACCATCCTATAGCATGAGTATGTGTAGGACACCAGCTGGAATACTGGAAATGACCGCACATCTAACCAGAGAAACAGAGAAAAGGATAGAATTTAATCAGGCTCATATTGATACATGGGCTTGTGTTTCATTGTTCTAAAAGGCCATTTACACCAAGGATGATAATAGCTATAAAGTTTTAATAATCGTTCTAATTATGTGAGAATAGGAAAGTACACACCACAGCTATAACGATATGTACTAGAGGGCTGCATTGGGATTGAGATCCTGCAGAACCAGAGCAAATCTCACGGTTGCAAGCGGGTCCCATCGTCCCGTGATTTGGAGTCTAATAAGAATGATGGAGTTACATAAACACTTAGGTTTGCTGCGGTATTTGGTGTTACATGGTATTTGGTCTTACACTGATTATGTGTTTATGCCCACCGTGGCACCACCTCCACTGTCATTTTGCTTTTTTATACAAATAAAAATCATTTAGTTAGTACACTAGTAACACTAGTAGCCCACGAGTATAGCAAGGCTTAAAGGGATAGTTCACATGAAAATGAAAATTCTGTTATCATTAAGGGTGTATTCACACCAGGAAAGTCTGCTAGTTCACTTGCTTTGGTCCGGACTAAATACAATGTTGATTTTTTTTCTTTGGTGTGGTTCACATTTCACACTGCCCTTTTTGCAAGTGAACCAGAAACTGTAAACAAAACCACACGTGTGCTTAAGGTCATCCATTCATTGGTTCATCTATTCAACCGTACCAGAGTTCGTTTGGAAGTGGACTGAGACCACCCCTTAAGCTGGGTCTCGGTGCGGTTGTTTGGTGTGCACCCGAGTGCGATTGCTGTATTCACACCTGCCCAAAAGATTTGCATCAAAGGGGGAAACGAACTTGAGTTCGATTCAATTGAACCAAACAAGACAGGTGTGAACACACCCTTAGTCACCCTCAAGTTGTTCCAAACCTGTATAAATTTCTTTCTTCTGTTGAAAACAAAAGAAGATACATAGACACTTTTTTTCATACTGTGTAAGTAAGTCATTGGGGACCAGCAACTGTTTGGTTACACAGATTCTTCAAAATATGTTTTTGTGTTGAACGGAAGAAAGAAATTCATGCAGGTTTGTCAAAACTTGAAGTCAAATGACAATGACATTTCAGCTTTGGGTGAACTATCTCTTTAATATAGTTTTCGCTATTATCATTCTTGGTGTGAAAGGCCTTTTGAAGTGTTCTCACATGGGGTTATCGGTGCCATTGTTTTCCAACGAGTTTCCAACACGAATCTCCGCTTTGTTTTTGTGCTCTGGACAGCAGTCTATTCGGTTAGTGACTATAACCCTGTGAACTCTGTAGATGTTCAGCAGATCCAGCCTCCAAAATGGGTCATTACCGTAACCGGTTGAAGAACACTTTGTCCAGTTGTTTTTGATACCATCTATAGCTTTTCCAGCGTCCCAGGCGTGATGTGAGGATGATTGTAATGCATTTCTTCCTATTGCCACATTGACTAAAAATGTGTTTAATGAAGTAAAATGAAGTGTTTGAGGACTGAAAGTAGAACAGGGAGCACGAGTGAACTGAACCATCAATATACTAGATTGTAGCAGAGTAAATCATGATTTTGAGAAACAAACTCAAACTATACAAAACGATAATATACAAATGGAATAATATCAAATCAATACAATATATCAAAATAATGCTTTTAATTAGAGCATTTCAGAGTTAGTTAGTCAGTCAGTTTTACATAAAATAATACACCCGGAGGAAAGGGCACTTTTGATGTAAATTTCTTTCAAAACATTAAAAACACAATGCAGGTGGATTTATGTATCACACTCATGTTACACATGTGAATCTATCACAGTCTTGATTATGAATTTAAGGTTTATTATAGGTGGTTAAATCACCAGTTTGCAGGACGTGTCAGGAATAAAGTCCAGTTAGACCTTCATCACCAGACTGGCAGAGTTACAGTGCTTATTTATTATATTTCTTTAAATTGTCAGAGCTTGAATCTTAAAGGTCTAAATGTTGTTGGAAGGACTGACAGCAATCTTTTTAAAAGCCTTTGATCAGTGTGAGGCGAATTACAACCTTTTGAACTTCTCTGTAAATGTTCCTCTGCTCCACGAAAAACAACATTTTACATAGGAGTGTTTTTTTAGAAAATGAGTTCATGATTAGAGCATGCAAATCCCACCAAAATGCCTGGGTGCTTAGGCAAATAAAGCTAAACACTAATCACAGAAAGTCAGAAATGTAAAATAAATGGTTGCCAGATGAAACAAAAGAAAACATTCTGAAAAACGAAATCATACATTTTAATGGACTCTTACCTTCTTCAATTGCCTCTTCTGTAAAAGGCTCTGTAGAAAAAGTGTCACACTGTGTTTTACAGATATATCTGATTATACCCCTACCACACACACAATACAACCGCTATTATAATATTAAATTGTAATAAATAAAATATGCATAATTAGTATATACACAATATGAAAAAAATAATAATAATAAATGCTCAGTTTTAACGGTCTCTTACCAATTGTAGTGAACTGTTGCACCCCCTGAAGAAAATCACAAGTATATAGGCTGATTTACAGTAAACCATTAGTACACAAAAAACAACTGCTATTACATTACATGTATACTACTGATATTAGAGACATTTAGGCGTTTGGCTTTACAGTAACAGAAGCAAGTACACTATTGAAAAAAAAATCACCAATTTTAATGGACTGTTACCTTCAATTGCCTCTTCTTGGACTATGAATATCATTGTAGAAAAAAAAAAAAAAAAAGGCTGCACTGTGTTTCACAGATATATAGACAGATTTATACTCCCAGCACACACAAAACTACTGAAGTTAGACACATTTAAACTTGGCTTTACCCAGTAAGAGAAACAGGTACTTGTTGAGCCCCTTCATTTCTGAGGGAGAAAGACAGAAATGCACATAATAATAATAATAATAATAAAAAAAAAAAAAAAAAAAAAAATATATATATATATATATATATATATGAAGAAGTTGTACTGTAGCATAAATTCAGACAAAGTAACGCTTAGGACAAGTTCAACAATATGTTATCATAGTATACTAAATTTCACAAAAGATTATTATTAGTAGTAGTATTGGTATTATTAGTAGTAGTATTAGTATTATTTTCAAAGATTTACAGTGATTTCATACCATTTTCAAGATCTATATGGAGAACCAGTAGTAATGAAAGTAATGATATTTTGCTCATAATTTTTTTTTTTTTTTTTTTGAGCCAATAATAACTGATTCAAGAATCTGCTCTTCTTTATGTTCATAACAAATAGCATTGCCTTTTAATATAAAAGTTGCAGTCAATACACAAATGTGTTTATTTTATATGATTACACAAAGTACAAACATACTGTCAAGATTGTCTTGTGTGTCTTGTGTTTCCCTTCCTCTTGTATGCCTATATTTGGTTAGTTTCCTGTTCCTGTGTTTATTAGTTAATTATTGTCCAGCTGTGTGTGTTTAATTATCTTATGTTGTGTATTTATAGTGTGTTCTGCCCTGTGTTTCCTGTCGAGTATTGAATGTCATCTCTGTCTGTCGTGTGAGTGTGTCTAGCCTGTTAAGTACTTCACTGTTTTGATTTCAGTAAAGACTTTGTTTTGATTCATTCCATGTCTCCCCGTTCCTGGTCTCCGTCTCAGTGTAATCCGTGACACATAATGTAAGTGTTAACATTATAACATTTAAAATATACAGTGGGTACGGAAAGTATTCAGACCCCCTTAAACTTTTCACTCTTTGTTATATTGCAGCCATTTGCTAAAATCATTTAAGTTCATTTTTTTCCTCATTAATGTACACACAGCACCCCATATTGACAGAAAAACACAGAATTGTTGACATTTTTGCAGATTTATTAAAAAAGAAAAACTGAAATATCACATGGTCCTAAGTATTCAGACCCTTTGCTGTGACACTCATATATTTAACTCAGGTGCTGTCCATTTCTTCTGATCATCCTTGAGATGGTTCTACACCTTCATTTGAGTCCAGCTGTGTTTGATTATACTGATTGGACTTGATTAGGAAAGCCACAGACCTGTCTATATAAGACCTTACAGCTCAGAGTGCATGTCAGAGCAAATGAGAATCATGAGGTCAAAGGAACTGCCTGAAGAGCTCAGAGACAGAATTGTGGCAAGGCACAGATCTGGCCAAGGTTAAAAAAAAAAATTTCTGCTGCACTTAAGGTTCCTAAGAGCACAGTGGCCTCCATAATCCTTAAATGGAAGACGTTTGGGACGACCAGAACCCTTCCTAGAGCTGGCCGTCCGGCCAAACTGAGTTATCGGGGGAGAAGAGCCTTGGTGAGAGAGGTAAAGAAGAACCCAAAGATCACTGTGGCTGAGCTCCAGAGATGCAGTCGGGAGATGGGAGAAAGTTGTAGAAAGTCAATCATCACTGCAGCCCTCCACCAGTCGGGGCTTTATGGCAGAGTGGCCCGACGGAAGCCTCTCCTCAGTGCAAGACACATGAAAGCCCGCATGAAGGACTCCAAGATGGTGAGAAATAAGATTCTCCGGTCTGATGAGACCAAGATAGAACTTTTTGGCCTTAATTCTAAGCGGTATGTGTGGAGAAAACCAGGCACTGCTCATCACCTGTCCAACACAGTCCCAACAGTGAAGCATGGTGGTGGCAGCATCATGCTGTGGGGGTGTTTTTCAGCTGCAGGAACAGGACGACTGGTTGCAATCGAGGGAAAGATGAATGCGGCTAAGTACAGGGATATCCTGGACGAAAACCTTCTCCAGAGTGCTCAGGACCTCAGACTGGGCCGAAGGTTTACCTTCCAACAAGACAATGACCCTAAGCACACAGCTAAAATAACGAAGGAGTGTCTTCACAACAACTCCGTGACTGTTCTTGAATGGCCCAGCCAGAGCCCTGACTTAAACCCAACTGAGCATCTCTGGAGAGACCTAAAAATGGCTGTCCACCAACGTTTACCATCCAACCTGACAGAACTGGAGAGGATCTGCAAGGAGGAATGGCAGAGGATCCCCAAATCCAGGTGTGAAAAACTTGTTGCATCTTTCCCAAAAAGACTCATGGCTGTATTAGATCAAAAGGGTGCTTCTACTAAATACTGAGCAAAGGGTCTGAATACTTAGGACCATGTGATATTTCAGTTTTTCTTTTTTAATAAATCTGCGTTTTTCTGTCAATATGGGGTGCTGTGTGTACATTGAGGAAAAAAAAAGAACTTAAATGATTTTAGCAAATGGCTGCAATATAACAAAGAGGGAAAATTTAAGGGGGTCTGAATACTTTCCGTACCCACTGTAGATGGTATGTAAAATCCTAGCATAGTACCTCGTCAAATCAGCAATGTAGCCTACGTCAGGGTGAATTGTGTTATATGGAGGACTCTGAATTATACTGTAAGTGCACCACCCTCTGGGTGGAGCCCAATGCTCACTGCTCTGAAATCAGGATTCACACGTGACTAGGAGTGTGTGTGTGTGTGTGTGTGTGTGTGTGTGTGTATATACTGTATGTGACTCTGGACCATAAAACCAGTCATAAGTAGCACAGGTATATTTGTAGCAATAGCCAACAATACATTGTATGGGTCCAAATAAATGATTTTTCATTTGTCAAAAATCATTAGGACATTAAGTAAAGATCATGTTCCATGAAGATATTTTGTAAATTTCCTACCGTAAACATTAAAACATATTTGATTAGTAATATGCATGGCTAAGGACTTCATTTGGACAACTTTAAAGGCGATTTTCTCAGTATTTTTTTTTTTTTTTTTTTTTTTTTTTTTTTGCACCCTCAGATTCCAGATTATCAAAAAGTTGTATCTCGGCCCAATCTTGTCCAAGCCTAACAAACCATACATCAATGGAAAGCTTATTTATCCGGCTTTCATGTGACGTATAAATCTTTTTTTTAAAAAAAAAAACCCTCATGACTGGTTTTGAGGTCCAGGGTCATACATGCATACACACACACACACACACACACAATTACAAATTCAGCCAGGGGGTCCAACAGAATAAAAATAATAATAAAAATGAATATTAAAATTAAATGAATCGTAATGATACTGTAACAGGAAGTCAGACTCGAGACACAGGTGAGTTACAATCAAACAGACGGGTTTATTGAACAGTTTGCAGGAGATCAAGGAACTGGTGAGTATAGGAGATTGAGTCTTTAACTGAACTGGAGCTGCTGATTGTGATGTTGTTGATTACCAGGTCTGACGGAGATGGTGAGGACCACAGACTTTCCAGGAGCTGGCGTGACGGAGCTGGATGCAGGTAAGTAGACGGAGCACACACACAGGAACACACGAGGAGAACACAGAAGGTCAAGGAGACTTGGCACAACAGGTAAGTAGTTCAGCATAGGTTTGAGTCCTTTTCCGCTTGGGAGACCAGACAATGTGACTGTGTGTTCTTATAGTGCTGTGTGGGTGATTGGTGAATGACAATCAGGCGTGTGTGATCAGTATTCTGGTGATTGTGAGCGCTGATAGGTGGAAGAGCCTGGTGTGTCCGTGACAGATTTAATTTTAGAGCTTTTTTCAGATTTAAACCTGTTTTGTCAGTGGATGTTTATGAATGAGGCTCATTTAATGAGACATCACTAGACCAGCTTGCGTCTGTAACGTACTTTAAAAAGATTTTTGCGCTAGTTAGGAAACTTCCGGAATGTGTGAATTGGCACAAAATATATAACTGGGCTAGAGCTACACACATAGAATGGATTGAATATGCAAAAAAAAACAAAAACAAAAAAAAAACAACTGTCTTTTTTAAACGAATGTTTGTACTGCACTGAACGGCGGCTTTGAAAAGTGTTACATTGAGTTTGTTTTGTTTACTTCACGTGTCCATCTATCATTAACAGTGGTGGAGGTAACGAATTATGCTACAACTACTCACGTTACTGTAATTAAGTAGTTTTTTTCGGGTACTTGTACTTTTTTGAGTATATGTTTAAAGCTGTACTTTTACTTGTACTTAAGTACAAATTAAGCAAAATAATCTGCTTCGTTACTTTTAAATCATAATAATATATATATTTACTCAGAATTATTTGTTCTTATCCAAAATAAGCACACACAAAATAAATCTAAAACCTGAACCACAACAGGAACCATTTTAGCACCGGCTATAGAGGTTGGAGTCATGAGTTGAGTCAGTGAAGGGAACGTGTTGGAATTGTTGTTAAAGTACACAATCCTTTGATGTGGTACCATATAAATGGCCCATGTGACTGCTGTGGTATGTTCTTAAATCTATAGGATTGTGTGAGGAACGTGTCCAAATTAAGTCATTATTTTCTAGGTTAATTTTCTCTCATGCCATTGGAATCCATTTTAATTTTCCCTTATGTTCTTGAAAATGGTGCCGTTGAATGCAACACTTCAGTTGTGATATAACTAATGGTAAATGACATTGGCTGTGGTGTTATATGTGAGGTTTGAGTTAAACTTTCGTCTGTTCATCACAAAGCTACAGAGTACTGTGTGACAGTAGAAGACTTGCAATTTGCATGGACTACGTTTATTTATACTACGCTTTTTTTTTTTTTTTTTTTTTTTTTTTTTTTTTTTTGTTAGTAATGTTTGGAGTTTGTCATATAAACTCACTATCAAGGACATCTCTTCAAAGGATATTACACAAATTTTGATATTACACACTTCATCTTTAATGAGCAATGATATAGCCTACGGTACAGAGAAACATACAGTTCACTGTGGTGGTTTTTGACCACTTGTTTTAAGATTGAGAGAGATCTATAATAATAATTTCAATTCAATACATGAAGTTCATGTAGAGAATATGCATTAGAATATATTGACTCTTACAAGATGAAAAACAGTTTTTCCTTTCACCCTGTTTTCAATTTTCTGTCAGACAGCATCACTGTGGAAACATTTGTTTCTCCCAAAAGGCATATTGTTCATCCAGGTTATTGTCTTCCTTCACATAGATCTGTAAATAATGCACATTAAGACTCACATAATGATTCCTTAACCAGTTAATAAGGTTTTCAAGAGATGGATTGTGTAAATGTACTTACCTTCCTCTATGATGTCCTGTTCCACCTCTCGTTGAGGTTTTGTCCAGGACAGTTTGACATCGGTGATCCCTCTTAATTCCAGAGTAGACTGCAGCTAAAAGGAACATCATGCAGAGTTCATTGTACTTTTTAAACATAATGTATCAGAACTTCTCCATTTAATTAATTTTTTTTTTTTTTTTTTTTTTTTTAAACCAATCTGCAAAGCTTTTGATTTTAACAGTCTGAGCAACACGTAAGAATTGTAAAATTTGATGCTTTTATCTACACGAGGAACATCGCCGTAGAGTAAATATAGTAAGTGCCTTTGTTTATGGTTGTTTATGATTAGTTAAGTCTTTGTGGAAGATGTGTCTTCAGCTGTTTTTATAAAGTTTTGATCATCTCTGAAGATCAGGTGAGGATTTCACGACAGAGGAACAGACCCTTACGGAAAGAAAATATATTTTTTTATATATGAACGGTCAATATATTAAAGAATTTTCAGTATATTGGTAATTATATAGAATAATACATTGTGGTAATATATTACAATATACTGAATAATACATAAGGAATTTCCACTTTCTATATATTGGGGAATATATGTCAACATATATGGTGCTCATATAGTCACATTTATATGGGAATATGTATTAGCAATACATGAGACAATTCAAGGTAAATACTTATTTTAATATATTTTCATATATGGAATTATATATTGGAAATGTATAAATATTGGCTACACATATTATTTAACATAAATGCAGTGTGTGTGTGTGTGTGTGTGTGTGTGTGTGTGTGTGTGTATATATATAATATATATATATATATATATATATATATAATATATATATATATATATATATATATATATATATATATATATATATATATATATATATATATATATATATATATATATATATAAAACACACACACAGTGCTTGAAGTGGGGGGAAAAAAAAAGTGCCGGAACCCCCCATTATTTATTTATAAGTACTTTTTAATAATTCACAATGTATGTATAGTGCCACAATCAATTAATCAATAATTAAATAAAAGTGTTCAATACAAATTAGCACAAGTCAAGCTGCGATACCAAACATGACCACAGGGAGACGCCAAAGACCACTAAATCGTCTGCCTTTTAATATATGGATCCATTCAGAATCGCTAAATCTTTGACCACTGCATAATCAGCGTTCATTACAAAACACTCTTGCTTTTAAACCAAATACACACTGAAAATAATTTTACTGACATCTGGACATAAGTCACTATTCTCTCCGCAATCGCTGATGAAATCGGCCGTGTTTTCTCTGCATTAGCGCTGTTTTGAACTTACTGTTTGAATTTGTTCACTGGATCCTTGGACTTTCCATGAGTTTACCGGTTTAAAATGATGTGACTGTAAAAGCATGCTTATTTTCAGTTTAAGATATTATTTTCATTATAAAGTACTGATTCAAATTAGTAATCAATAATTAATTATTGTTCTACTACTCCGCACGTCTCCCCTGACATGCTCTTGCGCAGCACACAATGAGGAAGACCTCCGCATGCGTTCATTCACGTGATGGGTCGAGATGAGAGGTGATCCCGCCTGGGTAGTGTGATTTATATAGTGTCCTTTCTAATCATATAATCGCAACCTAGGCTCATTGGAAATACGTACCTCTATATACATTTTTGCAAAACTGAAAAAAACGCACCTATATGTGCGATTCACTGCAGTTTCCAGTTGAAATGAACACGAGGCAGTAGAACTGCAACAACTTTTATTCCTTTTCACACGAAGTATGATTTACAGGTACAGTTTTGATAAAGGCTAATTTTCACACAGTTACTTGCAGAATGTTATGTTATGACTTCAAAACAAATTTAACATCCTGCACGATTTGAAAACTGATACTTTTGAACGTTGTCACATATACAGCTTCATATGTATGAGTTTTCCAATTTAGTAAGTTTACTCGGTAGCTCATGCGATTACGGCGTTGCACTTAGGTGATGAAGAGCTCCGGTACGAATCTCCATGAAACTACGGTTCAACAAAACGGCTCAAATCCGCATGAGGAAGTTAAAATACCAAGGCTGCATCAGCGAAAACGTTTTTTATTACTTTTGCATTTGTTAACATTATCCGGTAGGTTTGGTGTAAGGGATATTTCCAACATGATAGAGCATTAATGTTTAGCGACACTCACTGGATATTTGCATTCTGAACGGCTGCAAAACGTACCTCAAGCAGCATAATAAAAACGCTTCAATACGTGCCTGTACGAACGTAATAAAAATGTGTCACGGTCACATATTAAATGTGTGGTTTAGCGCCACTCTCTGGACATTTTCATTTTGAAACTGCCGCGAAACGTGCAGTAAGGTACGTAATTACGGTGTTGCAGAAATGTACATAAAGGCACGTATTTCCAATAAGCCTGGGTTGCATAATCACACAGACCCTGACGATTTTACCCGGCAACATGTCAGAAGTGCCGGTACGCACAAAAAAAAAAGTGCAGGCACTCTAAAGGCTCACTTCAAGCACACACATATACATATATAGACACACACATACAGTGGGTACGGAAAGTATTCAGACCCCCTTAAATTTTTCACTCTGTTATATTGCAGCCATTTGCTAAAATCATTTAAGTTCATTTCTTTTTTTAACACACAGCACCCCCATATTGACAGAAAAACACAATTGTTGACATTTTTGCAGATTTATTAAAAAAGAAAAACTAAAATATCACATGGTCCTAAGTACTCAGACCCTTTGCTCAGTATTTAGTAGAAGCACCCTTTTGATCTAATACAGCCATGAGTCTTTTTGGGAAAGATGCAACAAGTTTTTCACACCTGGATTTGGGGATCCTCTGCCATTCCTCCTTGCAGATCCTCTCCAGTTCTGTCAGATTGGATGGTAAACGTTGGTGGACAGCCATTTTTAGGTCTCTCCAGAGATGCTCAATTGGGTTTAAGTCAGGGCTCTGGCTGGGCCATTCAAGAACGGTCACGGAGTTGTTGTGAAGCCACTCCTTCGTTATTTTAGCTGTGTGCTTAGGGTCATTGTCTTGTTGGAAGGTAAACCTTCGGCCCAGTCTGAGGTCCTGAGCACTCTGGAGAAGGTTTTCGTCCAGGATATCCCTGTACTTGGCCGCATTCATCTTTCTCTCGATTGCAACCAGTCGTCCTGTCCCTGCAGCTGAAAAACACCCCCACAGCATGATGCTGCCACCACCATGCTTCACTGTTGGGACTGTATTGGACAGGTGATGAGCAGTGCCTGGTTTTCTCCACACATACCGCTTAGAATTAAGGCCAAAAAGTTCTATCTTGGTCTCATCAGACCAGAGAATCTTATTTCTCACCATCTTGGAGTCCTTCATGCGGGCTTTCATGTGTCTTGCACGGAGGAGAGGCTTCCGTCGGGCCACTCTGCCATAAAGCCCCGACTGGTGGAGGGCTGCAGTGATGGTTGACTTTCTACAACTTTCTCCCTTCTCCCGACTGCATCTCTGGAGCTCAGCCACAGTGATCTTTGGGTTCTTCTTTACCTCTCTCACCAAGGCTCTTCTCCCCCGATAGCTCAGTTTGGCCAGACAGCCAGCTCTAGGAAGGGTTCTGGTCGTCCCAAACGTCTTCCATTTAAGGATTATGGAGGCCACTGTGCTCTTAGGAACCTTAAGTGCAGCAGAAATTTTTTGTAACCTTGGCCAGATCTGTGCCTTGCCACAATTCTGTCTCTGAGCTCTTCAGGCAGTTCCTTTGACCTCATGATTCTCATTTGCTCTGACATGCACTGTGAGCTGTAAGGTCTTATATAGACAGGTGTGTGGCTTTCCTAATCAAGTCCAATCAGTATAATCAAACACAACTGGACTGAAGGTGTAGAACCATCTCAAGGATGATCAGAAGAAATGGACAGCACCTGAGTTAAATATGAGTGTCACAGCAAAGGGTCTGAATACTTAGGACCATGTGATATTTCAGTTTTTCTTTTTTAATAAATCTGCAAAAAGTCAACAATCCTGTGTTTTTCTGTCAATATGGGGTGCTGTGTGTACATTGAGGAAAAAAAATGAACTTAAATGATTTTAGCAAATGGCTGCAATATAACAAAGAGTGAAAAATTTAAGGGGGTCTGAATACTTTCCGTACCCACTGTGTGTGTGTGTGTGTGTGTGTGTGTGTGTATGTGTGTATATATATATATATATATATATATATATATATATATATATATATATATATATATATATATATATATATATATATATATATATATATATATATATTAATAAATTGTACCGAACAATGACATGACGCAATCAAATGGAGGCGCGCACTAATGCAGCAAACATGACGGCAGTGTGGAAGCATTTAAAACTGTCTGAGAAAGACGCAAAAATCATTACAAGCACCGACAGCAAGAGACCGTTCAGTACTGCATCGCATGTCTTCCATGAGAAGAGGAAGGGGTGGTTGTTGCTGGTTACTCGTCAGTTGATCAGTAACACTTTTATGGTTTTTTTTTTTTACAAGGCATGTGACAATGTGATACGTGCATCTTCCCAAATTAGTAATGAGAATAATTTATAAATCTGCTGCTGTCAACAAAAAAGAAGCACTGAGGACCTCCTACTGGTTTCCCTCAAAATAAAAGCTCCATCAACTTTCATAAATGTTAGTATTGTAATATTACTGTTGTTCTGTCAAATAAAATTAAAAAAGACAATAATAATGATAATAATTACAACAACTCTATTAATACATTTATTATATGGTTCACACATAGTGTTCAAACTGGGATCTGTAATATTTTCTAATGTTTTAAAAGAATTCCCTTCTGCTCAGCAAGGCTGCATTTATTTGCAAGCCTGATTCAAGAAGGCGGTCTGAAAAATGGCCACAAAATATAATTTTACTAACTTATTAATTTTAAGTCAAATCGTGCTTTTTTTTTTTTTTTTTTTTTTTTTTTTTTTTTTTTTTTTTCTTTTTTTCTTGTCATGTCTGCTAGAATTTTAAAAAATGTTCAGTGTTAAATAAGCATTTATACATTGTTGTTTTGTATTAGTGTACAATGTTTAAAAAAAAAAATATATTCCATGTAGTGTCCATTTCATTCATTTAACATTTAATATTGGAGGCATCCAAGTTATTTGACATATTTTGACTTCTTTTAAAGTAACACAATAGTTACTTTCCCTGGTAATTGGTTACCTTTATAATGATGCAATTCAGTTACTAACTCAGTTACTATTTGTGAGAAGTAACTGTAACTAATTACTTTTTTTTTTTTTTTTAAAAGTAACTTGCCCAACACTGGTCACTACTTTTGCACTATAATGCTGCTTATGACAATAGATTTACACTTTGAATTAAGTAGTCTATCAATGACAGTAGCTCATTGGAAAAGGATGGAAAATGCCCTTCATTGTGTTTGCACTAATAAATGCTGCTGCCTGCCAGCTGCAATCATCAATAAAACATTGTTCCATATTTTTTTTTTTTTTTTTTTGTATATCGTCATAAATATCTGTATCGCAAATATTCTTGAAATATCGTGATATAATTTTGAGGCTATATCGCCCACCCCTATATATTAACATTTACAGGTGCATCTCAATAAATTAGAATGTCTTGGAAAAGTTCATTTATTTCAGTAGTTCAACTCAAATGAAACTCGTGTATTAAATAAATTCAATGCACACAGACTGAAGTAGTTTAAGTCTTTGGTTCTTTTAATTGTGATGATTTTGGCTCACATTTAACAAAAACCCACCAATTCACTATCTCAACAAATTAGAATACTTCATAAGACCAATAAAAAGAAAAAAAAAAAAACATTTTTAGTGAATTGTTGGCCTTCTTGAAAGTATGTTCATTTACTGTATATGTACTCAATACTTGGTAGGGGCTCCTTTTGCTTTAACCCTCTGGCCCTCTTCGTTTAGGAGTCACACTTGCCTCCTTCGTGGTCAAAAGTGACCGAAGCCTTGAAATGTAACTTTTTTTTTTTTTTTTTTTTTTTTTTTTTTTTCCCTCAGGAAAATCAATGTAATATATTTTTGTTCAATAATATTTTTTGATTATTATTTATGATTTATTTTGATTATTATTTAGGGAATTTTATGATACTATGCAATATTTATACAATTTTAATGAGCTAGTTTCTCCATTAGAATTAATATATTTTTTATTTCTTTATTCATTTAATATATTTTTTAATAAATGCAATATTTCACATTAAAATAGAGTGAAGGCATTTAAAATTTTTTTTTTTTTTTTTTTTTTTTTTAAGTGAGAATTGGTCCATCTGGAGGCATTAAAAAATAAAAACTTGTGTAATGTTGCGTAACCTCTTGTATTAGCAACCTATATAGATATATACAGAGGCTTTTGGATTCCCGTTGTTTTTTTAGACATAATTTCTTAATTTTTTTTTTAGGTTTTGCTATTAGATATATATCTAGACATTCTAAAAGACTACTTTTTGTCAAGGTTTAGATATTTTAGGTTAGATAAGTATCAGGTTTTACATTATGATTACAGTCAAACATTAAAATCTTGTTAGAAAGGGAACACATAGACAGCATTTTTGTTACTCAGTATTTGATAATTAACAACAAAATAAGGAATAGATAGTGATAATTCAAAACACTTTATATAAACATTTTGTAATTAATTGATATTTTATTCAATGCAATTCAATTAATGTTAACATATTTTCAAAATTTGCTCTGTTGCAGTTTTACCAGTTCATTTCTGTGTATATATGTAGGCTATATATATATATATGTATGTATGTGTGTGTGTGTGTGTGTGTGTGTGTGTGTGTGTGTGTGTGTGCGCGCGCATGTGTGCACGTGTGTGGGTGTCTATTTTGCACTCCTGATATTCTAGACAGTCACCCCTTGATTGCTGCACACTTTTTTTCTGACCAGTGGCTGATTTGTAGTTTGTACCACCAAAAGATTCACTGAGTTTTCACATTTTTTCGTATTTCCCATTCATTTCCTATGTCGGTCATTTTTGACCGCGAAGAAGGCAAGTGAGACACTTTTTTTTTTTTTTTTTTTTTTGGACTCTTTAACACATCCGAATCATGTCCATGATTTTTTTGTGTGTTCATATTGCTAATGTGACAAGTCACCAAGTGTCATCTCATTCCGATGAAGCTAAGATTTTTTAAATTTCAAAATATAAAATTTTTCAGTCAAAAATGACCGAAAAGGGCCAGAGGATTAATTACTGCCTCAATTCGGCGTGGCATGGAGGTGATCAGTTTGTGGCACTGCTGAGGTGGTATGGAAGCCCAGATTTCTTTGACAGTGGCCTTCAGCTCATCTGCATTTTTTGGTCTCTTGTTTCTCATTTTCCTCTTGACAATACCCCATAGATTCTCTATGGGCTTCAGGTCTGGTGAGTTTGCTGGCCAGTCAAGCACACCAACACCATGGTCATTTAACCAACTTTTGGTGCTTTTGGCAGTGTGGGCAGGTGCCAAATCCTGCTGGAAAATGAAATCAGCATCTTTAAAAAGCTGGTCAGCAGAAGGAAGCATGAAGTGCTCCAAAATTTCTTGGTAAACGGGTGCAGTGAATTTGGCTTTCAAAAAACACAATGGACCAACACCAGCAGATGACATTGCACCCCAAATCATCACAGACTGTGGAAACTTAACACTGGACTTCAAGCAACTTGGGCTATGAGCTTCTCCACCCTTCCTCCAAACTCTAGGACCTTGGTTTCCAAATGAAATACAAAACTTGCTCTCATCTGAAAAGAGGACTTTGGACCACTGGGCAACAGTCCAGTTCTTCTTCTCCTTAGCCCAGGTAAGACGCCTCTGACGTTGTCTGTGGTTCAGGAGTGGCTTAACAAGAGGAATACGACAACTGTAGCCAAATTCCTTGACACGTCTGTGTGTGGTGGCTCTTGATGCCTTGACCCCAGCCTCAGTCCATTCCTTGTGAAGTTCACCAAAATTCTTGAATCGATTTTGCTTGACAATCCTCATAAGGCTGCGGTTCCCTCGGTTGGTTGTGCATCTTTTTCTTCCACACTTTTTCCTTCCACTCAACTTTCTGTTAACATGCTTGGATACAGCACTCTGTGAACAGCCAGCTTCTTTGGCAATGAATGTTTGTGGCTTAGCCTCCTTGTGAAGGGTGTCAATGATTGTCTTCTGGACAACTGTCAGATCAGCAGTCTTCCCCATGATTGTGTAGCCTAGTGAACCAAACTGAGAGACCATTTTGAAGGCTCAGGAAACCTTTGCAGATGTTTTGAGTGGATTAGCTGATTGGCATGTCACCATATTCTAATTTGTTGAGATAGTGAATTGGTGGGTTTTTGTTAAATGTGAGCCAAAATCATCACAATTAAAAGAACCAAAGACTTAAACTACTTCAGTCTGTGTGCATTGAATTTATTTAATACACGAGTTTCACAATTTGAGTTGAATTACTGAAATAAATGAAATTTTCCACGACATTCTAATTTGAGATGCATCTGTAGAATAATTTTACGGTAAAGCATAACATGCACACAAGTTACAAAATCTCAAATTTCTAATATTCTAATATTTCTATCACTTATAGTTGAACATTCATGACAACAGAGACCTGATTTTTTTTTTTTTTTATAATGACCAACCAACTGTACATTTATAATTTGCATATCAGTGTACAAACATTAGTAGACCAGTGCATACTTTTTTATAAATAAATACTCTAAACAAAAATAAAATATTCAGCTTATTGTCTATCTGTATAAATTTAATTTGAATATGGCCCAATATTAATATTAAAATCGAACATACGCTGGAGGTTAACCATCAACCTATGCAAAGGAATCATTTGCTTAAAACCTTATCTGAAAAAGAGATGACCAAGAACAACAAACAAAAGTGGCACAAGGATAGGATGCACTGTTATTTTAGAAAATAGAAAATCTGCTGCTAGACTGTACTATATTGACTGAGCTGTCGTAGTGATATTAAAAACTTTTAATCACTCAGCATAACAGCGTAAGTTGTTCATTTTTTTTAATGGTTACTTTAACCATTGTAAGTGGTTAGCACTAAAGACCAAACCTCTTAGTTGTCCATCTAAGAAAAGACTTATTTTTCAGAGAAGACACTGTCTTTTATTAGTAAAAGATATACTCACCAAGAAGTGAAAACGGGTATCCAAGAGTCAGCATCTTACATTTAACCAGGACTACAACCAGATCGAAGATCGCTTAAAATAAGAAGAAAGATGATACTACCCTTGTTCTCTCTTTCTTTTGTTGGCTTAATTGGTTTCATGAGATGTTTTTCTGTACCTCATCTCTCATCTGCTCTCTCTACCTGTCTGTATTTTTCTCTTTTCATCCTTTAACTCCGCCCTCTTAAATCTGTCATCGTTCTTGTCAGTCCTCTTGAAGATCTCAAGTGAAATTTGCTGTAGCAGAAAGTCTCATCGTGAAGGACATCTATACAAACATGGATGAGCATTAAGGCCATTTCAGATGCAAAAGCCACTCATTTGTAAAGCAAAATGTGTTGTGACTGAGATTCTTGTTGCTGGTCATCTTTAGTTTGCTTTAGGTCTGTCAGATTGGAATGTGAGTGAAGTCCAGCATAGAAAGGAAAACGTTCATAAACCATAATAGTGTGATTGCGATTACTGGCAGCACCCAGCACGTAAAGATGTCACACAACCATATACATTGTGCACAGATTCTCTTTACTGAAAATTCGTTAGCGTCCTGTATTTCTTCTTCCACTAACTGGGATTCTGTGGGAGCCGTAGAACCGAATGGTAAAACATTTTGATATTTTTCCTCATATATATACTTACAGAGGAGAGTGCTGTATTCAGTAATGCGTATTTTGTAGTTTCTTTCTCTCTCAATTTTTTATTTGCACTTATATTTCTGTGTGTAACTCGGTTTTCTGATGACATGGTGGCCAAAGATTGTAAATGAATAGTTATGTGCGATTACATAGAGGTTATTCTAAAATCATCTTTTTGATTAATGTATTAATTTGTAGTTAAAATACATCTGCAGCAGCTGTGCTTGGCTGCCAGAATTGTTGCTATGTCTGTACTGTTATTTTACATATGAATGTTCAATATTTGAATATTCAAATTTGGCTCGTCTCGTGTTCTGGGAGTGGCTTTTATTTTGGAGTAGCTTTAAAGACCCTCTTTGATGAAAATCAAGATTTTAATGTTTACATGTCTGTCTGGTGTTTTTAATTTGCTTGAAGACAAAACTATGTGCAAATTCATCAGTCAACACCATTGCTTTGTGTATCAAAGACAGCCTCAAAAATGTGGTTTGAAACCTCCTCTCACATTTAAACAATGTAAAGACTAGCTAACTTTTCTTGAAATTATCTTACAAACAAAGTATCTTGCAGCTGTAAGGAGTGAAATTATTTCTTTATGAAATTAATTCCTCATGAAGCCAAAACTCAGGAGCTCTCACAAAACGGATGCCATGCAACAAAACCATAAGACTTATCTGGAGAAGAGATCTTCAAAGAGAGCAAACAGCACCACTCCCCTTTTTCATTTACGACTCCCTTCCTTCCTCCCTCTCCTATCCCCTCCCTGCCTCGGCCTCTCCCCTCTCAATTTTCTTCCACAAAAGCAAGAATATCCATATATCAAGTGTTATATCTTGTAAATATGTTGTTTTCTCCATTTCATGTTTGGTATCATTTTAAAGGTCTCTGTGCGATTGGTAAAATGGTCTCAATTTCACAGTAGTCACTTGTATTATGAGAAATATTGAAAACTTAAGTGAATTCTGTACTTCTGTTGTGGGCGGTCTTCTTTCAAAATCTGATAAACATTGCTTCTACACCAGGTGTGACCATTTGGGCACGAGAGCAGCTTCTACAGAGGCTTCTCATCCCCCATACACAGATGTAATCTGTTTGGGGCCAAGAATAAATGTCTATGGCCCTTTTGTTCTGGTAGTATTTAAGGGAAAGTTGCAGATCAGTCATTAGGATTCTGTAAGTCAGAAAACCCCATACAGTGTGTGGGAATCTCTGGAGCTTTGCACCAGAACTCTCGCTGCTGTGTGTCTCTGTGTTGTCAGGTATGCATTTTGCTTTTTATTCAAAAATGTAATTGTGTTAAAACACATTGTGCCCATAGAACACACTGTATAGTTATTTGTGCTACTACGTGTGCACATAGGCTAGTTAAGTTTATTCTCTAAAACAACTAAGTGCTTTGCTGTAAGTGTTCTTTAAAATACTTAGGTAAAAGGTTGTAGCTGCTATGCATTTAGACCATGTGTCTTGTTTAAATTAGGATAACTGTTTCATGTGTGACTGTTAAAGTTGATTGTCTCCTGCGTGGAACACTTGGCTATTTTCAATATAGCTACAGTTAAACCATAAATTGTTTTGTTTGACTTATTCTGATCTCTTCTGAAATAATTTTTCAAGTAGATTACTGCGTAGTGGTATTTCCGCAAATCTGCATTCAGGACAGATCATACAGAAGCACCAAAGGATGAACCATGGGGAACACTATTAGGGGCTTATGATTTCTGACTGTCACTGGCTTAACACGGTGTAGCTCTCGTGGTTATAGGGAAAAATACACTTTTTGTTATGAGAATGCAGGGTGTAGCTCACTTAAAGGTATTATAACCACTCTGCATCCTGGAGTTTAGGACTGATGAGTTTGTGTCCGTGGGTTCATTAAAATCGGTCAAGTATAATTCCTGTGTGATACCTGGTCCCTAATGAACAGAGAATTGAAAGTATGGGATTTCTAGAATACTCAAATATCTAAATTAATATACAATTGATATCTGGGATCAGCTTTTAATTAGAAATATTGCCTAAATTTAATGATCACTTAAAATTGGAGTCAGATTGAACACGGAGCTAGACTAAAATTTAACCTAAGTCCTGATAAATTCAAATGCGCAAGTAAAAGACCGAACATGTATCTTCGACCAGGCTGCTGGATTCTGCTGTTTTGGGATGGCGGGTGGATTCTTATAGTTGGTGACCCCGACGTGATCTCCCATCTCCTGTTGGCGACGGTTTTTTCAGTGCAACATTCAAAAATTCTCCGGAAAGAGGTTTGAGCTTCTCCTTCCTTTTCTCCAGCTGCTGCGGTAAGTCAATTCTTATTTGCCTTTTTAGAAGTGTTGAGGGAAAGCTTAGATGCACCGCATATAGACATACTTTTGTAGAATGAGTCGGAATACTCATCATTAGACCGGAGACCCCAGAAATCTGGTGGGGCTTATAAGAATTAGACGAAACCACATGAATTGACAGGGTCATGATAGCAGCAGAGTAAATGAAGAATGAAGTCTCTTGAACGAAAATTAAAATTGGAATAACACCATCCAACTTTTATTCTGGTACTCAACTGAGGGCTGTAAATTGCAGCCTAAATTCTGATATTAATAATTTCCTGTCACTATTGTTTATTAGATTTACAATAATAACTTTGCAACATTTGAAAAGCAAACATTTATGTGCAAATAATCTAAGAAAAAAATATGATGTGATTGGATGAGCTAAAAAGATAATTCAATTCTCAATAGAATATTTTGAATGTGAAAGTGAAGTTGGGCAAGACAGTGCAATGAAATTAAAAATTAGAGAATCTCAAAAGAAACTCTAATCTGGCAAAAGATTGTGTCTCAGTCCAAGAGAACTGCTGATGCCATGCAGAAGTCCCAGTGACTGTGAATTAAAAGAAGAGACATTCGAAATGCACATGATGAAATTTTTGATGAGGCTTTTGACCAAGCCTGAGGGTTAAACCCATTCAGAGGACATCCACAACTTCTCCTGGGGAAGAATTAGTCAAACAGTCAAATTAGCCAAATTAAATGTATTGAAAATCACTCAATAGTAGTAAAATATCTGATGTCACAATATTTGACTCAACAACTATGCACAAAGTTCAGTCTTAATGCAGAGGATCTACATAATTTTGTCTGGACGAGAATTTTATTTTGACTTTCGACACAGGCGCCGCCATGTTGGGGAGGCGAGTGGCACCCACAAGCTGTGTCCCAATTCGTAGGCTACGTCCTCCAAAGTGCATATTTGAAGGCCGATTGCGTCATGGCGACGCGACGAACGTTGGCGCAATTCGAAAGCGACATCAAATGCACCCTTCGTTTCGCCAGCAAATGAAGGATACATCAGATGGATCCTTCGCAGCCTACCCTATCCCAGAATTCACAGCGCGCCGGTGAAGACGGGACTTTTATTCAAACAAAATAGCGGGTGATGGTTCTGTGGCGGCTGACAAATTCACTTGTAAATTTAAGTATTGTGTTTTAATTTACTTAACTAGCGAAACAATTGTTAAAAGTCAGGTATTAAAAAATGCGAACTTTAACAATACCACTGCACAGATTCCTTTGTTAGGTGATCTGAGAAATAAGTTCTTGTATTTATTAAATTGAGGGCTGAATAATTACTTTACTGGGGACAAAAACTCTGCCAGTCCACAACGATAAGACAAGAAGTAGATGAGGCTACTTAATAATTTGATCAGTCTTTCAATTGTTTTTTAATTTATTTATTTAGTAAGTAAGTTAAGTAGTAGTGCTGTCATGCTAGATATGTCCACAAATGTTTTAGGCAAACTTGATGATCCAGAAACATGATTTCTGGAGTAGCATATTTTGTATGCATCTGTTTCATATTTTCTAACCTTAAGATTGCAGTCCTGTCTTAATAATTTTCATAAGTCTTTCCTTTTTCTCTTCTTTTAGGACAGTTCTGGAGAAAACGGGGCTGCTTGGAAATGTAAAAATATAATGAATCAAGCTATTCTGTACATTACTTTTGTAATTTAAGTCAGCCGATTTGTAAATGAAGCAAAGTAATTTCTGTGCATTGTTTTACTTTTGTGTTGTAAGTTGAAACTTAGAAATAAAAGACAAGAAGTCGTTCTGGAAATTGTTTATTTTTGTAAAGCAATAAGCAATAAATTGGTCTGTACTTAAAAGTACTTTTTACAACTAATTACAAAATAACCTCAATTCAGCATCAGAAAAACAACAAAAATAAATTAACAGTACATAAAACAGATTGGAAATAAATAAATAAATTGTCGGCCTATGTACACTTTCATTCAGCTGAGCAGGGAGACCCTGGTGGAGTCTGGACCTGAATGGGCTGCTAATAGAGAGCCTGGTGCAGCCTCTGCCAGTGGGACGTCATCTGGGATCATCTCCAGAGTGTTTGAGTGCATATTTCCACTGTCCAGCACTGGGACGTTCAGGTTTATCCTGCAGTACAGGGGTCTGGTCTGATTTAAGGAAAGGAGGAAAGGACTAATTGTGTAAAGCTATGACAAAGAAGAAATATTAAGCTACTTCAGTAAAGTACTTTCAGTAACTACTAATAGTGCATTGAGGAAAAACTGCATGCATTTAAAACCTCAATTAAAAGTGTTATCTTTACTGTAATGTACTTAAGGTATGAAGAGTAAAAGTAAAGGTATATTCTGCAGGAAAAAAAAAAAAAAAAACCTTTTATATATGATGGTATTGCTTTAATATTACTGTTGCACTATTGCACTATACTGTGTATGTTGCATTTTACTTCTGAATTTGTTCAAGGTTGTTACATTTAAAATACTTTTATATAGGCTACTGTTGGGCAGTTCAGTGTACAACAGTGCATCATATTGTAAAAGCCAATGTTTTTGTAGTGTTGCTGTCCTGTGAGGGGGAAAAAAAAAAACAAAAAACTTGCTGATCTGTAGGCTATGTGACTAGATGATTACATTTTATTCCACATTAATTTTCCTGTATATAATTATATTTTTATGAAAAATACTGGTTACACCAATTGACAAAAACAGTTACACCACCTGACCATGTTGCTTCTACAGCCAAAGGCCATTGTTTGTTGAAGAAATTGACACTGAAAATCAAGTATGACTGTCAACAAGTTCAGCTGAAGAGCTTTTTTTTTTTTTCAACGCTAAAAAAAAATCTAGCAACACAAAATTATCATAGTGATGAACAGTGAACTCGTCTCATATCGTAGTTACAGTTAAGAAACAATATCTGACAAGTCATCATAGTGATGAACAGTGAACTTGTCTCGTATTGTAATTTTAATTTTTGTATTGTAATTTTGTATTGTATTGTAGCATCTATTGGGGAAAAAGGGGCACTGTTATATCATATTAATGATAAAATATCAGAAATTTAATGAATTGTATTTTACAGATGTAAATTGTAATCTTTGGTTAACACTTTTTATCAGTGAATTTATGTTCAAATGTAGACACCCACTTCCTTCTGCTACATTATTAGCTCACTTATGTATACATTACATTATATTATATGATATAGTTATGTATGATACAGTATGTGACCCAGGGCTACAAAACCAGTCATAAGGGTCAATTTTTTTTTATTTTTTTTTTGAGATTTATGCATCATAAATAGGCTGAATAAATAAGCTTTCCATTGATGTATGGTTTGTTAGGATAGGACAATATTTGGCCAAGATACAACTATTTGAAAATCTGGAATCTGAGGGTGCAAAAAAAAAAAAAAAAAAAAAAAAAAAAAAAATCAAAATACTGAGAAAATCGCCTTTAAAGTTGTCCAAATGAAGTTCTTAGCAATGCATACTACTAATTAAAAATTAAGTTTATATATTTACGGTAGGAAATTTAAAAACTATCGTCATGGAGCATGATCTTTACTTAATATCATAATGATTTTGGCATAAAAGAAAAATCAATCATTTTGACCCATACAATGTATTTTTGGCTATTGCTACAAATATACTTGTGCTACTTGTGACTGGTTTTGTGCTCCAGGGTCACATATATTGCTTAAATAAGCAATTATTTAAATTATTTATACCTTTAAGCCATCCTAGGTGTATATGATTTTCTTCTTTCAAATGAATACAATTGAAGTGACATTAAAAGTGAATGGGTGATATTCAGTAGTCCAATAAACTGCATCAATCCATCATAAAGTGCTCCAGACGGCTCCAGAGGGTTAATAAAGGCCTCCTGAAGTGAATCAATGCACTTTTGTAAAAAAAAATCCATATTTAAAACATTATAAACCATAATCTCTAGCTTCTGCTATCTATCATACTTGTGTTCATGAGAGAGTGCCGTTCCAGCGGAAGATGTAGGACGTAGACATAGCATAAGAACTGATGAGAATATGCTTGTCTCGTGAGAACCAAGTTTTGTTTACAGCAAAGGAAAACCAATCTCCTTTTGGCTTATATCAAAATCCTTCGACATTTTTCTTTACAAATCCTCATTTTGTACTTCTAATTTGTGACCGGTGTTTTGTTCCGCTCTCTCATCTATGATTCCGTGTTCGTCAATTCTCACCGGAGCTTATGCTATGCCTACATCCTACGTCATCTGCTTGAATGCCACTCTTGTGAATGCGCATACGACAGTTAGCGGAAGCTACAGATTATGGTTTATAAAGTTTTAAATATGGATATTTTGCTTACAAATGTGCATTGATTCGCTTCAGGAGGCTTTTATTAACTTTTCTCATCATAGACTTTTCTATGATGGATGAATACAGTTTATTGGACTTCTGTTGGACTATTGAATATCACCCATTCACTTCCATTATAATTCTTGGAAGAGACAGGACTTTTTTTTATTTTTATTTATTTTTTTTTTTTAATATAACACTGTATTCGTCTGAAAGAATTAAGTCACATGCACCTTGGATGGCTTGAATGAATCGGGTGGCAATTTTCATTCTTGGGTGAAATATCCCTTTAAAATTTTAAGTGAATGGAACAGAAATATGCATTAAAGCTAAACATTGCAAAACCCTAAAGTTGTGCAATATAATTATTTTATCCTAGAGCTTTAATAATAAAATTGTAGACACAGAAACACTTTCTCAAAAAATATAACATTAAACACTTGAAAATAGTTTCTAATAGTAGGTTAGTTTATATTACATCTTTAATCAGCATCATAAACTAGTGATATTTGACTAAATTGGCCCCTAACAGAAAGGCTTGTAATAGGACTCAAATGGTGTAACCGGTTACACCACTTGACATTTCCATTTAAAATCAAATTTGACAGGCATTATCATGGACACCTATGTAAGTACTGCCACGTTGCTTTGGGAGCAAGGAGCAAGGAGATGAGGAGAATATTCAATAATCCATTTTATTGAAGTTAACACAGGGAACATGGAACACGGGGGATAGACAAACACACCTGGAACTGAATCAAAGACAATCAGGGACAGGAACAGGAAAACCAAATATGGACATAAGAGGGAGGGAAACACAAAACGAGGAACACAGGTCTGACAGTACCCCCCCCCCAGGGGGGGTGGGCGCTCCGGAGGCCTCTAGGGGCAGAGTTCGGGGACGGAAGACCTCCAGGGTGGCGCCCGTTCAGGGACCCACGGCGGAACAGGGAACACAGGAGGCCATGGCGGATCAGGGGACTCGGGAGGCCATGGCGGATCAGGGAACTCGGCATGCCATGGCCCCAGCCCCTGCCCTGGCCTCTACGGCTTGAGCCATACTACCCCCCCTGAACTGGGGATTAGGAGCCCTCCCTGGGCTTAACTCGGGAACAGGAGCCCTCACTGGGCTGAACTGGGGATCAGGAGCCCTCCGTGGGCTCGACTTGGGAACAGGAGCCCATCCTGGGCTTGACTCGGGAACAGGAGCCCATCCTGGGCTTGACTCAGGAACAGGAGCCCCTCCTGGGCTTGACTCGGGAACAGGAGCCCCTCCTGGGCTTGACTCGGGAACAGGAGCCCATCCTGGGCTAGACTCGGGAACCGGAGCCCTCCGTGGGCTTAACTCGGGAACAGGGATGCGCTTAAGTGGCGCTGGCACTGGAGGGCGCTCTGGAGGAGCAGGCACAGCAGAGCGCATTCGTGGAACCGGCACTGGAGGGTGTTTCAGGGCTGGAGCCGACTCTGGAGCAAACTTTCGTGGAGCCGGCACTGGAGGGCGCTCGGGAGGAGCAGGCACAGCTAAGTGCTTCTGTGGAGCCGGCACTGGAGGGCACTCTTGAGGAGCCGCGACCTGCGGGCTTGACTTCGGGCTTGCCATAGGAACCACCGGCGGGCTTGAGTGGGCCGCGGACAGCGGCAGGCTTGGGTGAGCCACGGACGACGGCAGGCTTGGGAGAGCCGCGGGTGGTGGTGGACTTGAGGGAGCCGCAGACGGCGGCGTTGATTTCCCTGCAGAGGGTGGGCTTGGGTGAGCCGCAGACGATGGCGGGCTGGTTTTTGCTCGGGGCAGGACACTCTCCAGACACTGGAGGATCCCTTCCCTCCATTTTAGTCCTGTGGTGTCTGGGAGGTCCATGGGGCCTCCATTAACAAAATGGCTCATTGAATGGTGGTTACACCGCCTTGACACTCAAGGAATTGGACTTAACTCCCATAATTCCCCAAATTAATTATAATATTCAGAACAATGATGCTCCATTTACTTTTATTTACTATTAAATGGTACTAATGTAAGATTATGCCAAACTAGCTGATCTGGGGTTTTATTGAGAATTTCGCCTTTTTTAAACAAGATCAATTACGCCTATGGGTTGTGGTAAGTGTAGACATTAATAAATCATAATTTGACAGGTAGCATTTTTCGTTGTCAAATTGTACTACCTACTGTTTTAATGGGAGGTAACAAAAACTGACAGGGTAACACAAATCAACAGAACACCGGGGCTGTATAAATGTATACATGTACCACATTTTTTTGGGGAAGCGTCACCCCGAGCTGATTAACGAGGATGCGCAGCAAGCGTGTTGCTTTAAGCTGCTTATAGCAAATTATCTGATCGTAAAGGGGGAAGTATACACCCCTAGCAGCAGCAAGTTTAAAACAACATGTTAATAGTAATGTGTGTGTATATATATATATATATATATATATATATATATATATATATATATATATATATATATATATATATATATACCATGTTTTTGGGGGAAGCGTCACCCCTATCTGAGCGACGAGGACGCGCAGCAAACATGTAACAGGGCTCGCAAAATTTAAAAATCCCTGGTAGCCCTTCGGGCAGGTGCTCTTCAGATTTGGTAGCCTGAAAATGAATTTAACTAGCTCAAATATTTATTTATTTATTTATTTAGTTATTTTATTTATTTATTTATTTATTTATTGTAGAAAAACAGAAAGGAGTCTAATTGTCATTCAAAAATATTTTCAATACACAAATATACAATATAAAGGAAGGCATTTTATTTCACCATTTACAAGGTATCTGCAGAATTATTTATTTATTTATTATAATTTTAAGGTAAGTTATGACCCATTTTAAGAGCTGCGCATGTAAAATGACAGTATGAGCGGGGTTGGACAATGTATGGTAACAGTAATAAACCATAAAATGACATGATTTACAGTTCAGACATTTCAGCCTTTAGACCCTTTTTTATGAAAAAGGGATAAATTAAACCTATAAATTATTATATTAAATTAAAACGAATAAATAATTGTTTAGATTTTTAGAAAGCACATTACTTCTTTCTTATTTACAACTTTATGTGTTTGCTGCTTAAAAATATGGGTCGATATTTGCATTGATCTGACCATAAACAGCAAGAAAGGCTTATTGGAAATGCAAATTCATTCTCTGCTTTAGGAGCGGCTTATCGGTTTCCCCGTTAACTACTGAACACAAAGCAGCGCCGTCCGCGCTCATAACACTGCTTTATGAGCATTATAGGTAAGATGAAATAAAAATGCCAACGACACGTTTCTGAGGACAGTCGGTTACCTTCAGATACATTCACACAAAGATATCTGCGTCGTGTTTTGACTTGAAAAGTGCAGCGCTCATATTTATTCAATGACATCATTGCCTTTTGAAGTTTAATCCAGCTGTATATCGATTCTTGTCTTCCGTCCCCATCTGTAAGACCTTTGAATTATAATTAAGACATTTCTTATACCGTTTAACGCATTTAAAACTTTTTATGGCCTTAAGTTTGATACAACTAAATTGAAGAGTTTTAAGAACCTTGATGGCCCCTCGGGCAGAGCGGTGATTCATTTTGGTAGCCCGACGGGAAAACACAATAGCCCCGGGACGTCGGGCTAGAGATTTTGCGAGCCCAACAGTTGCTTTGAGCTGCTTAAGCAAATTATGTGATCGTAAAGGGGGAAGCATACAGCAAAGCAGCAGCAAAGTTTAAGACGACAAGCATATTGCATAGTTTAGTATAGACCTTGTGGACTACATGACCTTGAATACAAATCACCAGAGGAAACGACTGCAGTTACGTAAAATCTTCCCACGCGCGGCTTGGACTTGCTTATAATAAATGACTAATATTTAAATCCTTGTGTTCATTTGAGCGTTCAGTCATGTGGCCACATTCAAAGAAATCATAAGGCCACCTGCTATCGTACGTACAGCACCAAGTAATTTTTATTTTTTTTTCCTGCTTAATGTTTACGTATTAAGGGATGACATAGCCTTACTGTCCTCTCCTCTGTAATGTAAAGAACGTATTTGAAAGCGCTATACCAGTACAGAGGAACGATTAATCAGAAAGAACGGTCCTTAAAACACGGAGTGATCGTAATGAGCTAAATCTCCATATTACACCTATCAACCTAAACGTGTTTTCGTACATACTCATGCGTGAGCACATATACAATCAATGATATTAATTGATATTAATCAATGATTTATTGACTTTTCACCTTATTTCGAAATGTACAGAAATACGTGCTTTCAAGGACGAAATACGTGCTTTGTTAGGACGAGTTAGGACGATTCTAAGGGCCCACACACTTTTGATCTGTTTTATTAGCAGTAACAGTAGTAGTAGTAATGTAATAGAAATTATAAAGGTATTACAAATAAAACAAAATTACGGCTTATTTCTGCATCTCCGGCGATATTACCTCCCCCCATTCACTGCATAGTTTAGTCCCATCCTACATAGCCTAGAGTCACTGAGTGAGATCAGATGGTAAACTGTCAAATTATGTCTCGAGTTCGAGGGGGGCAAACCGAGCCGGACGATTTGGTCAGTCGCACTTTTAAACACATTTTAGTTTTGTTATAGAAAATCTACAAATTCACTCTGATTACACAGAACAGAGCAGAGCAGTGCTTCTATTTTGCCACACTAAACTTAGCAATAAACACCTTGAAAATAATACACAAACATGTCTGTCAAAACGATCTCAAAGGAGGCTTTTATTAAGCAAATCAAGGAGTGATTTACTCATCTGCCTGGTTTTCCACAGGCAGGGTCACAATTATCTACAGTGTATGAAGTAGGGCTGCAACAACTAATCGATAAAATCGATTCTTATCGAAAATGATCGATAATCATCGACAACGATTCTCGTTATCGATTAGTCGGGTCTGCCCACAGTGCACAACTTCAGCCGGTCACATCAAATTAACGTTACAGCACCGAATAACGCATTTCTATGGCCAAAGTGCATCTAAAAATAGTGGAGGAAACAGAATGAGATGCTGCGTGAGAGTTACCTGATCCAAGCAAAACATGAGAATTCTTTATTTTAAGCTTTAAGTTAATGTATTAGCGCAATGGCTTGCCCTGTCAGGCGCTTTGACAGATGCGTGTACGTCCTCAACGGAAAACTGTTCAGTTTACGGTCATATCCTTATCTGTAAATGTCACAAATTCACGCGAGCATTTCCATTTTTGCATAAAGTTCAGTCCTAAAAGTCTGCGTTAAGTTTAAATCTTTACTGAATGAGCGCGAGCACGGCGGGCGCGTGAACGCGCGTCAGAGAGGGATTAATATTCAGCGCAAAAACATTCATTGTGCTGAAATAACTGTTGTTGAAGATTAAATTAAGGTTTAAAACTCAACATGTAGTGCACGTATTTTATGAGAGCAGGAACTGTATAGGGATAACCGCGTATAGTTGTCTGAATATAAATATCAGATGCTTCATAGCCGCCTTTTACAGGATAAAGAAATTACAGTAAACGTGACTGTGATCAAAAAGTTGGTTAATACTGAGTTTGTGTTTTTATTCGTCTTTATTATCTTTATTATCATCTTAATTTTTGATGTAGAGATTTAAACTATAGGCCTATATACAGTGCTTAACAAATTTATTAAAACAATGTATTTAAGGTTTATAACAAATAATGTAAGCTTTGTGCCAAAAAGCTTTTGTGTTTACTAAAATCATTTTTTAGCTATCTGTATTAGTTAGTCCTCCAATATGTGTAAGGCCTTTAGTAACAGTAGGCTATGTCTAATGCTATAATATAATTATTTCTGTTATCTATGAAAGAAAGAAAGATCTATGAAAGATTTTTTCAGATACCCAATTACAGTCAAAAAGTAGCTAAACAATGCCAGCAAGAATGCATGCTGTTATGAAAGGCAGGAGGCTATTTTTTTTTATTATGTGAATAAATATTTAGTTGTTTCAGTTTGTTACTTGCCGAATAAATGACAATAAAATTTTTAGATTTAAAAAAATTCTTTGACAGATTCCTAAAATATTTGTGTTTTCTCTTTATTATGACAGGTGGTCTAATAAATTAAGCACTGTATGTTTTCATAGCATTCAGTTGGCACGTTTGTTTGAAGGACATTGGGCAGAATGTGGAAGTGTTATTGTCAATAAAATAAAAAAAGAAGAAGAAAATTTGGCTTTTTTTAAAAAATCCGATTAATCAATTAATCGAAAAAATAATCGGCCAACTAATTAGCAAAATAATCGTTAGTTGCAGCCCTAGTATGAAGCTAAAGGTTTTTGGGTTAAGGTTCATAATGTAGAACATTTTTAACATTGTATGCTGTATGTGCATAGATAGCTAGCAAACAAGGAATACAGCTGTTAAGCTATAATAGTCACATTTAGCTGAGTAAGATCATGATTGCGAAATGTTGGATACTGCTGGAAATGCTGGTGTTATGGGGTATCCTATTTATTATTTTATTTGTTTGCCCCAGGGAAGCATTTCTATTAATATAACTGATTAGTAGTCTAACTCATTCCATATCAGCAGAATAGTGTGGTACAGAAAGTCTATGTCCATAGAACAGGTTCGGAATGAATTATTGCTTTTGACCTAATGGTCAAAAGCAATAAAAAAGTAATAGGTCAATATTATTAAATTGCAGACAAAGATTTTGAATAGCTAGGTTGGCTTGTACACTATATTGCCAAGAGTACTGGGACACCCCCTTCTAATGAACAGGTTTGACTACTTTAGTAATTTCCATGAGTACAAATCTTAAACAATAACATTGTGAAATGATATTACAATTCAAGAGAACTGTTTTTCATTTGAATATGTTAAAATTGTAATTTAATGATGTGATCAAAGCAACATCATTACTCCAGTCTTCAGTGTCACATGATCCTTCAAAAATAAATCTGATATGTTGATTTGCTGCTCAAGAAATATTTCTGATTATTACCAATATAAAAAACAGATGTGCTGATAAACATTTTAGTGTAAACTGATTTATTTTATTTATTTATTTTTTTCTCAGGATTCATTGTTAACCTGTTGATCGGTAAGGTCCCACATATGGGATTTAGAACGTTCAGTGACGTCGCATAACTGCCAAATTCAAACTGCGTTTTCGCGCTTTGGCTGACGCTGAGGCGCCGCTGCACTTGTCATATAATCACAACTACTCAGTGTTTTAAACCACAAAATGTTTATTTTAGGTTTCAGGCATTTAAATACACAAGTACTAGTAAAACAATACATTTAGAATTCGTAAAATACACACGGTTGTTTATGGAAGCAGCAATAATCCATTCAAATATAATTTGCCTAAGTGTTTTATTAATATGAGATACACTTAGTGTAAGTAACTATAAATTTCACTCTATTCTTCTCCCAGTTTACCGGCCACTTACTTACATGTATTTCGGGAGAAATTGATGAATTTACGTGCGGTAAATCCGACTGAAAAGCCTCTCTGAACTGCAGCGCGAACAAACATGGCGGCGCCCATCTCACGTTACAGATCATTTAGAACGATTTTTTAACGACAAAACACACTCATTTACACATATTTGTGAATCGGAATATCGGATTGTTGATGATATGGTAAGCAAGTTTATGAATATTTTTAATAAAAAGGAAAAACGAAATAAAAGTTATCCATCTGTCATATAGTGTTATTGTGGCCGTGGTGTGTCACGTGACAAGCATGACGCGTCACCATGGAAACAATAGAGTGGGATAACTATGACGTCACTTTGTATGCGGATCGGCTGTTAGCATGAAACTGGTTCCCTTGACAAAAAGCCAATAGGATTTTTCCATAGGCTTTTGGATTATCGCAAAAAAACAAAAACAAAAAAAAAAGCTCTGTGTTCAATCACAGTTCATGAAACTTAGACGTTTTGTCCATCAAGATAATCTTCACAAAATAAAATAACTTTGATGAATTTTTAAGCCTAAATAAAAGCGCCAGAATTTAAAAGCTAAACTTAGGCCATGGGCGCCGCTAGCAATTTTGGGCCCTATGAAAGCATATGAGGTTGGGCCCCCTACTGCACCAAACATACACAATATTGCCCAAAGTATTGGGACACCCCCTTCTAATGAACAGGTTTGACTACTTTAGTAATTTCCATGAGTGCAAATCTTAATGTTTAAGCATATAATGATATTCTCGGGAATTGTGTGCTTCTAATTTTATACCAATAGTTTGGACAGGACCCTTTTCTATTCTAACATGACAATGCCTCTGTGTATAAGGCAAGGTTAAAATAAATAAATAAATAAATAAATAAAGATTGATTCAGTCAGTATGGAAGAACTTGACTGGTCTGCATAAAGCCAAGTCTTAATCCCAGCTGAACACCTCTGGTGTGACTTTAAATACATACCTTGAGCCAAAAACTCATCACCAAACACCAATGATTTGTACATACACTATGTGGACAAAAGTATTGGGACAACTCCTTAGAACAGAAAAAGGCACTTCCAACTGTGGCAACAAAGATGGAAACATAATTCATGTATTTAAAAACTGTATTTCCATCTTTGTTGCCACAGTTTTGGAAGTGTCTAAAATGACTGTATGCATATGTACAAGTCACTGGTGTTTGGCATTGTCGTGTTAGAAGAGAAAAGGGTCCTGTACAAACTATTGGTATAAAATTAAAAGCACACAATTCCCGAGAATATCGTTATATGCTTAAACATTAAGGTTTTTTTTTTTTATATATATATACAATAAATGGAGCTGTGGTGAGTATAAGAGACTTCTTACAAAGATCCTACTGACCCCAGACTTTTGAACAGTTGTGTAAATTACAGTTATGATGTTCTTCCCTCTTCAATAATACTGTGGCATATGTATACTGTGTCTGTTCCCTGAATACTGAGGACAAATCATATGCTTACTAAGGGATATAGAATAAAATTGGATTACGATTTAACCAAATTATAGCAAAGCAAGCTAAATAATGTCACAAAACACTGGACTATTGATAGTACCCAGATTATCAAATTCAAGTAAAGGAGGCAGAGCTTTTTCACGTTTTACTCTTAAACTCTCGAATAGCCTTCTGACAATGTTTGGGGCTCAGACACACTCTCTCTGTTTAAATCTAGATTAAAAATACATCTTTTTAGCCAAACATTCTCATAACACATCTCATAATCTTGTACTCTAGTAATAAATCCACATGATCATCTTTTGCCTGAAATAATATGAACAGCATCTATGCTAATCCTTCTCCTTTTGTTTTCCTGATTCTATCTCTCAGGTTGCCCATCCCAGTGTTACTACAGTTTGGGGGGGGGGTTGGGTTGGTTTTGCAGGTGGGAAGCGTGCAATCTGCCGTTGTAAACGCTTGCGAAAGCGTGCAATCGTTTTCTTATGCGCGCTGTTTTTACGGTTTCACTTTCGCTTTCGAAATCGATCACGTTCATCAAGGAGGGGAGAGGATGGAAGGGGAAGGGGGGGGCACAGTAGTAATAATAATTTTTATCATTATCATAATTGTAATCAGTCCAAATGATGGGTGAGACGTCACGGGCGGGGTGACGTAATGAACAGCTGGCATAAAAGCATGTGCGGTAAAACCAGCGTCAGCTTCTAGGAATGAAGCAAGCGGTGGCAGGGATGCCAGAAGTGTGGCCTCGAGATGCAGCGTCTCGTTCCCTCGAGGAACTAGGGTTACATGTGTAACCTTGAGACGTTCCTCTTCAGGAACTCGAGCTGTGTCCGAGAACGCTACGGGGAATGAGATACCCACGCTGCCAGACTTCCAAGTCCCTGCCCTATGTGTATCCCTCAGGAGCACAACGAGGACGAGAGAACGGAAGAGCATGGAGTGGCCCGCATATCAAGGCCATAAAACCTGATGAAGGTCAGAAGCGTGGACCATCCCGCAGCGTTGCAGATGTCCTGTTTTGGGACACCTGCGAGAAAGGCCTGAAGGCCGTTACACTCCTAGTTGAATGAGCCTTGACTCCTATCGGCGAGGGGAGATCAGAGGACTCGAAGCTGCAGAACAGCGTCCTATTTCACCACTTAGCCTTAGCTCTCTGGTCAGTGAGCTCTTGGAGTGGAGGCCTCAGCGTGACGACTCTCTAGAACGAGAGGAGGCCTACTACACTTCACACACTGGACATCTTGTGAGGAGGTTTCACCTACCATTCACATAGATGTCCAAGCGGAGCTCTGGCGTGCAGAGTTCTCGAAAACTCTCTATAGTGAGAGGAGACCTGACGACACTCACTGAACGGCCGCAGGCCAGAAAGGAAGAGTCTGATATTGGTAAGCTTTGCCCCCAAAGCAAACCTCAGAAACTTCCTAGATAGGGAAGGATGGCAGCCCTCCCTCCTCCTTGGAGCAACGAAGTACCGGCTGTAGAACCTGGACTCTCTACACGAGAGTATCTACTTCTGTTCCATTACCAGAGCCTGCTTGGGGCCCACTGGAGTGGGAATGACCCCGTTAAAACTAGGCGAAAGAGAACCGAACTGGGTTCTGTAACCTCTCTCTACAGTGCGCAGGACCCACCGAGACACATTTGGCAGTAGTTTCCACGCCAAATAGTCTACTAAGGGAACCAGTCTCTCGAGACTGGCCTCTGGTGTACTCAGAGTGGCTAGTGTACTCGGGGCCTTGGAACAGTGCACCGGCAGGGGACAGCTGAACTAGCTGCTCTAGAGACCCCCTAAGGGGTGGCGAGCATCTCAGCTCCGCTACGCTTCCGGGTGGAAGAACTGAGATGTGTGCTCGCTGGAGATCGCTGCGCCCTGGAACACCGTAATTGGCAGGGTTGGCAGACAGATCTCCTGAGGGCACTGAGGAGAGACAGGCACCGTGCACTTCGGTGTACGCCGCTCTTCCCCAGAGGGACTTGCCCTCATGAGCCCTGGGCCATAGACCTCAGGGCTTTCTGGCCGAGGCCTTCTTAGCCTGAAGTATGACTCGCAGGTCTGTCTTCGGCTTTGCAGACCTCGATCTAGAGCGCGAGTGGCGACGCTCTGTTTTTGTGCCTCTCTGTATGAGGAGCCGGCACGCGGCGGGGGTTGCTCCCGTCCAGCAGCCATCTGAGCTGAAGAGCGGCGAGGTAAGAACCGCTGAAACGCCACCGCTTGTGTACGGGCCTCCTGGTACCTGTCGACGACGGTATCGACGGTGTCGCCGAACAGACCAGAAGGCGCAAGCGGGGTGTCCAGGAGGAATATCTTGTCCTTCTCTTTGATGTTGGACAGGGTCAACCACAGATGCCTCTCCGCTGCCACCAGGGCTGCCATAGACCCCCCAATAGCACGGGCTGTCTCCTTGGTGGCGCGGAGAGCCAAACCAGCAGTTCGCCTGAGCTCCGTGATGTCATCAGACCTCACAGCCTCACGCTCATCCAACTCTTTGAGCAGATCAGCCTGGTATGCCTGCAACACCGACATGGTGTGCAGACATGCGCCGGCCTGACCTGCTGCCGCGTACCCCTTGCCCACCAGCGCTGATGTTGTACTCAGCGGCTTGGAGGGCAAGAACGGAGCCTTTAGAGATGATGCAGCGTTGGAGGACAGATAGCTCGCGAGCGTCTGTTCCCTCTGTGTTGGAGGTGATGGCTTAGCTCGCAGAAAGCATTCATTTAAACTGCTCATCTGCGGCTCAGCAGGATCCTTGGTCAGCCAGACGATCTTTAACTTGGCCACAGCACGAGTTATCACCTCCAACAGCTCCTCATACTGGGGCGACTGAGGGGGTGGAGCCTCGGTGCTCTCACGTTCACTCTCCTCGGAGGATGAAAGGCGAAGCGCCGAGCCCGCTCCCCGGTGGGGAAGTACCCGCCGAGCGGGCTTCCGATCCCGGGGAGCGGCCGCCGAATCTGATGGGTGAGGAAGGAGATAGGGACTCGCCCATCTCCATTCCCTCCAACAGATCCAATTGCGATCCCCACGAGTGCCGACGCCGCTCTGACTCAGCGGCAGCGGGACCAGCACCGCGGGGAACGCTGGTGAAGACTCCCCTCTCATCGAAAAGAGCCTTCCGGGAGCGGAGCACGTGCATTGTCAAACATGCACAATGTGGGCAGCCGGCTCCCTCAAGAGCCGATTGTTCATGCCCCGCTCTCAAGCAGAATGCGCACATGCTGTGTGTATTACCTGCAGAGATGTAACGCTTGCAGGGAGGAACACACAGCCTGTACTGCGAGCTGCTCTCGCCCTTCGTATCTCTCAGATATCTCTTTGACATACTAAAACTTTTAAACTAAAACTCCCTGATGTCAGGTAACTTATAAGTTAGTGAGTGACAAACAACACTAAATAAGACTCACAACAAAGAGTTTTGAACATACACACACAGAGCGCTTTGCTGAATGACAAAAAGCAGACGTCAGTTTCACCACACGTGCTTTTATGCCAGCTGGTCATTACGTCACCCCGCCCGTGACGTCTCGCCCATCATTTGGACTGATTACAGATGATATTCAGAGCCCCTCACGCTGAAGGCGTTCCCCGTAGCTTTCTCGGACGCAGCTCGAGTTCCTGAAGAGGAACTGGATGCGAGCTCTTAAATAGGCCTAACTTATACAAATGAACTGCCTGTCCTCTCACTCCGATATTGCTTGTGCGCACTCAGACTGTGTGCAATCGCGATCTGTCTGTGCTTTTAAAGTAGAAATTATTTCTCTTTGCTCCTGGATTAAACTTTGTCAAGTTATCAACCATTCAGAATAGATCTATGCCTGACATGAAAGTGAAATGCACCAGAAAGTCTTTCAACAATCAAAGATGGAACTTTAATTTCTTTACAATGTAAGTTTATGCTAGAAATGTTTTGGAATGGGATATTTGTCTGATTTGTACATATACATATCCTAGTCTGTCTAACTGCATCACTACATTGTACAGACATTACAGGTCAAAGCCATCTGATGTCCCATTTATCTAAATAAATAGGCCTAACATATATGGCTCTTAAATCACTGCTTATAAATATTCAGTGTTGTCATATTTTGAATACCTCAACTGATTTGAGGTTTTGTTTTATAATTTTATTACTGACTGTGTACTGGTCTTTTTTGCAAATTCAATTCAGTTTGAAATCAAATTTGAAATCAAGCATCCTTGTGCTGTAAGCTTTTGCAACACAGTTACCCTATTTTAAAAACAAATACACAGAAAGAGCAAATGATTAAAATTGAGATTTTTGTAATGGTAATTGATCAATATTTATATGCATATAAATAAAATTCTATATTAAAACCTGTTTAGTCTTTTTAGAAGACTTGGATTAAACCAGTTTCAAAGCTTGAAATAATGATTGCCTTGAAAAAATGGATGGACGAAAAAAAAAAAAAATTAAAATATCTATATGGCAGTATACAATATGTGTTAGTTTTGCCAATGGTATTGAAAATGATTAGTCATCATGAAATCAAAAATGACCCTACTTACTTTTTTAGTGCACATTAATAGTCTTGTGGTGAACTGAACCGTGCAAGTCAATACACTGGGAAAAAAAAAAAAAAAAATGTCTGCCGTCGTAATCTTTAATCAAAAACTGAAAATTCGCTTCCGCTCTGGAATGGCGTTCTCGCTCTGATGACGTAAGTTTGACGGCTTGGGGAGAATCCTCTTGTTAAGTCATGACGTAAGGACTGCTGTTTTCGAGTCCATGCCTCTACTTATTTCACTTGAGAATACTATCTCAGCAGCCATTTATGAGCATTATTTAATTAATGTTACACTTAAGCTAAGCATTTAAAAATTTGCTGTGCACACTACAGTCTCCGTGCTCACAGTGTCTCAGACACTAATATTTTAGCTGAATCACTGTCTGGCCATCTGCAATTTCAGTATGGAGATAAAGGTTAGGGTTATAATTTTTCAGTATTACATGACATTGTGGGTGTATATTAGCACAGTTTGGTGTTTTCTTTGGGGATCTGGCAGAGCGTTAGGACCCAGAAGCAGTGAAGCGTGATCTCAGACGTAACAAGCAGATATTCTTAACCACTCCTATCCAACCGTGAATCTGCTATGAGCAAGAGGTGGAGTGGAGGTGTACCACAATAAAACCCTGCCCTTTATTCAGTATGCCATTTCACTTGGAAATACATCACAAAACTGAAGTCAGTTGCAACTTATGGTTCACGGGTACTTTGATATTGATATTTTTCAAGGTATTGAAGTTAGAAATTCCTGTATCAGGACCACTAATTCACATACTTTGTCAATAAGATAAAAGTGGGTTTTGTTCAAAGTAGTTATCATCCACATAGATCTTTGATATGAATGAATATTTTTTCGTAGTTCATTAAATATCGCCGGCTAAAAAAGTAACTAGTACTCTGAGTAGTTTTTGAGAGGAGTACTTTGTACTTTTACCTAAGTACTGTTTTGACACCAGTACTTTTACTTGTAATTGAGTATTATTTCAGCAATGTAACAGTACTTGTACTTAAGTACAAATTTTCAGCCACTGATCATGAACTACTATGCGGACTTCTGTGTCTCATGAAAGCAGAATGCTTGGCAACGATCAGCCGTCATTCAAAGTCCCTACAGGGAAGCTGATGAAAGATCTCCTCCACTGAGAAGTTCAAGTGTCATCACGCTGAGGACGAGGAAACCCTTCGCCGAAAGTCATGTGGTTAAGTTTTCCAGTGAGGTCTGTTTGGCTAATCATGTTCTGGGCCTCAAATGGCTTTTGCTTTGTAGTCTGTGCTTTTGGGTTGCTGTTGTGATTTCTTACTGCTTACATTTACATTTAGTCATTTAGCATGCTTTTATCCAAAGCGACTTACAAATGAGGACAATAGAGGCAATCAAAATCAACAAAAGAGCAACAATATGCAAGTGCTTTGACAAGTCTCAGTTAGTCTAACGCAGTACACGTAGCAAGTGTTTATATATATATATATTCCAGTGAACAGAGAGAGTAAAGTGTCTGGAAAGCAACTCCTTGTTTCATTATTGAAGCACAGATTGTTTTATGAATCTGTCTCAAATGTTTGTTTGTTCACTGGAATGGACTGAGATGAGACATTTTAACAGACTCTCAGAGGTTGTATCTTAATGTAATCAAAATGTTGTTGTAAGAACTGACAGAAACCTTTTAAAAGCCTCTGACCAGTGTGAGAGAAATTATAAAATATGTGAAACCACCTTCAAACATTTGTATTTCTCTGTAAATCATCCTGTTTTCCATGAAAAACAACATTTTGCATATTCAGTATATGAGTTTTTTTTTTCTTTTTTTTTTTTTATTCAGAAGATGAGTTCATGATAAGGACATGCAAATCTTACCAAAGTCTCTAAGTGCTTAGGCAAATAAAGCTAAACAGTAATTACAGAAAAGCACTAAAGATTCATTTTGCATGTTATAGGTGAAGATAAAGAAACCATTTGAAACATATATATAGTATTGCATTTTAATAAATTATACACAATTATACATTCACAATATGAAAACAAACAAAAAAAAAAAAAAAAACTGGTCCGTTTTAATGGTCTCTTACCAGTTTTCACTTCTTGTACTGTCGACTTTCTGTATAAAAATCACAAATATATAGAATAATTTACAGTAAACCATTTCCACATAAAAACAACTTTTATAACATTTATACTACTGAAATTAGACACATGTATGCACTGCAGTCAGAGAAACTACTGACTTCCTTTTTTCAGCCGCTTCTTCTTGAACTGTGAAAATCTTTGGAGAAAAAAGGGTTGCACTGTGTTTCACAGATATATTGACAGATTTATACTCCTATAGCACACACAAATCTACTGATGTTAGACAGATTTAAATGTGGCTTTACCCAGCAAGAGAAACAGGTACTTGCTCATCCGGTCTACCATTCACATCTTTGAACAGAACCTGACTCTCTACATAAACTTATCTGTGTTTGCTTACTTTAGAGGTTCCTGTGCTCCACCTCGAGCTATCTGGAACGCTCAAAGCACCATAATTAACTCCTACGAAGGTTTTTCTAATCACTTCAAAGAGGTGTTTGGTTCCACCACTGTAATGCTGTCTGTGCAGGATCAACTTCTGCGGCTACGTCAAGGCGATTCTTCAATTAATGATTATACCCTACATTTTCGCACACTAGCGGCAACCAGTGGATGGAATGAGGCCGCGCTGTTGAGTGCCTATTGTCAAGGGCTGGATCCCCACATCCGCGCTCAGATGGCCATCTATCATGACAACGTGGGACTAGAGAGCTTTATGCAGTGCGCCTCACAACGCCTCTCCGGTTGCTATCCTGACGAAGCTGCACACCAGCTATCCTCACCCGCCTACTGTCCCCCAGTACCAAAACCAATGCAAGTAGACTCCGCATTGTCCCTTCTACCAGTACAATTACTTACCCTAGAATCCTCTGTTTCAGTCTCCGCACTCGTCGACTCTGGAGCTTAATTTCTCAAGCACTCCTAACTCAACTCAACCTGCGCCGTAAATGTCAGCCCCAGGAGCTCCGAGTTGAGACAATCCAGGGAAAGCTGCTTGGGCGTGGACAGGTTAAATATCGAGCCCCCCTCTGACGCTGAGAGTTGGATGTCTGCATGAGGAAACCATCTTGCTTCTGGTACTGGAGGGACCCACGGTGGACATCATCCTGGGACGCCCCTGGCTCAAACAACATTCTCCAGAAGTCAGATGGGATCCCTGCGAAATTACTAGCTGGAGCGAGGCCTGCTTTCACAACTGTTTATCCCCTGTTTCCAAGCCGTTCAAGAAGCCCTCACAGATCCAAGTATGTTCAACCCTCATCGAAAGCCCCAAACCCCAAGTGAAATCTAGCATCCCATCTGACTATCAGGCATTCCAGGATGTATTCATCAAGCAGGCAGCCACCCACCTTCCACCGCATCGGCCATGGGACTGTGCCATCGACCTGCTGCCTGGGGCTAAACTCCCCAAGGGTAGAGTACACCCTTTGAGTGCAAGGCAATGAAGGAATATATCCAGGAGACTCTCCAACATTCGGCCTTTCACATCACCCGCCGCCTCAAGCTTCTTCTTCTTCGTGGGCAAAGAGGACGGAGGCTTGAGACTGTGCATTGATTACTGGACCCTGATCTCACAGATGGTGAAACTGCCCTATCCGCTTCCCTTGGTCCCAGCCACCCTCGAGGAACTCCGTGGAGCCCGCATATTCTCCAAGTTGGACCTGCAGAGCACCTATAACCTTGTTCGTATCCGGGCGGACGATGAGTGGAAGACAGCTTTCATCACACCATAACAGTGTAGGGGCCATGCTGCAACAATACCATGGTGAGCCTCCCTGCCTCCATCCTTGCACTTACTTCTCCCGGAAACTGACCCCTGAGGAGCAAAATTACGACATTGGAAACTGCAACCTGCTGGCCATCAAGTTAGCCCTTGAAGAGTGGCATCACTGGCTGGAGGGAGCATCATCCCCATTTACAGTAATCACCGACCACAAGAATCTTCAGTACCTGTGAGAGGCCAAACTCCTCAATCCCCGTCAAGCCCGCTGGGCTCTGTTATGTAGGGAGTGAAATTATTTCCTTTATAAAATTAATTCTGAGGCCAAAACTCAGGAACTCTCACAAATACAGATGCCATGCAAAAAAGCCATAAAACTAATCTGGAGAAGAGATCTCCAAAGGCAACAAGAGTTCTCCAAAGAGAATGTAGGGGGGCTTTGATCAAACTCTTACATAAAATATTTACTATATTTTCAGAATTCAAGAGCGTAAACTTTTCATGTTTGGTATCATTTTTAAGGTCTCTGTGTGATTGGTAAAATGGTCTCATTTTCACAGTAGTCACATATATTATGAGAAATATTGAAAACTTGAGTGAATTCTGCAATTCTGTTGTGGGCAGTCTCCTTTCAAAATCTGATAAACATTGCTCTACAGGTGTGACCATTTATGGCCCTTTTGTTCTTATTTAAGGGAAAGTTGCAAATCAGTCATTGCGATTCTGTAGCCAGATCAGCCCGTAGTGTGGAGTGTATTTCATATGTTCCATACTATGTATTTTTTTTTGAAGTCAGGTATACATTCTTACTCTTAGATTCATCTTTAAACAACTGATTTTATTTACTTTCTTATTTTTAAATTGGCTTCTTATTGTTTAATTATATAATTGACATTACACGTTTTTACCTGACTAATAATAAATTGTTATATTTGATTTACTCTGATCTCTTCTGAAATCATTTTTTTTTTCTAGTAGATTAGAGATATAGTCTAGTGTTTCCACAAATCTGTGTCCAGGACAGGTCAAACTGAAGTACCAATGAATGAAGCAGGGGCTCATCATTAGGGATCTTCTGATTTCTGTCTGTCACTGACTTAAGTTACAGTTTTCATGATTATAGAAAAAATACACTTTGCACATGTGCTAGCAGGGTGTAGCCTATTTAAAGGTATTATAGTCACCCTGTAATCTCTGAGTAAAATCATCTGGCGAGTTTGTGCCGTGTGTTCACAGTTGGCCGAGTGAATTGCTAAGCGACACTGGGTCGCTAATGAACGAAATAACTAAAAGTATGGGATTTCCGGAATAATCAAATATGTCTGTGATCAGTTTTTAATTATAAATATTGCCTAAATTTAACAATCACTTGAAATTGGAGTCAGATAAAGCATGGAGCTAGACTAAAATTTAAATTAAATCCAGATAAATTCAGGGGTGCAAGTAAAAGACCGAATACGCATTAAGCCTTCGACCAGGCCGCTGGATTCCGTTCTTTGGGCTAGCGGGTGGACCTTACAGTTATTTACACGGTTCAATTTCTCCATCAGCTACTGTCCCGGAAACCAAATCCTCAAGGCAGATGCCCTATCTCGTTTACATACCCCAGATCAACCCTCCGACCCGGAACCCATTCTCTCTCCAGCCCTCATCGTCATCCCGATTCAGTGGGACCTCACCGAACGCATCCGTGATGCCACCCGCACTGATCCAGCTCTGCAGGGAGGCCCAGAAGGGAAAACGTATGTCCCATCCTCACAACGATTATCCCTTCTGGGCTCAGTTCATGATGTACCGGGCTCTGTACACCCAGGCAGCCAGTGGACCCTCTCGCTCCTCCAAGCTCGGTACTGCTGGCCCAGTATGACCCGGGATGTCATCAGGTTCGTCCGCAGCTGCTCAGTCTGTGCCATGTCCAAGACAGCACGCCACCTCCCATCTGGCAAGCTGGTCTCACTGCCTATTCCACAGAGACCCTGGTCACACATTGGGGTAGACTTCGTCACTGACCTTCCCAATTCTGAGGGCCACACTTGTGTACTCGTGGTAGTGGACCATTTCTCAAAAGCATGCAGGTTGATCCCTCTGAAGGGCCTTTACACTGCTCTTGAAACCGCCGAATGTCTCTTCAACCATGTATTCCAAAATTACAGTCTCCCTGAAGAAATTGTCTCTGACCGGGGTCCCCAATTCATCTACCATGTATGGAGGTCTTTCTTTCGTCTCCTGGGTGTGACGGTTAACTTGTCCTCACGGTACCATCCACAGACTAACGGCCAGACTGAGCGCAAGATCCAAGAGCTCGGACGCTACCTCCAGTCATACTGCACCAACGATCAGCACAGCTGGAACTGCTTCCTCCTCTGGGACGATTATGCTCAGAACTCGCTCAAGCAATCCACCACCGGCCTAACCCCATTCCAATGCATACTCGGCTACCAGCCCCCTCTCTTCCCCTGTACGGAAGAGCCATCGGAGGTTCCAGCTGTGGACTACTGGTTCCGAGCGAGCGAGAGAGTGTGGGACTCAGCGCACATCCATCTCCAACGTGCAGTGCGGAGGCATAAGATCTTTGCAGACGCCCGCCAGTCAGACCCCCCACAATTCCAGCTAGAATATCAGGTCTGGCTGTCTACCCGGGACCTCCGCCTCTGCCTGCCGTGCAAGAAGCTGAGTCCCCGCTACATAGGTTCCTTCCCAATACAGAGGCAGATCAATGACGTCACTTACCAGCTCCAGCTCCCAGCCAGGTACAGAATTCACCCCACGTTCCACGTCTCTCTCCTAAAACCTTTCTCCCCCTCCACTGCAAGACCCACCGAACCGGACGCACCTCTTCCCCCAGAGATCTTGGAGGAAACATCGGTCTACCAGGTTTGTGACATTCTGGACTCGCGGTGACGGACTGGGCTGGACTGGGAGGGATATGCGGTGCTTATTCACTTGTGTAAGCCTCGGCCAATCCTGACAGCAAAATGGATATATTTTGCATGACTTTCTAACATTTACAGATGAAGTATATAACTGTGACATGTCCGTTATGCACTGGGGAAAACACAACATCTCAAATGCATTAAACAGCACAAATATATTCGCTGTTTGTCATGGTGGATCGATTTGATCCATGATCAACATTAAGAGCTGCCTAAAAATAAGCGTGCACATCAAATTATCTTGAATCATTGAATTTAGATTAAATTAGTGAGATTGCGTGAACTTAAATTGTCATTTATGAAACCGCTTTAGTCCTGATTGATTTGTTCGGTTATTTCAAGTCAGGTTTTGGACTTTAATCCCAAATCGCTTTTCTTAGCATTATTGTTTTAGTATTTTTTTAAATTTTTTTATTTTTTTAATAGTTCCTGGAACTAGTTTAGGGCTTTTGTTGCATTTCCACCACAAATGCACGAGTTACATGTGGAAACAAAAAAACTGAATCAAAACAGGAACTATTTTCTATATTTACTAGAGTCTGCTCTGGAGGTTATACCTTTCTTGCAAAGTGGAACCATGTGGGTGGAATTAGCAAACAGAACATTGGAACACTCATTTGGAATTGTTGTTGGAAAACTTCATACACAATTGTTTGAAGTGGTATTGTGTTTATTGGAAGTACAAGTGTCATGCAGACATATGAAAAAGTATAAACAACATGCAGATAGCTCAAAGCTACATTTGTAGTAGACTTGGAATATAGTGCACAAATTGCACGGAATCGTTATAGCTGTTAAAACATTCTGTTTTGTGTAATGGAAATATTTTCATGAGGTACTCATGAATTTTGTACTTGTCTATGTATATTACACATTCTGATACTAAACACTTCATTAATGAACAGTGAAATACAGAGAAGCAGACATGATTTATTTAGCGCCCCACTGTGGTGGTTTGTGACAGCTTGTTGTGAGAAAGACAGATCTATACTAATCATTGAAATTCAGAAAATGAAGTTCTTGTAGAACATGCACGGAAATTTATTGGCTGCACTGTTAAAAAAAAAAAAAAAAGGCAAAAAGTCTGGCAGCAGTTTCCAGACAGATTCTGTTAAATTACAGAAAATATCAGTTTCACAGAAATACATGCAAAAACTGTAAAAATACAGAATAGACTTTACAGTCAAAATTAATTAAATTGCAGTATATTACTGTTGATAATATGTTTTTAAACTATGGAAAAACTGACAAATTATGTCAAATTACATAGAAGAACAACCGACTTTCAGGTTAATCTCTGTAAATTTTGAGTTTTAATTAGTTATTTTATAAAACTGCTCTGTCCATCTACAGTAATTTACTTTTAAATTAAAGTTTTTTCATTTATAATAACTAAGAAATAATTTTAAAAATTGCAATATGCACAAATTTAAAAAAAAATGTTTGTACATTTACAGGATTAATCCTTCATTTTACATAACCTCACAACTTCAACCAATCTGTTAATTAAAAGGTATTTAGTAGTTATTTTATGAAATGGCTGTCTAGCTACAATCATTTTCTATTAAAATACAGATATTATTAGCTATAATAACTGAGAAATATTGTATGAAAATGTACTAAGTACATAATACAAAGACAAATGTCTGTAGATATACATTTTAATTCATTTTCCACAAGTATTATAGTTTAAAATGTTTGTTGGACAGAGAAACAAGCATAGTACTTAGAAATACATAAAAATAGCAACATTTATAGCCAATTTCTGTATAATTAATCTATTCTATACTTATGCATAATTTTAAAAGCAACCTGCACATTTACGTCAAGTTACATGAATCATAAAATGATAGGAAATACATAATACATCATTTAGAACATTCAAAAATACCTACATTAAAAGGAAATTGCTGTATACCTTTATACATTTACAATTACATTTTATCCAAAGCAACATACAAAGTCCCAGTTAGTCTAGCACAGTAGACAGTTTTTTTTAATTTTATTTTTAATAAATAATACTAATTAATAGTTAGTATTAATGGGTCAAGTGTTCATGAAAAGATACATTTTTAGCCATTTCTTGAAAATGGGTGGAGTTAGCCAATTTATTTCAACAGCAGGGAACAGTCAAAATAAAGGTCCATGAAAGTGATTTTGTGCCTCTTTGGGATGGCACCACAAGGCATGATTCACTTGCAGAACGCAAGCTTCTGGAGGACACAGGTCTGAAGTAGTGAGTTTATGTATAGGGGTGCAGAGCCAGTGGTTGTTCTGCAGTGGTTGTTCTGTTCTGCAAACATCGCCTTCAATTTGATGTGAGCGGCAACTGGCAGCCAGTGCAAACTGATGAAGAGAGGTGTGACGTGTGCTCTATTCGGCTTGTTAAAGATCACTCTTGCTGCAGCATTCTGGATCAGCTGCAGAGGTCTGACAGTGCATGCTGGAAGGCCTACCGAGAGCATTACAACAGTCCAGACTGGATAGAACAAAAGCTTGGACAAGGAATTGTGTAGCATGCTCCAAAAGGAAGGGCCTAGTCTTCCTAATGTTGTACAAGGCATATCCGCAGGATCAGGCAGTGCAATGTGGTTGGTGAAGTTTATACGTGTCAATTATAACACCAAGGTTGGGTTGGCTGAAAACATGAGCAGTTTGACATGGTTGAGTTGAAGGTCATTCATCATCCAGCAAGAAATTTCCATCCAGCAGGCTGAGATGCAAGCAGCAACCGTCGGAACATCCAGCTGAAATGAAAGGTAAAGACGTGTGTCGTTAGGATAGCAATACTGTTGTCAAAAGTACAGACTTTGGTATCAAGTCGGTACTGAAATTTTAAAAATGTGACGATCCCAGCATTTCCCCCTTGCATTTTGAGAGGATTCTTAAACACCTCTGATTGGCCATTGTGTTCACGAACTCAACAGATATGTCTGTGATTGGCTACAATGATCATTGGTTCAAAAACATGTTGTAAATAGACATCTTTGACGCTTTTCACCTACGCTTACACAGATACACATGGGAGCGTTTGAAAGCAGGATCCGCTGATAGACACTTGCTTTTAAGCGCTCCCGTGTGTATCTGTGTATGCGCTCGGTGAAGAGCGTCAAAGATGTCCATTTACAACATATTTTTGAACCATTGATCACCACTGAACACAACGACAAATCAGAGGCGTTTAAGAATCCGCTCAATAGCGCTCAAAATGCTAGGTGGAAATGCTGGGATCGTCACATTTTTTAAATTTCAGTACCGACTTGTTACCGAAGTTAGTACTTTTGACAACACTAGATAGCAGTGACATGAAAAGCCATATTACTGAATGACAGACCCATAGTCATGACATGTACATGGAGAGGAGAAGTGTTCCAAGCACTGAGCCCTGAGGTACCCCAGTAGTTAGATATTACGAATTGGACACCTCACCCTTCCACAACACCCTGAAGGACCTACTTGTGAGGGAAGACTTGAACCACTTAGACAGTTCCTTAGACACCCTTTGTCACAGGGGTTGACAGGACAATCTGGTGGATAACTGTGTCAAAAGCAGCAGACAGATCCAGCAAAGTAGTAAAGATGATTTAAAAACTGCTCTTGCCAGTTGCAGAGCTTCAATAACCGAGAGCAGGGCAGTCTCAGTTGAGTGTCCACTTTTAAAACCAGACTAGTTACTGCCCAGGAGGTTGTTCTGTGTGAGAAAAGCAGAGACTTGGTTGAACACAACTCATTCAGTTTATTTTAAATGAATACAATTGTGTGATGAAGTGTTTTACTGCCACAAGATTTTTTAATTTTTTTTCATATTAAAAGGAGAAATTATTTTTAAAGGGTTAGTTCACCCAAAAAAATCTGTCATTAAGTACTCACCCTCTTGTCGTCCCAAACCCGTAAGACCTTTGTTCATCTTCGGAACACAAATGAAGATATTTTGATGAAATCTGAGGGATTATGAGCCACACATATGGCGCTTTTCCACTGCATGGTACGGTCTGATATGGCTCGGTACGGCTCACTTTTTGGTGCTTTTCCACTGCATGGGACGGCTCGGTATGGAATGGTATGGCTCGCTTAAATAGTACCACCTCAGTGGAGGTCCCAAGCGTGCCATACCTATATTAAATGTGACGTGTAAACACTGCAGATGACTGATTGGTCAGAGAGAATCGTCACTACCAGCGTCATTGGATTTGAAACACGGGACACCAAACCTGCTATATTTAAATAGTCAGTAACAGCCATCGCAGTATAATTTCTTTGCGAAACGACTTGTTTTAAATGACCTTTGCACGCAACTTGAAAAAATAAATGGCTGTATCGTGGTCAGTAGACGAGGTGCAGACTCGTTGGTAGACGAGGAGTGGATCCACGGCAGTAGAGGCCTCAACTATAACGATCAGTCTATAATGCCACCTACTTTGAAGCGGTACTAAACTGCAGTGGAAACGCAAACCGAAATGAAGCGACGAGAATAATTTGTGCGCATGTGCGCAAAAACAAAAAAAAATAACAACTCACTTATTGACCAGCTCCTGCGTCAGCATCACACGCATGTATCGTGCTGCTCACGTGAACAGTGTTGCCCAATAATGAGCCGGCATTCTGACGTAGAACACGGAAGCCTGCACTGCATTTACTATGTCAACTGCATATGAAAACAGTTCAAATTGTTAAATGAAGTCATTATTTTTGTTTTAGTGCACAAAAAGTATTATCGTCGCTTCATAACATTAAGGTTGAAACACTGTAGTCACATGGACTAATTTTAATATCTTTATACCTTTCTGGACGTCAAAAGGTGCAATGACATTGCTGCCTATGTGATGTTCAGAAACCCTCGGATTTCATCAAAAATAACTTAATTTGTGTTCTGAAGATGAATGAAGGTTTTACGGGTTTGGGACTACATGGGGCTGAGTACTTAATGACAGAAATTTCAGTTTTGGGTGAAGTTACTAACTCTTTAACCCTAGGCCCAAATTACATGTTTTCATGATTTCTAGAAACCAGAACTTGTCCAAGCACTTTGGTTTAACTAAAATCTTTTGCTTCTGTTTAAAATGACAATGATTGTTGGCATAGTGCCAGAGATTTCACACATTACATAATGTAGATTTCTTTAAAAGTGCTTCTCTCTTTTAAAAGTGCTTCTCATCTTTTCGGTTTGTTTATTCACCCCTTACCACATAGGAACTGAAAATTATACACAAACAAGAACCGCTTACACAAAAAACCCCAAAAAAACTGCTGCATGAAAAGAAAATAAAGAATATGTTGCATTATCATATGGCATGAGAACACTTGTCAATGCTGATTTCAGGTAAAAAAAATAAAATAAGATAAAAGTCCACGGTTTCACACCTGGATTGCCATGCTCATCTGCTGTAGATCTCCAGTCTTTCCACACGACCTGAAAACAATTAAAAAAAAAGAATAATTGTAATACAATTACTTTGTATTACATTCACACATTAAAGTATATGTTCCACTGAGACAATGGTCTGGAGGGTGAGAAGTAAAGGCTAACAGTGATGTCTTGGTTTGCCGTGTGATTTTAGCTAAATTTATATAAACATTTAGATAAATTTATATTATTTACTTTGACTTAGCTCCATCATGTTACAACATAGGGGTGTAACTGTCCATTCATCTGGATAGGTGCAATTTTTATAACTAACGATCCGATATGTAATGACAATTTAAAATCAGACATTAGCCACGTTCAGCGTTTCAAAATGTCCCGCCATTTAATAGTTTCAAACTTTGGCGGGTAAGTTACTGCCATATGAGCAAAGAATAGGTGATATGATCTCTGTGATATGATCATAGAGACTGAGCAACAACACCCAGACTCTGTTTTAATCATTCTCGGACTTTAATAAAGCAAATCTCTCTCGCGAACTGCCAAAATACAGACAGCACATCACATGTCCCACCAGAGACCGTAATATATTGGATCACTGTTACACAGCGATAAAGGATGCATATCACTCTGTCCCACGAGCAGCTTTAGGACTCTCTGATCACTGTTTGGTTCATTTTATACCAACCTACAGGCAGAAACTCAAATCTGAAAAACCTGTATTAAGAACTGTTAAAAGATGGACTAATGAAACAGAGCGGGTTTTACAAGCCTGTTTCTCTCTCACTGATTGGACTGTTTTGAATCTGCTGCCAATGATCTGGATGAGCTCACAGAGACTGTAACATCTTATATCAGTTTCTGTGAGGATATGTGCATTCCTACCAAGACTCATCTAACTTACAACAACGACAAACCATGGTTCATTGCAAAACTCAGACAGCTCCGTCAGCCAAAGAAGATGCTTACAGAAAGGGGGAAAAGTCTTGTATAAACAGGCCAAATACACACTGGAAAAGGAGATCAGGCTGGCAAAGAGGAATTATTCCAGCAAGCTAAGGAAAAAATTCTCTTCCAGTGATTCTGCTTCAATGTGGAAAGGTATGAAAGAAATCACCAGTTACAAGTCACCATCCCCCAGCACTCTGGAGAATCAACACCTGGCAGACGATCTAAATGAGTTCGACTGCAGGTTTGAAAAAACACCCCACACCTGCCCTGAACACCTCTCCACACAACCATTAACACCTCCAGCAACCCCCTCTCTTCCCCACACCTGCAATTCAGATCAGCGAAGATGAGGTGCGCCAGGTGTTCAGGAAGAACAAAAGAAGGAAAGCACCAGGCCCAGACGGTGTGTCACCAGCCTGCCTAAAAATCTGTGCTGACCAGCTGGCCCCCATCTTCACACAGATCTTCAACAGATCACTGGAGCTGTGCGAAGTCCCCTCATGCTTCAAACACTCCACCATCATCCCCGTCCCAAAGAAACCCAAAATTACTGGACTTAATGACTACAGACCTGTGGCTCTAACGTCTGTGGTCATGAAATCATTTGAAAGACTGGTTTTGGCTTATCTGAAGTCCTCCACTGGACCCTTACTGGACCTACAGAGCAAACAGGTCTGTGGATGATACAGTCAACATGGGACTGCACTTCATCCTGCAGCATCTGGACAGACCAGGGACTTATGTGAGGATCCTGTTCGTAGATTTCAGCTCCGCTTTTAACACCCTTCAGAATAAACTAACTCAGCTCTCTGTCCTCACCTCCATCTGTCAATGGATCACCAGCTTCCTGACAGACAGGCAGCAGCTAGTGAGGCTGGGAAAATTCTCATCCAGCACCCGCACCATCAGCACTGGAGCTCCTCAGGGTTGTGTTCTCTCCCCACTGCTCTTCTCCCTGTACACCAACGACTGCACATCTAAAGATTCCTCTGTCAAACTCCTGAAGTTTGCAGATGACACCACACTGATCGGCCTTATCCAGGACGGTGACGAGTCTGCTTACAGACAGGAGGTTAAGGAGCTGGCTGTCTGGTGCAGTCTTAACAACCTGGAGTTCAACACGCTCAAAACTGTGGAGATGATCGTAGACTTCAGGAGAAACCCCCCTGCTCTCCCCCCACTCACCATCATGAACAGCACTGTGACTGCAGTGGAGACATTCAGGTTCCTGGGCACCATCATCTCTCTGGACCTGAAGTTGGACAATCACATTGAGTCCATTGTCAAAAAGGCCCAGCAGAGGTTGTACTTCCTTCGCCAGCTGAGGAAGTTCAATCTGCCACAGGACTTGTTGAATCAGTTCTACTCCGCCATCATTGAATCCGTTCTCTGCACTTCAATAACTGTCTGGTTCAGCTCAGCTACCATTTAGCAAAATCAAAAATCTGACCTCAGAAGACTACAGAGGGTAGTCCGGACTGCTGAGCGAATCATTGGTACAACCCTCCCCACTCTCCAAGATCTGTACTTATCCAGAGTGAGCAAAAGGGCTGGCAAAATCACTCTGGACCCCTCACATCCAGCACACTCCCTCTTTGAACTGTTACCGTCTGGTCGACGCTATAGAGCTCTGAGCACCAGAATGACCAGACACAGGAACAGTTTCTTCCCTCAGGCAATCCATCTCATGAACACTTGACATTAAAGTGGAACACACAACACTATTATAAATTATTTATTCACCACACATACTTATTTTTTCATTTCAAATTTGCACATATCAGACCTGTACACCATAATTGTCTATATTATATATTATGTTTTTGCTATTTGTACATTGCTTATTTGTATATTTGTATATTATTCTTTTATTATATGTGTCCTGTCCTGTCGTTGTCTTTCTGTTGCACTGTAGAGCTTCTGTCACTAAAACAAATTCCTCGTATGTGTAAGCATACCTGGCCAATAAAGCTCATTCTGATTCTGATTCTGAATTCATGCACTTGAACAGACTTTAATATGAATAAGTTTACTAAAGCTTGTTTTGAGTGTTTTGAGGTCAACTGGTCTTTCTTGCATTAAAACAAATGGAAAACAAATTTGAAAGACGCGTGCTGCATATTAAGTATTTGTAGTATGAAAGACTTACCTCAGTCGGTGATCGGTTGGCATGATGTCCGCTGTGGTATCATCAAAATTTGCTGTAGTTATCGAAAAACAGGCTCAATGAAAGAACGCGATATATTCTCACACAGATAATGGATAGCCTGAAATTAATTCAAATCATCCGCTTGCGCTTCCATTACTGTCGATGAGTAGAGAGCAGCTCTGCAGCTACATTGTGGGCGGGACTCAACGGAAAAGTTTTGGCGGCCAATTTGAAACTGGGTCATCACTTGTGCGCACACACACATAAACACATCTGTTTTTATACAGTCTATGAAACAAATACATATGCCTCTGAATACATTTTGTTGAATAAAAGTTTGGATGTTATTAACTGTTTTACTGGGTTGAAATAAAGCTGTTTCAATTATGCTGTGTAAATATTTTCTGGTATTTGTTAAAATGCACAAATCTTTATTTACAAATCTTTACTGCTTAGAACAGATATTCCATAATTTATTTTGCATTTCTTTGAATATAGTATAAATGATTTCAAGTAAATAAGCAAGGGTACACTGTAACCTCACTATTATTTTTTTTTTGAGAATGCAGTGATTTATAATAAAGAATGCCCATAGATGCTGCTGCAATACTATACTTTTTGGCATGAAACTTTAAACAAATCAAATGTTTCCGAAGCATCAAAATAAAACTTTGTCAAAATAATTGGACAGTACACAGTGACTGACTGTTGATTTGTGGTTATACATTTTTTCCCTATTTTTACAGGAAAAATCTGTATATTATATAACATTTTATGTAAAATTACACATTACTCTGTAAAAATACAGAAAATGTCCTTTTAAAAGCGGAAAAATGTTGTAATATCAAAATACAAGCAATTATTTGTAAATATAATGGTAGAACTTTAAAATACAGCAAATATCTGTAAAACAACAAGTATTATATTGTATAATGAAAAAACAGGAACATTCTGTAAAAAAAAAAAATACAGACCATTACCTGTAAAATTACATTTATTTTTAACAGTGTGTATTATATTTATTATTTTTATTTGAAGAATCAATGTAGAAACTTTTGTTTCTCTCTGAAGACATTTTGTGCATCCAGATTATTGGATTATTTGACACGGACCTGTAAAGGAAGCATATTACGATGGCTAATTATGTAGCAAATAATAATGATGTACCTTAACCAAATAATGTTTTTCAAGAGTTGGGTTGTATAAATGTTCTTACCCTCCTCTATGTCCTGTTTCACCTCTCGCTGGGGAGGTTTTGTCCAGGACAGTTTGATATTGGTGATCCCTCTTACTTCCAGAGCAGACTGCAACTACATACAATATATTAAATTCAACTCTTCCTGATATTTTCAGATGAGTTATTTGTACTTTTTAAACGTGCTATTTCTCCAAATAAAAAGCATTTATGAAACTAATCTGTAAAGCAGCTGATCTCAGTCTGATTTTAACAGTCTGAGCAGCACTTTTGCATTGTGCATTGATTCATTTAGCAGACACTTTTATGCAATTGAGGAACATCACAAGTAGAACAGCAGTTAAATATGTTATATAAGTGTTATATAAGTGCTTTTGTTTAAAGTTGATTAGTTGGAAGAGGTGTATTCAGATTTTTCTTTAAACTTTTGATGGTCTCAGCAGATCAGGTGAAGATTGGCAGCTTGTTTCATGAATTCATTAATTTCAGTTCATGGATTGGTAAGCATGTTCTTTCTAACCTGATAGAGAAGTTTATCGCTCTCTGGACCGGCTAAATCACTATTGGAGGCAAATTTCATCCTCACAAAGTTTATCACTAAAACAATACAAATGCACACAATAAGTGAACACACACAAGTCATGGAATGAGTTTTACAAGAGAGATAATTGAGATTCTTGACCTTTGGCAAGATAAACATCAAACTTCAGTGAAAACAATGCTGGGTCATTCCACGTCAACTCAACCAGAGGTCCCCGGGTCAAATTTTTGATTTTGCTAATATTTTTTAATCGTGGACTACAGGAGGACACAGGAGGTCAGCCACGTCCCTTTGTACATCAACGGATCTGCAGTAGAAAGAGTTAAGAGCATCAAGTTCCTTGGTATGCACCTCTCCGATGACCTATCCTGGTCTCTGCACACTACATCATTAGTTCAATCTGCATGCCGGTGGCTCTATTTCCTATGGAAGCTAGAAAGCTTTGGTCTCCCTCCCAATATCCTTACAAACTTCTACAGATGCACCATTGAGAGCATCCTGACGGGGTGCCTTACTGTATGGTATGGCAGCTGCTCACTTCTCGACCGCAAGGCCCTTCAGAGAGTTATGAAAACAGCTGAAGTCATCATCGGCAACAAACTTCCATCCCTACATGACATCTTTCATCTGCGATGTCTGAGGAAGCCCGAAAAATCACAACTTACCCCTAGTCACCCAGCACACAGTCTGTTTATCAAACTGCCATCAGGCAGGCGATACCGGAGCATTCAGTCCAGAACCAGCAGGCTAAACAGCTTCTACCTGCAGGTCATCAGAACCCTTAATAAACTGTAAAGCTGTCTCTAAAATTGCACGATTATCCCCCTTCATATCATATCAAAGGACTCCAAAAACATTATGTTTTTTGAATCTTGCACACTTTGCACAACTACATTACATTACATACCTCAAAGCAAAGTCTCCACCTCAACCTTGCACCTGCTCACTTTTAATTTTTACTTTTATTGTTAATGTATTGTATTGCATTGTGAATATGTTGTAACCACTATTCTACATTTCTGTTTCTTAAATTTGTCTTGCTTGCCCCTTTTTATTATTTATTTCTATTATTTTTATTGTACTGCCGTAGACTGCCAAAGCCTTACAAAAAGCATTTAAATGTACGTTCTGTCATTGACACTTGTACATATGACAAATAATACTTGAAACTTGAACTTGAAACTTTTTCTGAAGAAAGACAGGCATGTATAGTGATGAAAGCCAAAATATTAAATGTCATGGATGAATGTTTACTGAGTAATCCACTATTTTGTAGAGGGGGTCAAAATGGCAATTTTCACTTGAGATTCAGAGCCAAATTACAGGGAGATAAAAATTACTTCAGAGAGATGGCAGCATCATAATGTTATTTTTGCACAGAGATTGGTAGGCCTGTTAGTAAAATCTGTTCACTTTAGCAATCTTTGTTGCATTATGTGCCAATGGTGACCATTCAAAAATGGGGAAACAGCACTATTCAATTTTTTTCTCCAAAGTTTGCATAAAATATATCTTGAAGCCCTTTTAGATATTGTGTCTTAACAAACTTTCCTTCTGGCATCTTCATTTTTAAGGCCCTATATGGTTCGGTTCCAGAGATATTGGAATTTCAATATGGCTTCAGGAGTAAATTGTTAAAATGTACATTTTCAGTGGGTCCATTTGCAAAAACATGATACTTTTTGTCTTTTAAGAGGAATGTCTGAAGAACAAATAATGTTGAAACTAGAGATGAACATACCTGTCTGAGTGCCATAAATATTATTTTTCCAAAGTTTGCATGCCTATAACTCAAGAAATATTAAAGATATCGCAATATGATTTTAGATTCTAGTTCTTAATAAACTTTTCATTTGGAATCTTCATTTTCAAGTACCTACATCGTTCAGTCCCAGAGATATGGGGACCTCAATGAGGCTCTATTTTTAGATTGTTGAATATTACATTTCAGCACATAAAAAAAGTTTTTAAGGCCCTGTATGGTTTAATCCTACATCTTGGTACAGCTCAATGTCCAAACTGTTGTATACTACCCATTTTCACACCAAATGTGGTTTTGTTTATCTAGTCGTCACTGTTGACAGTGCAAATAATAACAGTATCCCAGGGTTTAGGAATGTACAGTGTGACACATCAGATTATGAATGATCAGGATTAATTGTTAACTCTAGGTAAAGTATGAACAGTGTGAAATGTAAAATAAGATTACCCAGGATCCCGTTTACCTGCACTGTAAACAATTTTTGTAATTTGAACAGTATTTTACTGTAATATGTACAGTAAGATACTGTAAAATGTGTATACAATATTTTAGTGTAAACAGCAAAGGATTATGGGAATATATACAGTCACTACTGATGGTCACTACCATTTACGGTAAACTACTGTAAATTTACAGTAGTGAACTTGCCTGTGAAAAACTGACCAATGACAAGGAAGAACCACTGTTTTCTTTTTTCACTGTTTGGTGGACGTGGTCGTAAGGACAAAAGAGAAATGTTGTTCCATTAACTCGACAAAAAGGTTAGTATATTATTTCTGTTTTATGCAAAACTGAGATATTTTAAGATATTTTCACTTGTTAACAGTTAACTAACATTATTCATCATGTCGTTTTTCATGTTGGGAGTTGGGGCCTTTTATTCTGACTGATGGCCAGATTAACACCGCCATAACGCTAACGTCAACTGGTGAGTAAGTTAAGGTCACCTATACTAGCCGAAATAAACCTTAGTTAAACCAAGAAACACGTTTGTAAGTTCTACTGCCCTTTAATGCAAGTTAACTAATCTGGTTAGTCGTTACTTAACCTTAACAGCGAACTAACATGAAATACTGAGGTAAAGTGCATTTGGCACCACCACTGTTTCAGTGGAGATTTTAAACAGTATTTTCAAGTACTTCTTTTGTTTATTATTTTCAAGTTTCTAGTCTGGTTGTCGTCTGCAACATCGGGGACAAAATAAAAATGTTATTCCGTTAACTCGACAAAAAGGTTAGTATATTATTTCTGTTTTATGCAAAACTGAGATATTTTAAGATGTTTTCACTTGTTAACAGTTAACTAACATTATTCATCGTGTCCAGGGCTTAAAGTTCTCTGGCACCATGCCGGATCTCCGGCATGCAGTGTTTGGCTGCAGAAAAAAATATCCTACATTTAAAAAAAAACTTGTTGATATCACTTTCGAGTCCATGAGTTCGCCTACATGAGGCGCACAGCTTTCACTCTCAACCAAACTAACATTACTAGCCAATCAGAATTTTTTGCTCTTATAAACACGAGATGCACATAATAGTACCCAACTGCAGAGTCGCAGCCCTGATGAATGGAAAAGCGCAACATGTTGAAAAAGCTGTGAGGCCCAATGGTCAAAGATGTCCATCTAGCACATATTTACATAGAAAATCTAATTAAAATGCAGCGGAGCTTTGTAAACACCTCAGAGTAATCATGTCATCTCCATAAGAATGATATGATTGTCAAAACAAATTTACCGGGATTTTTGAAAAGGTCCTGTTCACACATGATCTCTTAATGGTAACTTGCCAGTAATTTATCAGTAAAGACTGTATGTGTGAAAGGGGCTAAACTCTTCCTCTACATATGCTGTGAATTTTAATTGCTTAACCTTCATCTGGGAAAACAGTGTGCAATTCTCTCACTAGATTTGTAACGTAAATCGTTTATAAACCTTTGTCAACACAGGAGAATACATCAACCTATTTGTAAATATGCCATTTGTTGTACATCGCGATTTCAAAATAAAAGTTTCTGAGTTTAAATGTCGTTTAATCACGCTGTAAAGTAAAACGTCACCAGGCTGTTGGTGCCCTCTGCAGGTATTTGTTATAATACATTATGTACTTAAAGCTGCAGTCCGTAAGTTTCGCCTCTTTGTCGCCATCTCTGTTTAAAAACCTGGAATTGCAGTTACTTGCAGAATTATCTTTCTTGCGTGGGTTGTGCAGCAGCGCGGCTCCAGCGCGGATGAATCTAATGTTGTGAGGTGAATGTGTGGCAGTCAGTCACTGCACCGGTGTGGATATTTACTGTACTTCGCAATCACAGATTCTAGCCTAAGTCTTGGAATATATGACCCAAATAAGAATTTTCACCAGATATTGTCATCTGAACAAGTAACAAGTCTGCCACGTTTATTCTGACCAACTCAGGAAAAAAGCATTACAATAAATCGTGCTACCAATGTCAAGTCAAGTCAAGTCAAGTCGAGCTTTATTGTCATTCTGCTATATGTGTCAACAGTTATTAATGAGTTGGGGGGGGGGGGGGGGGGGGGGGGGGGGTTGAGGTGTTCATGGTTTCAGAAGGGGACAGGGAGATTGGAGTTAAGAGCTCTCACAGCCTGGGGAAAAAAGCTGTTGAGCAATCTGACAGAGCGAGCTTTGATGCTCCGGTACCTTCTACCTGATGGCAGGAGCTGGAAGAAGTTGTGGGAGGGGTGGGTGGGGTCCTTCATGATGCTGGAGGCCTTGCTGGAGCGTCGTGCAAGGAAAATGTCCAGGATGGAGGGGAGAGGTGCACCGATGATCTTTGCAGCAGTGTTCAATGTCCGTTGTAGGGTCTTGCGGTCAGCAGCACTGCAATTCCCATACCAGACAGTGATGTAGGTGGTCAGCACACTCTCAATGGTGCCCCTGTAGAAAGTGATGGGGATGGGTGGAGGGAGACTTGCCCTTTTCAGCCGGCGGAGAAAGTGGAGGCGCTGTTGTCCCTTCTTGTTGAGTGACGTGACGTTGGTGGTCCAGGTGAGATCCTCTGTGATGTGCACCCCCAGGAATTTAGTGCTGCCGACTCTCTCCACGGTTGAGCTGTCGATGGTCAGTGGGGGGTGGTCAACAGAGTTTCTCCTGAAGTCCATCACTACCTCTTTTGTCTTACATTGAGGGACAGGTTGTTAGCACCACACCATTCAGTCAGCTGTGCCACTTCCTCTCTGTAGTGCGTTTCATCGTTGTTGCTGATGAGGCCTACCACAGTTGTGTCATCAGCAAACTTGATGATGTGGTTGGAGCTGGACTTGGCAATGCAGTCGTGAGTCAGCAGTGTGAAGAGCAGCGGGCTGAGCACACAGCCTTGTGGGGCACCTGTGCTCAGTGTGGTAGTGCTGGAGGTGTTGCGGCCGACACGGACTGACTGAGGTCTTGCAGTTAAAAAGTCCAGGATTCAATTACAGAGGGAGGTGTTAAGGCCCAGCAGGTTTAGTTTTTGGATGAGCTGTTGTGGGATTATTGTGTTGAATGCTGAGCTGAAGTCGATGAACAGCATTCTTACAAAAGAGTTTTTCTGTTCCAGGTGAGTAAGAGCTAGGTGGAGAGTGGTGGATATTGCATCGTCTGTGGAACGGTTTGGACGTTATGCAAACTGGAATGGGTCCAGCGTGTTTGGGAGACTGGACTTGATGTGATGCATGACTAACCTCTCAAAGCACTTCATCATGATTGGGGTCAGTGCTATGGGACGATAGTCATTCAGACAAGACACAGGTGACTTCTTTGGTACTGGAATTATGGAGGTGGATTTGAGACACGTGAGGACGACTGCCTGGCTCAGCGAGGTGTTGAAGATGTCTGTTAGGACATCCGTCAGCTGTGCAGCACAGTCTCTCAATACACGTCCAGGTATGTCAGGGCCTGCAGCCTTTCGTGGGTTAATCCTGGATAGGGTCTTCCTTACATCGGCTGGAGAGAGACAGAGTACCTGGTCATTTGGAGATGTGAGTAGTTTCTGTGCAGGTGTGTCGTTCTGTATCTCAAATCGTGAGTAGAAGTGATTGAGTGCATCTGGTAAGGATGTGTCATCGTCACTGGCCTGTGCCGGGGGCTTGTAGTCAGTGATGGTCTGAATGGCTTGCCATAGGGTCCGAGTGTCTTTACTGTCGCTGAAGTTGTTGTTGATTTTTTTAGCATACTGATGTTTTGCCTTCTTGATGCCATGAGAAAGATTGGTTCTTGCTGTTTTGAGGGCTGCTTTATCTCCTGATCTGAATGCTTCATCTCTAGTCTTTAGCAGCCCACGAACCTCTGCTGTCATCCATGGCTTCTGGTTGGCACGTGTGGTGATGGTCTTGGTGACTGTCACATCATCTATGCATTTTTTGATGTAAGCAGTCACAGTTTCAGTGTACTCCTGCAGGTCTGTGTGGTTGTTGTAGGTGGCCGCCTCTTTAAACATGTTCCAGTCTGTGTCCTGGAAGCAGTCCTGCAGTGCTGAGGTGGCATTGTCTGGCCATACCGTGATCTGCTTTTGAACCAGTTTGGCAAATTTGAGAAGTGGTCTGTATGCTGGGATTAGCATAACAGAGAAGTGGTCCGAGTACCCGAGGTGGGGGCGGGGTTCAGCTTTGTATGAGTTTTTCTCTGTTGTATAAACAAAGTACAGTGTGTTGTTTCCCCTTGTTGCAAAGTTCACATGTTGGTAGAACTTTGGCAAAACTGTCTTTAGGTTTGCGTGGTTGAAGTCACCGGCTATGATGAAAAAGCCATCAGGGTTAATTGTTTGTTGTTCGCTGATGGTGCTGTACAGCTCGTGAAGCGCCTCCTTAGCGTTTGCACACGGAGGAATGTAAACCGCGACAATAACAATGGCCGTGAACTCCCGTGGCAGATAGAACGTTCGACACTTCACAACTATAAACTCCACCAGCGATGAACAGTGTTTTGATACTACCACAGCATTGTTACACCAATGGTGATTAAGTGTAACGATCGGTTAGCTCATTTCACATCTAGCCATGCAAATTATTATTATCATTATACTTTATTCTCAAATTATTAATGTTAACAACATCAGCATTGTGTGATTATGAATATAGTATGTATTAGCGTGTAGATTTCAGTTTCTGTACAGTCTAATCTAATTGTCATGCCATTCAAATTTCATATTAAGAAATTCTTTTAACCCCAAAAAGCTAATTATTCTTCCTTCAAACTGGTTTTCTTTAAAATACAAATCTTGTGTAATCCCAGGCTATCTGTAATCAGAAGCACATTTAAAACTGGAATATAATTTAATTTCATTCACATGGGTTTCATAAACACATAATCCTTTCTGGATTACAATCTGCCATCAAAATGATACATTTAATTATTCTAGCTGCTGTGAGAAAAGGCTATAAACGATGTGCTACCTGCAGGATCCTCACATGCAACATAGCCTAGTGGCCGGGACAACTTCTTTATGTTTACAGACGTGGCGTAATGATGCAGTGCCATGCTCGAATTTCCCGCGAAAACCTACCTGTACCACTCAAATTAGAAAACATTATTATAAGCTAACCGTTGTGAATCGGGCTAAACTAAGGCGATAGTTTTGAACACTGGCTGGTTATGTACTTGCTCTAATATTGATTTCGGATAATTTTTAACCAAAAAAAGTTACGGACTGCAGCTTTAAATTGGTTATGTTCATATTATGTATAGGTATATTACATCATGTATTTTAACAGTGTTGTTCAATAAAACCATGCAGTTACTCGGTTTTGATGTTTTATTTGAGCCAATTATTATTGCCTCATCATTAGTTTATATATAAATAGTCATACTAAAGCTTGGTTTTCACTTAGGCCTGTTTGTGTAACTAAAGAATATCAGATTACTCAATTGTCAAAATAATCAGTAGATTACTTGATTACCAAAATAATCATTAGTTACAGCCCTAGATTTGTTAAAATATTTCAAAATACAACTGCATTGTTTTACTTTTTGTAATTAAAAGACAAAAATTTTGTCATTACAAATTTCTTAAAAATAGTATTAAAAAATTTTCTCGTTCTAGTATTTTGTCTCCTCTCGTGAGCTAAGTGTATTGTCACACCCCTAGTGTTGATAAGCGGTGATATAGCTCATAATTTTCCAAGTTTATGATATAGCTTTCATTCTTCAGGTCAACCATATATTCATGAAATAAATAAATAAATAAATAAATAAATAAAATCTGTCTGAATAAGGAAAGCAACAATTTTGCCATAGGATCCTTTCAAATGTTAAAGTTGCCACAGTCATTGCATGCTTTGCATGTGCTGCAATATGATCTGCATTCTTCTGACTTCCATTTTTCCGCGCTTACAACTTTGGCAGGTTTTTTTTTTTTTTTTTGCCAAAATATGGTCAAAAGCACTGCAAGCTTGTGAACAGTGATTTGCAAGATAAAACAACAGTTTAAAGAACTGCAAAACGGATTGATTGCGTATAACCAATCTGTATGTATAAGGAAAACAAACTGTTGCAAATGTCTAAATAATTTGTGTATGTAGGGCAAATTATAAAATTTAAAAACTTATAAAATGTCATGTTTTAATTAAGTTGTTATTTTTTAATTAATTTCTTTTTTTACTGTATGTGTACGTTAAAAGTACCATTCCGGCAGCAAGAACGATCCTGAACTAAATGAAGATGTCTTAGCATATGATGTGTTTATTGAACCAATCAGATAAGAGTAAATGGAGAGTCAGTGAGAGCCTCATTTGATTGGCTAAAAGAAGAAGTTGGACACGCCCTCCCCTCACGCTTGCAAAACTCAGTTAGTGAGAGAATCGTGCCAAAACTGTAAGCGCAGACAAAAGAAAGACGGAGCTGTACATATCGGATTATTTCGGGAACTTTTTGCCCTACATACACAACAAGTCATTTAGACATTTGCTGCAGTTTGTTTCCCCTTCTAGGGAACTCAACGTTGCATCCTAGTGGACACTTTGGGTAACGCTGTCTGCCTGACCGGTGCCTGAAGCATGAGTAAAACAACTCCAATCCTATTGGTCCACGTGGCCAGTGATGTCATAGGCAGGTACCCGAAAGTATAAAGGGGCACCTGCTGAATACGTCACAAACTTGTGTTGTCTTCGGAGCCGTATGTCTGTTGAACATTTGTGGAACATCATCCTGGTGAGTCGAGCAGCGCTTTGAGGAATATGAGCCTCCGTGTTGGGATTCTAACACTAGCTATCTTGGTGATTGCTCCCCTGCTTAGGGTTGTTTCAGTCGGTTCCACCTCTGGTAACCCTTCCTACACACATACCTATCTGAGGATATCTATGTGCTAGCTCAGTGACTGCTCCCCTTCCTAGGGTTTTAAGTAGTGCTAAGACAGTGCTGTCTTCCCTGCTAGGGTTGTAAGTAGACAGCCCACTCTTTGTGGTCTGGGTAGTCTCAGCCGGTCCCCTTCTGGTAGCCTTCCTAGGTGCATGGCTATCTGAGGATATCTATGTGCTAGCTCAGGGATTACTCCCCTTCCTAGGGTTTTTAAGCAGCGGTCTCCCTGAGCCCTTGCCTAGAGTGTGCTATCTCCCCTGTTAGGGTTGTAAGTAGATAGCCCACTCCTGTGGCAGCCTCATAGGAGGGCTTACCGGGTTTTTCAGGCTAGCTGTGTGGGACCAGCTGCTGATAGCTTGGTGATTGCTCCCCTTCTTAGGGTTTTAACTAGTGGTCTCCTTGAGCCCTACCTAGACAGTGCTGTCTCCCCTGCTAGGGAAGTAAGTAGACAGCCCACTCTTTGTGGTCTGGGTAGTCTCAGCCGGTCCCCTTCTGGTAGCCTTCCTAGGTGCATGGCTATCTGAGAATATCTATGTGCTAGCTAAGGCACTGCTCCTCTTCCTAGGGTTTTAAGTAGTGGTCTCCCTGAGCCCTTGCCTAGAGTGTGCTATCTCCCCTGCAAGGGTTGCAAGTAGACAGCCCACTCTTTGTGGTCTGGGTAGTCTCAATAGGTCCGCCCCGTTCTACTATTCCTAAAATCCATGTTTATGGTAAGCGTACACGTTAGCTTCTGTGTGCTTTCTAAAATCTACATTGTGGTAAGTGTGCACGCTCTGCACCCTGTGCACTTTTCTAACATCCTGTATGGTATGGGTTACTTGCTCGACTTTGTTCCCATTCTCTGAGTGGGTTCTGGCTCCAGTTCACTTGGGCCCGACTCCACTTATGTATCTCTGGCGATACTTCTGAACAGGGCTTCCTCTCGTTTCTCTAGGTACATGGTCTGCTTGCCAAAAGTGTAAGCGCGGAAAAATGGAAGTCAGAAGAATGCGGATCATATTTATTTTGCTTTAGCATGAAGCTGCAGTTTCACAATACATGAATTACACTTACGAATAACTGTAACGAAATGCTGCAAACAATTTTTTTCTTGCGCTTGAAACATGATTTACATCTTTACAAAGCTTCTCTTGCACATGCAAATTTAATTTACGCTTACAGTCTTACGTACACTTCCACAAATATTACCCTGCGCATGCAAATCTTTTTGACGTCATTTTATCTTCATACTTAACCTTAACAGCGAACTAACGTGAAATACTGAGGTAAAGTGTGTTAGGCAACACCACTGTTTTAGTGGAGATTTTAAACAGTATTTTCAAGTGCTTATTGTTTGTTATTTTCAAGTTTCTAGTCTGGATGTTGTCTGCAACGTCGGAGGTGTATTTTGGATCCTCTTCTTATGCCATTGTATTGATGGTAAGCTAATGTCAGTTAGCCGAAGTTAACTAACTTAGTTGAACACAGAGAAGCATAATAACTTTTCTACACTGCCTCTTTATTGCAAGTAAGGTAATTCTCTTCAAATGTTATTTAAGTTAGAAATGTGTACACCAATGTCGTATGTAACTTTAGAGACGGTCCCTAAATTCAGTGACAGACATAACATAAACCAGCAAGCTAACATGAAATACTGACGAAAACGGAGACACCACTGTTAAGAACATCTTTTGTATTTTATTTTCAAGTTTGTGGTCATGTCGTCTGCATTGGAGGGTTTTTTTTTTATTTTTTATTTCCAACATTTGCATACAGAATACAAAGATGAAAAAACCTTAAACCAAAACAGAGTGCCAGGGGTTAAGGGATTACCAAGCATTACATAACACTTGAATTCAGACATGGAAAGAGAGAGAAAAATAAAATATAAAATAATAATAAAAAACCTTAATATTTATGCAAAAACACCAAAAAGATTAATTCAAAGTTCTAATGGTCTTTTTGTTACAAGAGGTAGATAAAGATTCAATATAAATCTTAATATCTTCTTGAAAGTATAGCTTTCCTGTAGCTCAAATAGTACAGCATGGCGCTAGCAACGCCAAGGTCATGGGTTCGATTCCCAGGAAAAGCAAGAGCTGATAAAATGTAGAAACTGTAACTTGGATGCAATGTAAGTCGCTTTGGATAAAAGCGTCTGCTAAATGCATAAATATAAGTGAAAACAAAAAAAAAAATGGGGAGAACTTTCAAAGTTCTACATTTGTGAATAAAATATTTAGCAAGCAAAATAATTAGGTTGTAGAGAAAATAAACATTTATATATCGCTTCTCAAAACTGTAAAACCCAAACAAAACATCCCTAAAATAAAGCTCAAAATCTTCATATATATAGTCTACAATGAACGGACAAATGTCTTGCCATAGTTTTCTTGTATGATCACAATGCCAAAAAGATGCAAGATAGACTCTGGTTGTGAATCACAGAAGGTACAATTCACATCTATACTTAATTTAAATTTTGACACAATGAATGTTTTAACAGGATAATACCGATGAGTAAGCTTAAAGGAGAACTCTTTGACCTTATTTATCAATAGATATTTGTTAGGAAGAGTCCAAACCTTTTTCCACAAAATATTATCCACTAAACTGTTCTATTTTGTAACAAAATGAGAAGTGGATACAGAATCCTTAAGAAAAAGGGAACAAATTACTGTTATTTTTTAATGCAGATTTAAAACATATTCTACCTACATATGTGTCAGTTGGGTCTGGAAGAGGAGTTTCAGAATTTGTCAAGACATGATTATAGCCCTTAAATAACATAATGGCGCCATTAGGAATAGCGCCAAATACAATAGCAAGCTGTTTTGGAGTAACAGGACTATTATAGCAAGAACGAAATTCTTGATATGTTAACAAGTAACCATCTTGATTAAATAATTGACAAACCCGATTAATGGAGCATCAAGATGGCGCCGCGCATGGCAGCCATTGTGCTTAGCTCTCCAGTTGTTTTAGTGTTTTTGTTAGTTTTTCCTGTTTTTTGTTTGTCAAACACGATCAGTTTCACTAGGAAAGAGCTGCTGAACATTCGGCAGAACACACCACAAAATCTCCAACCGGTTTTCGATTATTCGGATGTTTTGCTGGACATAGTAGTCGGCGGAGCGGCGGTGCTGTTTAGACGTTTCAGGACGCGCAGACGGGGGAAGCGAGCCGGCGCACTCGTGAAGCTCAGACAGCGCGGATTTAGAACGGCATTGCCTAGCATCCATCTGGCGAATCTCCGCTCTCTACCCAACAAAACGGACGAACTCCTTCTGCTCTCCCGGACAAACAGGGACTTTTCAAACTCTGCTGCTCTGTGTTTCACGGAAACCTGGATGAACGACGCCATTCCGGACAGCGCACTTCATCTTCCGATCTTTCAGCTGATCAGAGCAGATCGTGAGGCAGAATCAACGGGGAAATCGCGCGGCGGCGGAACGTGCTTTTACATCAATGAGAGGTGGTGTACAGATGTAACTGTGTTAAAGAAGATGTGCTGTTCTGATCTAGAAACGCTCTTCATTAACTGCAAGCCTTTCTACTCGCCACGGGAGATTCACTCGTTCATTCTCGTGAGTGTTTACATTCCTCCGCAAGCACACGTGAGCTCCGCTTTACAGAAACTCGCTGATCAGATCACAGAGACTGAGCAACAACACCCGGACTCTGTTTTAATCATTCTCGGGGATTTTAATAAAGCAAATCTCTCCCGTGAACTGCCAAAATACAGACAGCACATCACATGTCCCACCAGAGACAGTAACCATCTTGACTGGATCACTGTTACACAGTAATAAAGGACGCATATCACTCTGTTCCACGAGCAGCTCTAGGACTCTCTGATCACTGTTTGGTTCATCTTATTCCTGCCTACAGGCAGAAACTCAAATCAGTTAAACCTGTATTAAGGACTGTAAAGAGATGGAATAATGAGACAGAGCAGGTTTTAGAAGCCTGTCTCGACCTTACTGATTGGAGTGTTTTTGAGGCTTCTGCAAATGATCTGGATGAGCTCACAGAGACTGTAACATCTTATATCAGTTTCTGTGAGGATATGTGCATTCCCACCAGGACTCATCTAACCTACAATAACGACAAACCATGGTTCACTGCAAAACTCAGACAGCTCCGTCAGGCCAAAGAAGATGCTTACAGAGAGGGGAACAGAGTCTTGTATAAACAGGCCAAATACACACTGGAAAAGGAGATCAGAGTGGCAAAGAGGAATTATTCCGATAAGCTAAGCATCCAGTTCTCTTCCAGTGACACGGCTTCAGTGTGGAAAGGTCTGAAAGACATCACCAATTACAAGTCACCATCCCCCAGCACTCTGGAGAATCAACAACTGGCAGACGATCTGAACGAGTTCTATTGCAGGTTTGAAAAAACACCCCACACCTGCCCTGAACACCTCTCCACACAACCATTCACACCTCCAGCAACCCCCCTCTCCCCCACACCTGCACTGCAGATAAGAGAAGATGATGTGTGCCAGATCTTCAAAAAGAACAAAAGAAGGAAGGCACCAGGCCCAGACGGTGTGACCCCAGCCTGTCTGAAATCCTGTGCTGACCAGGTGGCCCCCATCTTCACACAGATCTTCAACAGATCACTGGAGCTGTGCGAAGTCCCCTCATGCTTCAAACGCTCCACCATCATCCCCGTCCCAAAGAAACCCAAGATAACAGGACTCAACGACTACAGACCTGTGGCTCTAACATCTGTGGTCATGAAGTCATTTGAAAAACTGGTTTTGGCTAATCTGAAGGACATCACTGGACCCTTACTGGACCCCCTGCAGTTTGCCTACAGAGCAAACAGGTCTGTGGATGATGCAGTCAACATGGGACTGCATTACATACTACAACATCTAGACAGACCAGGGACTTATGTGAGGATCTTGTTTGTGGACTTCAGCTCGGCCTTTAACACAATCATCCCAAACCGCCTTCTGCCCAGACTAACTCAGATCTCTGTACCCACCTCCGTCTGTCAGTGGATCTACAGCTTCCTGACAGACAGGCAGCAGCTAGTGAGGCTGGGAAAATACACATCCAGCACCCGCACCATCAGCACTGGAGCCCCTCAGGGCTGTGTTCTCTCCCCACCGCTCTTCTCCCTGTACACCAACGACTGCACATCTAAAGACCCCTCTGTCAAGCTCCTGAAGTTTGCAAACGACACCACACTGATCGGCCTCATCCAGGACGGTGATGAGTCTGCTTACAGACAGGAGGTTAAGGAGCTGGCTGTCTGGTGCAGTCTTAACAACCTGGAGCTCAACACGCTCAAAACAGTGGAGATGATCGTGGACTTCAGGAGAAACCCCCCTGCACTCCCCCCACTCACCATCATGAACAGCACTGTAACGACAATGGAGTCATTCAGGTTCCTGGGCACCATCATCTCCCAGGACCTGAAGTGGCACAATCACACTGACTCTATTGTCAAAAAGGCCCAGCAGAGGTTGTACTCCCTTCGCCAGCTGAGGAAGTTCAACCTGCCACAGGAGCTGCTGAAACAGTTCTACTCTGCCATCATCTATGTGCTAGCTCAGGGATTACTCCCCTTCCTAGGGTTTTTAAGCAGCGGTCTCCCTGAGCCCTTGCCTAGAGTGTGCTATCTCCCCTGTTAGGGTTGTAAGTAGATAGCCCACTCCTGTGGCAGCCTCATAGGAGGGCTTACCGGGTTTTTCAGGCTAGCTGTGTGGGACCAGCTGCTGATAGCTTGGTGATTGCTCCCCTTCTTAGGGTTTTAACTAGTGGTCTCCTTGAGCCCTACCTAGACAGTGCTGTCTCCCCTGCTAGGGAAGTAAGTAGACAGCCCACTCTTTGTGGTCTGGGTAGTCTCAGCCGGTCCCCTTCTGGTAGCCTTCCTAGGTGCATGGCTATCTGAGAATATCTATGTGCTAGCTAAGGCACTGCTCCTCTTCCTAGGGTTTTAAGTAGTGGTCTCCCTGAGCCCTTGCCTAGAGTGTGCTATCTCCCCTGCAAGGGTTGCAAGTAGACAGCCCACTCTTTGTGGTCTGGGTAGTCTCAATAGGTCCGCCCCGTTCTACTATTCCTAAAATCCATGTTTATGGTAAGCGTACACGTTAGCTTCTGTGTGCTTTCTAAAATCTACATTGTGGTAAGTGTGCACGCTCTGCACCCTGTGCACTTTTCTAACATCCTGTATGGTATGGGTTACTTGCTCGACTTTGTTCCCATTCTCTGAGTGGGTTCTGGCTCCAGTTCACTTGGGCCCGACTCCACTTATGTATCTCTGGCGATACTTCTGAACAGGGCTTCCTCTCGTTTCTCTAGGTACATGGTCTGCTTGCCAAAAGTGTAAGCGCGGAAAAATGGAAGTCAGAAGAATGCGGATCATATTTATTTTGCTTTAGCATGAAGCTGCAGTTTCACAATACATGAATTACACTTACGAATAACTGTAACGAAATGCTGCAAACAATTTTTTTCTTGCGCTTGAAACATGATTTACATCTTTACAAAGCTTCTCTTGCACATGCAAATTTAATTTACGCTTACAGTCTTACGTACACTTCCACAAATATTACCCTGCGCATGCAAATCTTTTTGACGTCATTTTATCTTCATACTTAACCTTAACAGCGAACTAACGTGAAATACTGAGGTAAAGTGTGTTAGGCAACACCACTGTTTTAGTGGAGATTTTAAACAGTATTTTCAAGTGCTTATTGTTTGTTATTTTCAAGTTTCTAGTCTGGATGTTGTCTGCAACGTCGGAGGTGTATTTTGGATCCTCTTCTTATGCCATTGTATTGATGGTAAGCTAATGTCAGTTAGCCGAAGTTAACTAACTTAGTTGAACACAGAGAAGCATAATAACTTTTCTACACTGCCTCTTTATTGCAAGTAAGGTAATTCTCTTCAAATGTTATTTAAGTTAGAAATGTGTACACCAATGTCGTATGTAACTTTAGAGACGGTCCCTAAATTCAGTGACAGACATAACATAAACCAGCAAGCTAACATGAAATACTGACGAAAACGGAGACACCACTGTTAAGAACATCTTTTGTATTTTATTTTCAAGTTTGTGGTCATGTCGTCTGCATTGGAGGGTTTTTTTTTTATTTTTTATTTCCAACATTTGCATACAGAATACAAAGATGAAAAAACCTTAAACCAAAACAGAGTGCCAGGGGTTAAGGGATTACCAAGCATTACATAACACTTGAATTCAGACATGGAAAGAGAGAGAAAAATAAAATATAAAATAATAATAAAAAACCTTAATATTTATGCAAAAACACCAAAAAGATTAATTCAAAGTTCTAATGGTCTTTTTGTTACAAGAGGTAGATAAAGATTCAATATAAATCTTAATATCTTCTTGAAAGTATAGCTTTCCTGTAGCTCAAATAGTACAGCATGGCGCTAGCAACGCCAAGGTCATGGGTTCGATTCCCAGGAAAAGCAAGAGCTGATAAAATGTAGAAACTGTAACTTGGATGCAATGTAAGTCGCTTTGGATAAAAGCGTCTGCTAAATGCATAAATATAAGTGAAAACAAAAAAAAAAATGGGGAGAACTTTCAAAGTTCTACATTTGTGAATAAAATATTTAGCAAGCAAAATAATTAGGTTGTAGAGAAAATAAACATTTATATATCGCTTCTCAAAACTGTAAAACCCAAACAAAACATCCCTAAAATAAAGCTCAAAATCTTCATATATATAGTCTACAATGAACGGACAAATGTCTTGCCATAGTTTTCTTGTATGATCACAATGCCAAAAAGATGCAAGATAGACTCTGGTTGTGAATCACAGAAGGTACAATTCACATCTATACTTAATTTAAATTTTGACACAATGAATGTTTTAACAGGATAATACCGATGAGTAAGCTTAAAGGAGAACTCTTTGACCTTATTTATCAATAGATATTTGTTAGGAAGAGTCCAAACCTTTTTCCACAAAATATTATCCACTAAACTGTTCTATTTTGTAACAAAATGAGAAGTGGATACAGAATCCTTAAGAAAAAGGGAACAAATTACTGTTATTTTTTAATGCAGATTTAAAACATATTCTACCTACATATGTGTCAGTTGGGTCTGGAAGAGGAGTTTCAGAATTTGTCAAGACATGATTATAGCCCTTAAATAACATAATGGCGCCATTAGGAATAGCGCCAAATACAATAGCAAGCTGTTTTGGAGTAACAGGACTATTATAGCAAGAACGAAATTCTTGATATGTTGACAAGTAACCATCTTGATTAAATAATTGACAAACCCGATTAATGGAGCATCAAGATGGCGCCGCGCATGGCAGCCATTGTGCTTAGCTCTCCAGTTGTTTTAGTGTTTTTGTTAGTTTTTCCTGTTTTTTGTTTGTCAAACACGATCAGTTTCACTAGGAAAGAGCTGCTGAACATTCGGCAGAACACACCACAAAATCTCCAACCGGTTTTCGATTATTCGGATGTTTTGCTGGACATAGTAGTCGGCGGAGCGGCGGTGCTGTTTAGACGTTTCAGGACGCGCAGACGGGGGAAGCGAGCCGGCGCACTCGTGAAGCTCAGACAGCGCGGATTTAGAACGGCGTTGCCTAGCATCCATCTGGCGAATCTCCGCTCTCTACCCAACAAAACGGACGAACTCCTTCTGCTCTCCCGGACAAACAGGGACTTTTCAAACTCTGCTGCTCTGTGTTTCACGGAAACCTGGATGAACGACGCCATTCCGGACAGCGCACTTCATCTTCCGATCTTTCAGCTGATCAGAGCAGATCGTGAGGCAGAATCAACGGGGAAATCGCGCGGCGGCGGAACGTGCTTTTACATCAATGAGAGGTGGTGTACAGATGTAACTGTGTTAAAGAAGATGTGCTGTTCTGATCTAGAAACGCTCTTCATTAACTGCAAGCCTTTCTACTCGCCACGGGAGATTCACTCGTTCATTCTCGTGAGTGTTTACATTCCTCCGCAAGCACACGTGAGCTCCGCTTTACAGAAACTCGCTGATCAGATCACAGAGACTGAGCAACAACACCCGGACTCTGTTTTAATCATTCTCGGGGATTTTAATAAAGCAAATCTCTCCCGTGAACTGCCAAAATACAGACAGCACATCACATGTCCCACCAGAGACAGTAACCATCTTGACTGGATCACTGTTACACAGTAATAAAGGACGCATATCACTCTGTTCCACGAGCAGCTCTAGGACTCTCTGATCACTGTTTGGTTCATCTTATTCCTGCCTACAGGCAGAAACTCAAATCAGTTAAACCTGTATTAAGGACTGTAAAGAGATGGAATAATGAGACAGAGCAGGTTTTAGAAGCCTGTCTCGACCTTACTGATTGGAGTGTTTTTGAGGCTTCTGCAAATGATCTGGATGAGCTCACAGAGACTGTAACATCTTATATCAGTTTCTGTGAGGATATGTGCATTCCCACCAGGACTCATCTAACCTACAATAACGACAAACCATGGTTCACTGCAAAACTCAGACAGCTCCGTCAGGCCAAAGAAGATGCTTACAGAGAGGGGAACAGAGTCTTGTATAAACAGGCCAAATACACACTGGAAAAGGAGATCAGAGTGGCAAAGAGGAATTATTCCGATAAGCTAAGCATCCAGTTCTCTTCCAGTGACACGGCTTCAGTGTGGAAAGGTCTGAAAGACATCACCAATTACAAGTCACCATCCCCCAGCACTCTGGAGAATCAACAACTGGCAGACGATCTGAACGAGTTCTATTGCAGGTTTGAAAAAACACCCCACACCTGCCCTGAACACCTCTCCACACAACCATTCACACCTCCAGCAACCCCCCTCTCCCCCACACCTGCACTGCAGATAAGAGAAGATGATGTGTGCCAGATCTTCAAAAAGAACAAAAGAAGGAAGGCACCAGGCCCAGACGGTGTGACCCCAGCCTGTCTGAAATCCTGTGCTGACCAGGTGGCCCCCATCTTCACACAGATCTTCAACAGATCACTGGAGCTGTGCGAAGTCCCCTCATGCTTCAAACGCTCCACCATCATCCCCGTCCCAAAGAAACCCAAGATAACAGGACTCAACGACTACAGACCTGTGGCTCTAACATCTGTGGTCATGAAGTCATTTGAAAAACTGGTTTTGGCTAATCTGAAGGACATCACTGGACCCTTACTGGACCCCCTGCAGTTTGCCTACAGAGCAAACAGGTCTGTGGATGATGCAGTCAACATGGGACTGCATTACATACTACAACATCTAGACAGACCAGGGACTTATGTGAGGATCTTGTTTGTGGACTTCAGCTCGGCCTTTAACACAATCATCCCAAACCGCCTTCTGCCCAGACTAACTCAGATCTCTGTACCCACCTCCGTCTGTCAGTGGATCTACAGCTTCCTGACAGACAGGCAGCAGCTAGTGAGGCTGGGAAAATACACATCCAGCACCCGCACCATCAGCACTGGAGCCCCTCAGGGCTGTGTTCTCTCCCCACCGCTCTTCTCCCTGTACACCAACGACTGCACATCTAAAGACCCCTCTGTCAAGCTCCTGAAGTTTGCAAACGACACCACACTGATCGGCCTCATCCAGGACGGTGATGAGTCTGCTTACAGACAGGAGGTTAAGGAGCTGGCTGTCTGGTGCAGTCTTAACAACCTGGAGCTCAACACGCTCAAAACAGTGGAGATGATCGTGGACTTCAGGAGAAACCCCCCTGCACTCCCCCCACTCACCATCATGAACAGCACTGTAACGACAATGGAGTCATTCAGGTTCCTGGGCACCATCATCTCCCAGGACCTGAAGTGGCACAATCACACTGACTCTATTGTCAAAAAGGCCCAGCAGAGGTTGTACTCCCTTCGCCAGCTGAGGAAGTTCAACCTGCCACAGGAGCTGCTGAAACAGTTCTACTCTGCCATCATTGAATCCATTCTCTGCACTTCAATAACTGTCTGGTTCAGCTCAGCTACCAAATCTGACCTCCGAAGACTACAGAGGGTAGTCCGGACTGCTGAGCGAATCATTGGTACAACCCTCCCCACTCTCCAAGAACTGTACTTATCCAGAGTGAGCAAAAGGGCTGGTAAAATCACTCTGGACCCCTCACATCCAGCCGTCTGGTCGACGCTACAGAGCTCTGAGCACCAGAACGACCAGACACAGGAACAGTTTCTTCCCTCAGGCAATCCATCTCATGAACATTTGAACTCTTAACAATAAACATGAAACACACAACACTATCTACTTTTTATTTTTATTTTATTTATTTAACACACATACTTATTACATTTCAAATTTGCACCTAACATACCTGTACATACTGAATTGTCTATTTTTTTGTATATTGTGTTTGTGCTATTTTGCATACTGTCCATTTTGTATATTTGTACATTATTCTTTATTATTATCTGTGTCCTGTCCTGTCGCCGTCATTCTGTCCCACTGTGGAGCTACTGTCACTAAAACAAATTCCTCGTATGTGCAAACATACCTGGCAATAAAGCTGATCCTGATTCTGATCCCATTCTTAATCAAATTTTCAAAAAATAAAGATTTATTTTTAAAACAAATATTCTTATTATTCCAGATAAAGTAACTGGTTAGAGAAAAATTGTGTTTCAAAATCATAGAACAAGCTAACAGTGCTTGTTTGTGGAAATTAGAGAGCGCAACAGAGATTCTTTCAATACTAAAGTCACATAACAATAGAAAATTCAAACCACCTAATTGAGAGAAAATATATTCCGGTATAATATTCCAGACACTGGATGGATTTTTGTAATTTCTCAACCAGTTAATTTTAAAAGTATTATTCAAGGTTGCAAAATCAACAAAATTAAAACCATCATTACTGACAGTGTTAGACAGAACAGATTTTTTGACATAATGTGTCTTATTTTTCCAACAAAATTACATAGCAGTTGATCAATCTTTTTACACATTACTCTATCAAGGTTTAAAGAGATAGCTGCATATGTCAGATGAGAGATGTCTTCTGCCTTGGAGAGAAGAATCCTTCCTTTTAAAGATAAATCTCTCTGAAGCCACTGATTAAATTTTCTTTTGGTTTTCTCTATGACAGGCAAAAAAAATTAAATCACATCAAAGTTTTGGATTTTTGGAAATTACGATTCCAAGGTAAGTTATTGTCTCTTTTAGTTGGATATTACATATACTGGAAACAGAGAGTTGCTTAATTGGCATTAATTCACATTTGAGTACATTGAGATGAAGCCCAGATGCATTGGAAAACACTTTAATAGTATCAAGAGCTAAAGGAATCTGGTCTGAATTTTTAAGGAAAAGGGTACTATCATAAGCCAGTTGACTAATGATGATCTCCTTTCCCATGATACTAACTCCTTGCAAAGCGCTATTCTTAATGTATCTGGCTAATAATTGAGTAGTCAAAATAAACAAATAGGATGAAATGGGGCACCCCTGACATATTCCCCGCTGCAGTTCAAATATTGGAGAGGTACTGTGTTTAAGTTTAAAGGGGTGGTTGATTGTTTTTTTTTTTTCTAAGCTTGATTGTGTTTATGGGGTGCAGTCAAACATGTGTTAATGCTTCGTTTAAAAAAAAAAAAAAAACACATTATTTTTCATATAATTTACCTTTATTCCACACCGCTCTGCCCCTTCTCTGAAAAACGCGTCGATCATTTTCTGTTTCTGTGAAGGACCTCCCTCAGAAATACACGATGGGATCTGATTGGTTAGCTGGTCCAGTGTGTTGTGATTGGCTAAACCGCCTCTAGTGCGTGTCTGAACATCCCGCCCCTCGACTCAGCGGCATGTGCTCTGGTTATATTGTAAACAATGATGTTGTCTATATTTCTTATCAATCTGAGCCCGATTGAGATGCAGAGGATATTAGTGAAGAGGATCGCGCAGAACCTGTGCAAGCACGGCTTTTAATGGTAGGCCTAAGTTTTTTTGTTTGTTGTTGTCTCATACTTTTAGATACACTGTTATTTGTTTTATTCTGATTAAAGCTTTAATATAGTACTGCAACCGCACACACGTCCATGTATAACGCTTCTTATAGCTATGTGAAAGGTGTATTCACTGAGCTGATGATTTGAAAGAGAGAGAGAGAGAAACTCCTAGTTTTCTTCCTCTTCTCTAAAGCAGAGCAGCATGGCCTCGCCCCCTTCATTACATATTCCCGGGGACGGGGTTTATCTGGGTTTATGACATCACGGATCCGGGAAGTAACTCGTTGTAGTCCCTTACCAGTCATTTTTGTAGGCATTAAACTGCCAGAATATTTGAAAGACGATATCTCCGTTTGCATTGAACTTTCAGCGAACATTATTTGAAATGTGAAATGTGTTTTTTAAAAAGCCTGATTGTGTTTCATCTATTATGTCTTCTAAAATAGTTTTTAAGCATTTAGCGAAAATTGTAGCAATAATTTTGTAATAACAATTGAAAAGACTAATCGGACGCCAATTATCAATTAATAATAAATCTTTTTTTGGCTTGGGGATAAGAGTTATTCAACTTTGCGTTAAGGTAGAAGGGAGAGAACCCAATCTGATACTTTCATAAATTCCTTCTAATAAAAACGGGGCGAAATCTTTTACAAATTTTTGGTAAAATTCTGAAGTAAGGCCAGCCACACCTGGCGATTTATTAACCTTTAAATTTTTGATTGAATCAACAACTTCAGTTAATGTGATAGGGCGATTACAAAAATCTTTGTCAGGAGCACTAATATAATTATTATTACCTACAAAGTCCATAAAGGAAATAGTGCCATCATAACTGAATTGGCTACTATAAAGATTCTTATAGAATTCTGAACAATATTTAGCAATTTCTTTTGGGTCTTCAGAAACAGAATTACCAATTTTCAACTGATGAATGTTATTTTTAGTTTGTGATTTTTCTAATCTAAAAAAGTAAGCATAATTTTGCTCTCCTTCTTCGAGCCAGCATCTTCTGGACCTTATAAAAGCACCTTTAGCTTTTGATGTATAAAGTTCATCCAATTTTTGCTGATATTTATACAGAGTATTATTTTCTTGCACAGTTAAACTATCAGGGCATGTAATGGTGGAAATTATGTCCTCTTCTTGGGCTCTTTTGTGTTTGGCAATATTATTACAATAATTCCTGAAAAAACTTGCCCAATTCACATTTAAGCAACTCCCAATGTTTACCATAGACTCGTTCTGCTTTGGCTTTAGTCCAAAAGAAATTAATTAATTTCTTAACCTCTATAATAACAGTCTCACGTTCCAGTATTGAACTGTTAAGCTTCCAATAAGAGTTATAGAACTTAACAGAAGGCACTGATAATAGATTAATATTGATTTTTATTGATTTATGATCAGTTAAAGGAGTTGATAAAATATCAGTACTTAGACTATCTTCAAGGGTATGAGAGACTAACCATAAATCTATTCTTGATTGTTTAGATCTTAAATTATTGCACCAAGTAAAGGCTATGCTATTAGGGTGTTTGTGCGCAAAGAAAACAAAAATAATGAATTTATTCAAGAATTTTCTTCTCCTCATAACGTCTGCAGCATCGCGCCGCCATTGTTTAGAGTATCACGACGCATGCGCTTGCTTCCGCTTGATGTAAACAATGCATGTGCATGCTGCTGCTTCTTACGTTAAGCACACATGCGTCAGCATGCACATCTGCTGCAGTATGAGGAGGAGAAGAATTGTTGAATAAAGTTGTTATTTTTGTTTTCTTTGCACATAAAAAATATTCTTGTAGCTTCATATCAGTACGATTGAACCACTGTCACATGGACTAGTTTACAGATTTTCCTTGCTACGTTTCTGGATCTGGGAATATTTCAGTTGTGTTTCTGTCTATGCAGGGCCAGAAAGTTCTCGGATTTCATCAAAAATATCTTAATTTGTGTTCCAAAGATGAATGAAGGTTTTACGGGTTTGGAACAACATGAAGGTGAGTAATTAATGACAGAATTTATTTTATGGGTGAACTAACCATTTAAACAGCAAAATGCAGCTGCTTCAGGTATCTTAAAACTTACTGTAGCCTATAAATTCATAATACCGATCTCACCATCTGTTAAAATTAGATTATTGTTTCTGTATAGCAACAAATATAGATTATTATTTTTTTTTAAAAATTATTTGAGCCTATTATTTGAGCAGACTTTCTAGGACACACATACTCATTTAGAACGATTATATGAACAGATTGGTTAGCATTTAGTGTCAGGGCAACAAAATTCAATAAACAAGAACTTAATATTAAGTGATTTAATTGTATAGAAAATATTTTCTTTTTAATCTATTTCATGAAAATGGTTTTAAACAAAGCGATGTTGTGCATCTCTGCACTCAGCAGTTTTTCTTTACTGAATGAATTTACCCAGGGTTCGTACAAGGTGCTTAAAGTGCTTGAAGTACTTGAATTTGACTTTTTCAAATTTAAGTCCTGGAAAACCCTTGAAAATATATTTATGAAAAGGTACTTGAAAAGTACTTGAATGTTTAAAAGGCAGTATATATGAAATTAGTATTAATTTTTGTTTTCTATTAAAATAATATTTTCTCGCAAAATTAACGATGCAGTGCGTCTGATATAAATACAGAGCCGTCACCTATCTTTTGGGAGCGCACGAAATTTCGCAATATTACTCCTTGAGATGAAAATTGGTCTCAATAAAAAAAAAAAACATTTGATAGTGCTTGCATTATATTGTTCGGTCTTTCACTGCATGTGCTGTTTGTTTGGGTTTTATTTGGGAATGTGTATAAAGTCTGACATGCTTTGTTTTTGTGCTGTTATCATTTACAAGTGTAGAGCAAATCTCCATCTCAGCCGCTCGGTCCACAAACGCTTCCTCTGCATATGCTGTTTGTTTGGGTTTTATTTGGGAATGTGTATAAAGTCTGACACGCTTTGTTTTTGTGCTGTTATCATTTACAAGTGTAGAGCACATCTCCATCTCAGCCGCTCGGTCCACAAACGCTTCCTCTGCATATGCTGTGAGTTTGGGTTGCTTAACATTTATCTGGGAAAACAGTGTGCGTTATCTCACTAGATTTATAACGTAAATCATTTAAAAACCCATTCCAACACAGTAGAATACATCAACATATTTCTATATGCAATTTGTGTACATCACGATTTCAAAATAAAAGTTCAAACCCTAGCTCTGAGTTTGCATGTGGCCAAATATTAAAATTACAGGGATTTAAACGTCATTGAATCATGCAGTAAAATGAAACATCACCAGGCCGTTGGCACCCTCTGCAGGTATTTGTTATAATACATAATGTACTTAAGTTATATTCATATTATGTGTAAGCATATTACTTTATGTATTTTAAGTGTTGTTCAGTAAAACCAAGTGATTACTTGGTTTTGATACTTTATTTGAACCAATTATTAATGTCTCATCGTTAGTTTAATATATATGACCCTGGACCACAAAACCAGTCATAAGGGTCAATTTTTAAAATTGAATAAATAAGCTTTCCATTGATGTATGGTTTGTTAGGATAGGACAATATTTGGCCGAAATACAACTATTTGAATATCTGGAATCTGACGGTGCAAAAAAAAAAAAAATAAAATAAAATAAATAAAATTTTTATATATATATATATATATATATATATATATATATATATATATATATATATATATATATATATATATATATATACACACACTGAGAAAATTGCCTTTAAAGTTGTCCAAATGAAGTTCTTAGAAATGCATATTACTAATCAAAAAATTAAGTTTTGATATATTTACGGTTGGAAATTCACAAAATATCTTCATGGAACATGATCTTTACGTAATATCCTAATGATTGTTGGCATAAAAGAAAAATCGATCATTTTGACCCATGCAGTGTATTTTTGGCTATTGCAACAAATATAACTGTGCTACTTAAGACTGGTTTTGTGGTCCAGGGTCATATATATAAATGTAGTCAATATAAAGCCTGTTTTTCACTTAGTTAGGTCTATTTTTATTACTAAAAAATATCAGATTACTCAATTGTCGCAATAATCAGTATTACTTGATTACCAAGATAATAATTCGTTATGGCTCTAGATTAGTTAAATGTTTCAAAATACAACTACATTGTTTTGCTTTTTGCGATTAAAAGACAAATGTTTTGCCATTGAAAATTTCTTAAAAATAGTATTAAAATACTGTCTCGTTCTAGTGAACCAAGTATCTGTATTTTGTCTCATCCCGTGAGCTAAGTGTATTGTCACACCCCTAGTGTCTACGTGCATGATATAGTTCATATCTTTCCAAGTGTATGATGAACATTTTACTTTTCAGGTCAATCATATATTCATAAAAAAAATCACTTTAAATAAGGAAAGCGATAACTTTGCCCTAGTATTCTTTCAAATTGCCACAGCTATTGCATGCTTTGCATGTGCTGAACTTTATTTGTACCATTTTGTTTTATTAGTTTATTTATTAGAATTTGAAAGATAATAACAATATTGTAATCTCTGATTTTAGTCCTTGAAAACGAAAAAAGTAGTGCTTGAAAAGTCCTTGAAAGTCCTGGAATTTCATTTCTGTACGAACCCTGTTTACCTTTTTTGAACGGATTGAATCAGCGATTCACTGACCCATTCATAAAAAACAGTTTCTTCCTTCCTGAATGAAAGGTTTAGCAGTTTTGAACGAATTGATTGAATAAATGACGACTCAGTCATTAAGGTAGTGGTTTGCTGCCACCTACTGGTAATTGTAGTATCGTCTTTAAAAGTATCATTCTATTTTTTATTTTGTCATTTCATGTTTCTGTGTTCTAAATTTTATATTTAAAACATTAATTTCTTAATATTAATTATGCAATTTGTAAGTGCAAATTATAATTAATTATACTTGTCTGTTAAAGAAAAAAAAAAAAATAAGCCACTTAGCCAATGAAACTTTTCAGCATACCATAATTTATTTGAAGTGTATCCTGTGTATCTCTGGGCTAAACCCCCGATATCCACTCACTCTAGCACTGCCCCTGGAATCAAACGCATTAGTTTGGTATTCTAGCACTTTGCTCTACTGATTGAGAATGCATTGTAAAAAATTGAGCTTTAATGGAATTCTGGTAAGAGTGTGCAAAGAAAAAGCATCAGCCTGAATCCCCTCTTGCTGTTTCTCATCGGAGTGCTTGTCAACTTTGACTGGCAAAATTACTGAAATTTAACACAACAACACAACCTAATTTTTACTGTATTATTGTATTTTATTTACTTTACTTTTATTTTTTGTAAGGCCTTTTTGTGCTTTTCAGGATGTGTATGTTTTGCCCAGGGGACTTTGGTGATGACCTTTTCTCAGCTAGTGCATCCTAGAGGTCAAGATTTGTAATTTGTACTTTTAAAAAGAAAATGTTCAACAATTAAAGAATATTATTAGAACTAATTCTCATGAGTTATTGTGATTTTTATGGGTTTGGGGTGGTAAAAATCATGGATTACAGTGCTGTAAGGCAATTGGATTGTTTTTTACAGGTAAAAAAATAGTTAAACTATAGTTAAACATTTAGTTTAAACTAAATGAAAATAAACTCTGCAGTACTGATACTGTAAATGACAATACGGTAATAAAATGGTAAATGAAAATACAGTAAGGACATTATAGTACTGTAAATGAAAATACAGTAATTATACTGTAACCATTTTTACAGTAACAGTTACTGTAAAATTTACAGTGTGGTTTAGATTTACCCAGTGTTAATTATTTCAAGTGTGAGAGACCTTAAATGTTTGAGGTATTATCAGTGATTATGCCAAATATGCCCTTTAGCACTATGACTATGCTCACATTTTATAACCATAAAAAAAAAAAAAATATATATATATATATATATATATATAAATTAATCCAGGTTAGGCAAATCTTCATTTATTGAGGTGAATGCAATGTGTGGTAAAAGCAACCACTTTTCTCTATTAGGTGTGGGATTTCTGTCAAACATATTACAATAGTGCATATCTGAACTCTTGGTAGCTTCAGAAGCTGTTAAAATGAACAAAATCCCTTCTTCCAAATATCCCTGAATATAGAATCTTATGAATAGACTACTGAGAAAAAGGTAATGTCCCTGAACTTGACAATTTCAGTGCATTCTTAGCACTCCGACAGGTATGTTCTGTGCATATTGTTTTGATAGAGGGAAACAAGATGTATTCCTAGTTTCAACATTACTTATTCTTCAGACATTCTGCTTTAAATACAATGAGTATCAGCTGTATACAAAGTGACCAACATTTGCTTTTCAGCCACTAAAATGTAATATTCAACAATCTGAAAATGGAGCCTCATTGAGGTCCCCATATCTCTGGGACTGAAAGATGTAGGACCTTGAAAATGAAGATTTCAAAAGAAAAGTTTATCAAGAACTAGAATCTAAAATCTTATTGTGATATCTTTAATACTTCTTCAGTTATATGCTTGCAAACTTTGGAAAAATAATATTTATGGCACTCAGACAGGTATGTTCAATACAGTTGCTTTGACAGAAGTAAACAAGATACATCTCTAGTTTCAACATTATTTGTTCTTCAGACATTCCCCTTTAAAAGAAAATAATTATCATTTTTTTTGCAAATTGATCCACATTTGGGTTTTGACCACTGAAAATGTACATTTTAACAATTTACTCTTGGAGCCATATTTAAATTCCAATATCTCTGGAACCGAACCATATAGGGCCTTAAAAATGAAGATGCCAAAAGGAAAGTTTGTTAAGACCCAATATTTAAAATTTCATTAAGATATCTTTAATACTTTTTGGGTTACAGGCATGCAAACTTTGGAGAAAAAAAAAAAAAAAAAAAAAAGTGTGGTTTCCCCATTTTTGAATGGTCACCATTGGCACATAATGCAACAAAGATTGCTAAACTCAACATATTTTACTAACAGACCTACTAGTCTATGTGTAAAAATAACATTGTGATGCTGTCATCTTAAGTCATTTTTTAACCTCCTGTAATTTGGCTCTGAATCTCAGACGAAAATTGCCATTTTGACCCCCCTCTACAAAATAGTGGATTACTTAGTAAATATTAATCCATGATATTTAATATTTGGGCTATTATCATTGTACATGTTTTTCTTTCTTCAGAAAAAATATTAGCAAAATCAAAAATTTGAGCAGGGGGAATTTCTGAAATTTGGTTGATTTGACATGGAATGACCCAGCTGTGATTTAAACTGTTGTAAAGAAAAACTTTTGCTAAATGTCTGTGAACTTATGTTGAAGCAGTTATTGTGTCTTCAACAAGTACAACACAAATGCATTTCTCTACCTCACAGTGTATACGTGTCTGTATTTATTAATGTATTTAAACGCATAGTGAATTACCTGGAAAACTCCTATAGACTTCAACTTCACAGAGCGTAAGATACCTAGCTCCAGAAATAACGATGTTCACGTAACGTCCCTCCATATCGGGACATGAGTAGCTGTGGGATGCTCCTTGTGGAATACTAGAAATCACAGCACATCTAGAGAGATGATAGAAAACGCATCAATCATTTCACACCTAATTAATGTAGACTGAAATAAAGCACCACACCAGCTTGTTGAGCAAATCTGGAAATATAGCAGTACTTCAGTAAAGGATTTCATATCTACCTTCAAATGAACTAATAACGGATATTTCTATAGAACAGTACAGAATGCAATAGTGGTGTGCAAAAATCTCTTTAACATAATGATAATGTATAAAACTGGAGCTCCATTGTTAAGCAATGGAAACAAAGATAACTGCAAAAAAGCACAGCAGCGATTGCCCGCTCCCATAATGCACTGCGCACTACATAATTATCTCAGACTATATTGCTAACGGTTTTGATAGCTCATATTTCTAAGTAACTTTATATTCTCATAATTTTGAATTTATTCTCAAAATATTACGATTTTAATCTTGTATCTATTATTTAACAATTAATTGTATTAATTAATTAATTAAATTGGTGGCTAAGAAGACTTCACATCAAATCACCACCATTAAAACAGTTCTGTTTACATTTACACGAGTAAATTTCTCACATGGGATTGTTGTTGCCATTGTTTTCCAGGGAGTTTCCGATGCGAATCTCTGCTCCGTCGAGTCGTTCTGGACAGCAGTCGGCTCTGTTTGTGATGGTCACAGTGCTAATATAGTAATTATCCAGCAGATCCAGCCGCCACCACGGATTCATCTCTGAATTTGTATGGGTACAAAATGATGCTGGACCTGGGGTGTATTTTATTCCATCAACGGCGCGATCAGCCCGATAGTATTGAAGTACAGATGACTGAGCCGCATAACCACTTAATTTCACGCCATCTGGAAAGTGATCAAGCTCCGTGTTAGGTTACATTTAAGCAAGTTAACATAAAATTAAGCAAGCAGACACTACCAAGCAAAAGTGTGGAATAATTCAGATCTTCTAATGTATTTGAAAGAAATCAAGGCAGCATTTATTTCATCAGAAATACAGTCAAAACAGCATTACAATTTAATATAACTAAATAATAGATTGTTTCCACAAAAGCATGAAGCAGTACAACTGATTTCAACATTGATAATTTACAGAAATGTTTCAGCAAATCAGCATTAGATTGATTTTATTACTCTAAACTGTATAAATATAAACTATATAATATATATTAGGGCTGTCAAGCAATTAAAAATGTTATGTAATGTTATGTAAAATCTGATTAATTACACCATGTGGCGATTAATAATTCTAAGTAATCACACAATAAATGCTGCATTATTGTGTTAAATGAGAAAAGCATCAAATAGACATTACAAAAAGTAGCTTTTGAAAGAAAATGTTTTCATGTTCTTTTCTTTTTTTTTTCTTTGGGTGAACTTTGCCCTTATTTATTTATTTATTTATTTATTTTTTGTATTAATATGGGTATTTTTATTTTCACATTTTTTAAATATGGAAATATACGGAGCCCCTAAAGGGACATTTGCAAAAAATAAAAAATGAAGACTTTCACGTACGCATGAGAAACGTTTTGAGTGCTCACGAGAAACGTTTCGCGTGTGCACAAGAAACCGTTTGCAAGCTCACGCATTACAGTTTCCAATTGCATAACTGCCATCTTACAAAGAAGAAAACAAGAGCATGCATGCGCATGAATTAGCCTAATTGAGATGTACAGTGGGTACGGAAAGTATTCAGACCCTCTTAAATTTTTCACTCTTTGTTATATTGCAGCCATTTGCTAAAATCATTTAAGTTCATTTTTTTTCCTCATTAATGTACACACAGCACCCCATATTGACAGAAAAACACAGAATTGTTGACATTTTTGCAGATTTATTAAAAAAGAAAAACTGAAATATCACATGGTCCTAAGTATTCAGACCCTTTGCTGTGACACTCATATATTTAACTCAGGTGCTGTCCATTTCTTCTGATCATCCTTGAGATGGTTCTACACCTTCATTTGAGTCCAGCTGTGTTTGATTATACTGATTGGACTTGATTAGGAAAGCCACGCACCTGTCTATATAAGACCTTACAGCTCACAGTGCATGTCACAGCAAATGAGAATCATGAGGTCAAAGGAACTGCCTGAAGAGGTCAGAGACAGAATTGTGGCAAGGCACAGATCTGGCCAAGGTTACAAAAACATTTCTGCTGCACTTAAGGTTCCTAAGAGCACAGTGGCCTCCATAATCCTTAAATGGAAGACGTTTGGGATGACCAGAACCCTTCCTAGAGCTGGCCGTCTGGCCAAACTGAGCTATCGGGGGAGAAGAGCCTTGGGGAGAGAGGTAAAGAAGAACCCAAAGATCACTGTGGCTGAGCTCCAGAGATGCAGTCGGGAGAAGGGAGAAAGTTGTAGAAAGTCAACAATCACTGCAGCCCTCCACCAGTCGGGGCTTTATGGCAGAGTGGCCCGACGGAAGCCTCTCCTCAGTGCAAGACACATGAAAGCCCGCATGAAGGACTCCAAGATGGTGAGAAATAAGATTCTCTGGTCTGATGAGACCAAGATAGAACTTTTTGGCCTTAATTCTAAGCGGTATGTGTGGAGAAAACCAGGCACTGCTCATCACCTGTCCAATACAGTCCCAACAGTGAAGCATGGTGGTGGTGGCATCATGCTGTGGGGGTGCTTTTCAGCTGCAGGGACAGGACGACTGGTTGCAATCGAGGGAAAGATGAACGCGGCCAAGTACAGGGATATTCTGGACGAAAACCTTCTCCAGAGTGCTCAGGATCTCAGACTGGGCCGAAGGTTTACCTTCCAACAAGACAATGACCCTAAGCACACAGCTAAAATAACGAAGGAGTGGCTTCACAACAACTCCGTGACTGTTCTTGAATGGCCCAGCCAGAGCCCTGACTTAAACCCAATTGAGCATCTCTGGAGAGACCTAAAAATGGCTGTCCACCAATGTTTACCATCCAACCTGACAGAACTGGAGAGGATCTGCAAGGAGGAATGGCAGATGATCCCCAAATCTAGGAGTGAAAAACTTGTTGCATCTTTCCCAAAAAGACTCATGGCTGTATTAGATCAAAAGGGTGCTTCTACTAAATACTGAGCAAAGGGTCTGAATACTTAGGACCATGTGATACTTCAGTTTTTCTTTTTTAATAAATCTGCAAAAATGTCAACAATTCTGTGTTTTTCTGTCAATATGGGGTGCTGTGTGTACATTAATGAGGAAAAAAAATGAACTTAAATTATTTCAGCAAATGGCTGCAATATAACAAAGTGAAAAATTTAAGGGGGTCTGAATACTTTCCGTACCCACTGTATTTTGGCCTTCAATACGAAAACATTGTTTCTGTTCTTGCATTTTGACACAGATAAATCATCACTGAACGGCACAAGAACAGCTTTTTCCCTTCAGGCTATATTCCACTTGAACGATACATAACATCTCAGGACTGTACATCTGTACATAACTTCCTAAAACATTTGCACATTCATAATTCTATTTTATCTATATTTTTACTACCATATAGCTATTTTTTTTATTATTATTGTCTATTCTGTTTATTATTAGTGTTATATTTCATTCTATTACCTTAAATTATATGTATGTCTTCATGTCTGCACTTTCTCCACTGGATGCCCCTGTCTCCAATGTGTTAAAATATTCTTACTTCTCAAGATCAAAACATCCTTTATTAAACCACTTTGCCTGATTTAATGAATATTTGCAGATTGCGGAGAAATGCTGATTCAGCCTCATTCTCCACGAACTGCTCTAGCGTAATCCAAAATTAAAGTCAGCGCGATCGTTTTGTTTTAATCAGCATGGGTTTGAAAATCATATTTCACTGGTTTGAACTCATGTCATTGAGAATTCAATATGAATATTCACAAAGCTGGAATGCTGCGCTTTGCAACAATAGACCTACAACTTGTAGTAAGAAGCAGCAGCAGTCGTCCAGAAGCGAGCAGAGAAAAGGTACTCCTCTCAGAAAACATACAAATAAAGATCATTTTAGATGTTTAATTACTATTTGGAGCACTGAGATCGCTAGAAGAGGGCTTAATGAAATCATTTTTGTGAAAACCTCAAATTCGACCAAAATTGACATTTTTCACTTCTTTTGCCTGTAGCTCAAAATTAGTCTATGCGCATTCCGACTCATTTTGCCAGCGCAGGTCACAAATAATCGTGTTTATATATATATATATATATATATATATATATATATATATATATATACACACACACACACACACACACAGTGGTGTGAAAAATCGTTGGCCCCCTTCCTGATTTTTTATTTTTTTGCATGTTTGTCACACTTTAATGTTTCAGATCATCAAACAAATTTAAATATTAATCAAAGATAGCACAAGTAAACACAACATGCAGTTTTTAAATGAAGTTTTTTATTATGAAGGGAAAACAAAATCCAAACCCACATGGCCCTGTGTGAAACCTAATGACTGGTTGGGCCACCCTTAGCAGCAACAACTGCAATCAAGCGTTTGCGATAACTTGCTGTAAAGTCTGTTACAGCGCTGTGGAGGAATTTTGGCCCACTCATCTTTGCAGAATTGTTGTAATTCAGCCACATTGGAGGGTTTTCAAGCATGAACCACCTTTTTAAGGTCATGCCACAGCATCTCAATAGGATTCAGGTCAGGACTTTGACTAGGCCACTCCAAAGTCTTCATTTTGTTTTTCTTCAGCCATTCAGAGGTGGAGTTGCTGGTGTGTTTTGGATCATTGTCCTGCTGCAGAACTTAAGTTCGCTTCAGCTTGAGGTCACGAACAGATGGCCAGACATTGTCCTTCAGGATTTTTTGGTAGACAGCAGAATTCATGGTTCCATTTATCACAGCAAGTCTTCCAGGTCCTGAAGCAGCAAAACAGCCCCAGACCATCACACTACCACCACCATATTTTACTGTTGGTATGATGTTCTTTTTCTGAAATGCTGTGTTACTTTTACGCCAGATGTAATGGGACACACATCTTCCAAAAAGTTCAACTTCTGTCTCGTCAGTTCACAGAGTATTTTCCCAAAAGTCTTGGGGATCATCAAGATGTTTTCTGGCAAAACTGAGACGAGCCTTTATGTTCTTTTTGCTCAGCAGCGGTTTTCGTCTTGGAACTCTGCCATGCAGGCCATTTTTGCCCAGTCTCTTTCTTATGGTGGAGTCATGAACACTGACCTTAATTGAGGCAAGTGAGGCCTGCAGTTCTTTGGATGTTGTTCTGGGACCTCTTGGATGAGTCGTCGCTGCGCTCTTGGGGTAATTTTGGTCGGCCGGCCACTCCTGGGAAGGTTCACCACTGTTCCATGTTTTTACCATTTGTGGATAATGGCTCTCACTGTGGTTCGCTTGAGCCCCAAAGCTTCAGAAATTGCTTTATAACCTTTTCCAGACTGATAGATCTCAATTACTTTCTTTGTCATTTCTTCCTGAATTTCTTTGGATCTCAACATGATGTGTAGCTTTTGAGGATCTTTTGGTCTACTTCACTTTGTCAGGCAGGTCCTATTTAAGTGATTTCTTGATTGTGAACAGGTGTGGCAGTAATCAGGCATGGGTGTTATATTTGATTAATATTTAAATTTGTTTGATGATCTGAAACATTAAAGTGTGACAAACATGCAAAAAAAAATAAAAAGGAAGGGGGCCAACAGTTTTTCACACCACTGTGTATATATATATATATATATATATATATATATAAGGGCTGCCAATTTATTAAAATATTTAATCACGATTAAATCGCATGATTGTCATGATTAATCGCAATTTAATCACATATTTTTATCTGTTCTAAATGTACTTTAAATTAATACTTTTCATGTTTTAAATACTCTAATCAACATGGGCAATGACAATTATGGATGCTTTATGCAATATATGTTTATTATTAGTGAAACCATAGTTAACAGAGCCTGAAGACTAGACATGTTTCAGAGATCATAGATGTGTTTCAAAGAACTTGCTCATGTCTATTAAACGCATGAAAAAAGAAATACCAGGTTCCCATTAGTTCTCTTTCTTTGAACTGAGCAATTTACTGACACAAACCTGTTTACATTTCCGCATGACAGGGCATCTCACTTCTTCTGAACATACAAAATGTACATTTATTATTTATTATTACATTTGTTTGCCTCTCTGTGCCCACATATTGTATTTTGATGCAGCTAAATTCTCAATAAAACTGTTTACACTGATATATTTTAATGTTTCTGTTGTCAGACAACGGAATGAATATGAAATAGTGACTGAACCGCGACCCATAGGACTAAATAACCAGCTCTCAAATCCAAGATGTTAATCTGCACAAAAATCCTGATTTATAATCCAGCCATCGTCTGATAAAATCAAATAGGCTATACATAAGATAAAGACAATAGCTGTGCTGTGATTTTGGCTATACTTGCATGTTAAATTAGAGAAGCAACATAATATCTGTTTTAACTGAAAGCGCTGTTCCTCTCATCTGCGCACTGAACAGAGCAGACACGGAGGAAGAGAGAAAGAGGTGTCTGCGCAGCGGGAAAGAGAGACCTTGCGCTTGCGCGGCACTACCAGCGAGTCTCAGAAATTAAATAAGGTTTGGGCAAACCCTATAAAGACTGGTCACTGGGCGCTTTTTGAAAAAAATAAATAAATAAAACAAAATTAAAAAGTTGCTAAAGTGGTCTGAAAAGTCGCTAAGTTGGCAACACTGTCAGCATCTCCATCCATTTCCGTTTCTCCAACTATAGTAGTATGGGTTAGGCCACGGGTCAAACAGCAAAATGCGCGCTGCGTTAATCGCATGTTAATAAAATTAGTGCCATTAAAATGAATTTGCGTTAACACGTTATTAACGTGCAATCAGTTGATTTAAAAAAAAAATAGCTAATTAATCACGCGTTTTTTTTTCTGAAATCTGCATCGTTTTTTTCTTGACAATTATGTTTAATTTTACTTCTGAAATGCATTATTAAACCAGTTTAAATGAAATATTGTAAACGTTTAAACAGTAAAATGTGTTGTATTAGGAACTGTATTTAACGAAAATAAAGGCATTTAGGCAAAGAAAGAAAGAAAGAAAAACAAAAATGTCAAAGAAATGTCAAAGAAATAAAAATAAAAAAATTAAACAAAACAGCAGTTACTGAAAACCTATCTGAAGTAATAATTATCAAAAATAAATAATCGCTTTCGATTATGTACATATTTAACTGGCTTTTAAAGTTTTATGCGGGACAATAGCTATTGCCGTATCGAAATCCAAAATTTGAGCTTTTATACTGTAGCTACCAAACGCTTCTAGACCTCAAAATGCATTTTAAATGTCAGAATCTGAAAGAGCTTTATTGTCAACAAACACAAAAACACAAGAAATTCGTCTTGGTGACAGGAGCATCCAGTGGAGAGAGTACAGACAGAGTGCAGACATGCATCTAATTTAAGGTAATAAACAGAATAGACAATAAATTAAAAAAAAATAACTATATGGTAGTAAAAATATAGATAAAATAGAATTATGAATGTGCAAATGTTTTAGGAGGTTTTGTACAAAATATAAAGAAAATAAGAATTATGAATGTGCTATTTTACAGATGAAAAGTTTTAAGAAGTTATGTACAGATACAGTCCTGAGATGTTATGTATTGTTCAGGTGGAATATAGCCGGAGGGAAAAAGCTGTTTTTATGCCATTCAGTGATGATTTATGTGTCCAAATGCAAGAACAGAAATAATGTTTTTGTATTGAAGGCCAAAATAGATATCAATTAGGCTAATTGATGTGCATGCATTCTATTGGTTTCTTCTTTGTAAGATGGCAGAAGAGACGCAACCGGAAACTGCACGTGTGAGCTCAAGAGTTTCTCGTGAGCACGCAAAACGTTTCTTGTGCACAAGCGATAGCTTCTCGTGCGCACGCAAAAATCTTTTCTTTTTTTTTTTTTTTTTTGCAAATGTCCCTTTAGGGGCTCCGTAGAAATATGATTTCTCATTTTTTTTACATTTTTTTAATGAAGTGATACTTTAAATAAGAAACTGAAAACATTAATTCCTTCAATTTGTTCAAACGTCTGATTAATTCAGAGAAGAAGTAAATGACTCTTTATGAAAGGGCCATTGAATGATTGGCTCCCAATTTGTTCAAAACGTGGATTCATTCAGAAATGAATCACCACTGTATCCTGCTCGGAGATGCACAACAGTTCTGCTGTGGCTTTAATAGGTCAAATATTGAGCAAATATCAATATTGAGCAAAAACAGTCAATATTGTCTCTAAAATATAACAATGTTCAGTTCTGATTTATTGAAGTGTTGTATAAAATCAATTTCACATTTGCACTTGTGCTATTCGGGCTATTGGCTTTTTTTTTTTTTTGGAAAATGTCCCTTTAGGGGCTCCATAGAAATATGATTTTTCAAATTTTTTTATTTTTTTTTTTTAATGAAGTGATACTCTAAATAAGAAACTGAAAACATTAATTCCTTCAATTTGCTCAAATGTCTGATTACTTCAGGGAAGAAGTAAATGACTCTTTATGAAAGGGCCATTGAATGGCTCCCAATTTGTTCAAAACGTGGATTCATTCAGAAATGAATCACCACTGTGCCCTGCTCGGAGATGCACAACAGTTCTGCTGTGGCTTTGACCTTTAATAGGTCAAATTTGCCTTGGCATAGTGTTGTATAAAATCAATTTCATGTTTGCTATTCAGGACAAAAACAGCACTGTGATACTGAACACGCTGCTCATTTGATATTCCTTTACACGATTTCATGCCCCTAAAATCTCCTACATCATGAAGTGAGTTGTTGCCTTGCATCATGTTCATCACTGATCAACTGTCTAGTTGTGTGGGACTTAAAGCAGCGTTGCAGAGTGCAGACTGATCGGTGTACAACATCAAAGTACCGTGAGAGCTATAGAGAGCAGACGGCTTCATGTGCTTTCAAATCGCTCTTGTGGGACTGTGTTGTCATACACCAATCAGTCTGTGCAGCAAAGCTTAGGTTATGCGTAGGTTTTCCATAAATAATTAATTAGATTAGAACACATTAAATTGATGTATATAATGTATGTACATTTTTAGGTGTTAAGAATTACCGTTTCTATAGACTCTCACTTCACACAGAGAGAGGTTCTTTGAATCTCCAGGAATGACCACATTCACGTAACGACCTTGAATTCCACTGCATGAGTAAGAGATGGATTGACCTGCTGGGATACCAGAAATAACCGCACATCTAGAGAGAGAGAATATGAAGCATTGTTCATTTCACATGAACTTAAGCAATATCACAGGAGCAAGAGTCTCATTCTCTTTATAAAATCCGTTTACATCATATTGTGCAACATGTTAATACTTTGCTCTTAAATAACCATTTTAAATTGTTATATTTATATATGTAAAGGCAAATTTTTGGTCACTTGGGATTGTTGTTGCCGTTATTTTCCAGGGAGTTTCCGATGTGAATCTCAGCTCCATTGATTTGTTCAAAACAGCAGTCCATCCTGTTAGTGACGATCACTTTTTGAACGATTTGTAGATCCATCAGATCCAGCCTCCACCATGGGTTCGTCTCGGTTTCAGTGTGAGTGCAGTAAAAATCATTATCATCAATGGCACTGTTTGCCTGGAAGTAAAACGTAGATGACTGTACAGCCTTTCCCTTGATTGCGATATTCTCTAGAATGTGAAATGAGAAATACAAATTCCCATGTTATTTTGTTTTATAATTCATCTGCACTGTATTTTTTATTATTATTATTTTTTTTTTAAATTGCATCATTAGAAAATAATCAGAGCATTACCTTCTTAGAAAATTATTAGTCATTTACACTGCATTGGTTTCTACAGAGAACATGTCTTTCTGATAGTTTCAGCTACAGATTAAAGAAACTTTAAATACCTTGCAAGTTATTTGTTGTGGCGTGAATGACAATGGTGCCTGTTGCAGAAATAAATAGCAAATGGTTATATAGGCTGTATAGAGTAATTTCACGGTAAAGCATAACATGGATACCAAAGTTACAAAATCTCAAATTTCTAATCTACTAATATTTCTATCACTTACAGTTGAACATTCATGACAACAGAGACCTGATTATTATTTTTTTTTTATAATGACCAACCAACTGTACATTATAATTTGCATTTCAGTGTACAAACATTAGTAGACCAGTGCATAATTTTATAAATAAATACTCTAAACAAAAATAAATATTCAACTTATTGTGTATCTGTATAAATTAATTTGAATATGGCCCAATATTAATATTAAAACCAAACATATGCTGGAGGTTAACCATCAACCTATGCAAAGGAATCATTTGCTTAAAACCTTATTTGAAAAAGAGATGATCAAAAACAACAAACAAAAGTGGCACAAAAGTGGCACAAGGAAAGGATGCACTGTTATGTCTTTTAATGTCGTCTGTTCGTCTCCAAATAGTGTCGATTTACCGTTAATTCATCGGGAGATCACTCCGAGATACATATACGATCGCCAAAGTCTTTTGGATATCGACAAGACATACAAACTCAAACTCTCGCCGGCGGCTACTGAGAAGCTACGAGGCCTTTGTTTACTGCTGGAGCCGGACCTCGAGACCGCGGCCTCGCCTACTGACGCTACCCGCACAAGGCGGCGTCGCAAGCGGTGTGAGAGAGGACGGAAGCGCGGTAAGCGCGGAGGTATACGAGCTAGGCTGAGGGCTAACCCCACAAGACCGGCTCTTCCAACACTCATGCTCTTAAACGTTCGCTCTCTGGAAAACAAACTGGACTTAATTCAACTCAGTCGATCTACACAGCATGAGGAAAGGGATTGTTGTGTGTTTGTTTTCACTGAAACATGGCTAAACGACAACATCCCGGACTCCGCCATTCAGCTGCACGGCCTAACCTGCTACCGAGCGGATAGAAATTCATCACTGTCTGGTAAGACTCGCGGGGGTGGCTTGTGTGTGTATATCAACAAAGAATGGTGTAACAATGCTGCGGTAGTGACAAAACACTGTTCAACACTGGTGGAGTTTATGTTTGTGAAGTGTCGACCGTTCTATCTGCCGCGGGAGTTCACGGCCATTGTTATTGTCGCGGTTTACATTCCTCCGTGTGCAAACGCTAAGGACGCGCTTCGCGAGCTGTACAGCGCCATCAGCGAACAACAAACAAATAACCCTGATGGCTTTTTCATCATAGCCGGTGACTTCAACCACGCAAACTTAAAGACAGTTTTGCCAAAGTTCTACCAACATGTGAACTTTGCAACAAGGGGAAACAACACACTGGACTTTGTTTACACAACAGTTAAGAACGCATACAAAGCCGAACCCCGCCCCCACCTCGGGTACTCGGACCACATCTCTGTTATGCTAATCCCAGCATATAGCCCACTTCTCAAACTCACCAAACCGGTTCAAAAGCAGATCACAGTATGGCCAGACAATGCCACCTCAGCACTGCAGGACTGCTTCCAGGACACAGACTGGAACATGTTTAAAGAGGCGGCCACCTACAACAACCACACAGACCTGCAGGAGTACACCGAAACTGTGACTGCTTACATCAAAAGTGCATAGATGATGTGACAGTCACCAAAACCATCACCACACGTGCCAACCAGAAGCCATGGATGACAGCAGAGGTTCGTGGGCTGCTAAAGACCAGAGATGAAGCATTCAGATCAGGAGATAAAGCAGCCCTCAAAACAGCAAGAACCAATCTGTCTCATGGCATCAAGAAGGCAAAACATCAGTATGCTAAAAAAATCAACAATCACTTCACAGACAGCAGAGACACTCGGACCCTATGGCAAACCATTCAGACCATCACTGACTACAAGCCCCTGCCACAGGCCAGTGACGATGACACATCTTTACCAGAGGCACTCAACCACTTCTACTCACGATTTGAGATACAGAACGACACACCTGCACAGAAACTACTCACATCTCCAAACGACCAGGTACTCTGTCTCTCTCCAGTCGACGTAAGGAAGACCCTATCCAGGATTAACCCACGAAAGGCTGCGGGCCCTGACAACATACCTGGACGTGTACTGAAAGACTGTGCTGCACAGCTGACGGATGTCCTAACAGACATCTTCAACATCTCGCTGAGCCAGGCAGTCGTCCCCACGTGTCTCAAATCCACCTCCATAATTCCAGTACCAAAGAAGTCACCTGTGTCCTGTCTGAATGACTATCGTCCCATAGCACTGACCCCAATCATGATGAAGTGCTTTGAGAGGTTAGTCATGCAGCACATCAAGTCCAGTCTTCCAAACACGCTGGACCCACTCCAGTTTGCATACCGTCCAAACCGTTCCACGGACGATGCAATATCCACCACTCTCCACCTAGCTCTTACCCATCTGGAACAGAAAGACTCTTATGTAAGAATGCTGTTCATTGACTTCAGCTCAGCATTCAACACAATAATCCCACAACAGCTCATCCACAAACTAAACCTGCTGGGCCTTAACACCTCCCTCTGTAATTGGATCCTGGACTTTTTAACTGCAAGACCTCAGTCAGTCCGTGTCGGCCGCAACACCTCCAGCACTACCACACTGAGCACAGGTGCCCCACAAGGCTGTGTGCTCAGCCCGCTGCTCTTCACACTGCTGACCCACGACTGCACTGCCAAGTCCAGCTCCAACCACATCATCAAGTTTGCTGATGACACAACTGTGGTAGGCCTCATCAGCAACAACGATGAAACGCACTACAGAGAGGAAGTGGCACAGCTGGCTGAATGGTGTGGTGCTAACAACCTGTCCCTCAATGTGGGTAAGACGAAAGAGGTTGTGATGGACTTCAGGAGAAACTCTGTTGACCACCCCCCGCTGACCATCGACGGCTCAACCGTGGAGAGAGTCGGCAGCACTAAATTCCTGGGAGTGCACATCACAGAGGATCTCACCTGGACCACCAACGTCACGTCACTCAACAAGAAGGGACAACAGCGCCTCCACTTTCTCCGCCGGCTGAAAAGGGCAAGTCTCCCTCCACCCATCCTCACCACTTTTTACAGGGGCACCATTGAGAGTGTGCTGACTACCTGCATCACTGTCTGGTATGGGAACTGCAGTGCTGCTGACCGCAAGACCCTACAACGGACAGTGAACACTGCCGCAAAGATCATCGGTGCCCCTCTCCCCTCCATCCTGGACATTTTCCTTTCACGATGCTCCAACAAGGCCACCAGCATCGTGAAGGACCCCACCCACCCCTCTCACAACCTCTTCCAGCTCCTGCCATCAGGTAGAAGGTACCGGAGCATCAGAGCTCGCTCTGTCAGATTGCTCAACAGCTTTTTTCCCCAGGCTGTGAGAGCTCTTAACTCCAATCCCCCTGTCCCCCTCTGAAACCATGAACACCTCAGCCCTCCCACCCCCCAACTCATTAAAAACTGTTGACAATTTTACTAAGTGCAATTCTGGACCAAACCCCTGAATGTGCTACACACAGGTGAGTGGGCTATACAAACCACCTGTAGTAACGCACTCATCCCACTATATGCACACTAGACACTTTCTACAAACACTCCCTGCCACAAAGACTCTTAAGAAAATATATGTCTACCTGAACATTGCACTACAAAATAATACGTTTACTTGAGCATTGCACTACAAAATCTTTTTGCACTATGCACTGTCTCCCACAAAATCTGCACAATAATGTACAAAATATATATTTTTTCTGCACAATTTCATGTACATATATCTCTTTCGCACAATTTCATGTACAGTATTTATGTAAAGTTTTTTGTACAGTCTCAGTTTGTGTATGTGTGGACAATTAGGTATAGCAGTTATAGTATTTTTAGTATATGTATAGTCAGATAGTTAACTGTTGTTTTTCCTATACTTGCATTGTTGTATGTTTATCTTAGGTTTAACTAGTATGTAGCACCGTGGTCCTGCGAGACACGACATTTCGTTCCACTATATGTCCACACATGTAGCAGAATGACAATAAAGCTCGACTTGACTTGACTTGACTTGACTTATTTTAGAAAATAGAATATCTGTTGTTAGACTGTACTATATAGACTGAGCTGTCGTAGTGATATAAAAACTTTTAATTACTAAGCGCAACAGCATAAGTTATTCATTTTTTTAATGGTTACTTTAACCATTGTAAGTGGTTAGCACTCAAGACTAAACCACTTAGTTGTCCATCTTAGAGAAGACTTCTTTTTATAGAAAACATTGTCTTTTATTAGTAAAGGAGATACTCACCAAGAAGTGAAAACAGGTATCCAAGCATCAGCATCTTACTTTTAAGGATGGCTACAAACAGATCGAATATCACTTAAAATAAGAAGGAAGATTATTATCTGTCTTTGACCAAGCAAGGACACAAACTACCCTTGTATTCCCTCTCTTATTTTGTTGGCTTAATTGCTTTCATGAGATGTTTTTCTTTACCTCATCTCTCATCGGCTTTCTCTACCTGTCTGTATTTTTCTATTTTCATCCTTTAACTCCACCCTCTTAAATCTGTCATCATTCTTGTCAGCCCTCTTGATGAGCTCAAGTGAAACTGGCCATGGCAAAAAGTCTCACCGTAAAGGACGTCTATGCAAACATGGATGAGCATTTGTCTATAAGGCCATTTCAGATGCAAAAGGCACTCATTTGTAAAGCAAAATGTGTGGTGACTGAGACTCTTGTTGTTGGTCATCTTTAGTTTGTTTTAGGATTGTCAGATTGGGATATAAGTGAAGTCCAGCATAAAAAGGAAAAAAAAAAAAGTTAATGAACATCATAGTGAGATTTCATTTGCTGCTAGTTACACACTGAAGCTTTAAGGTTTAATTTGGTCTTGTGACTATATTGATTGTAAGAACTTGGTTACACTAGACTAATGAGGAGTTGGACTTTTTATAGACCCCACTGGCATGTTGTGTCAAGGACAGGCAGTGGTCAATCTCATTGACCAGGGATGTGAAGGATGGCCCCGATTCTTTGGTCTTACTAATTTCCAGTCCCATGGAGCTTTCCTGCAACTAAAACATCACAGAGTCCACATGCCTGTAAATAAACTGGGATTGCTCATCCATCGTATAGTGTTGGGAGATATGGCAAATATATCATATCAAGATTTTTCAGAAAAAAATCAATCCAAGATGTGAATCCATGTTGGTTTTTAAGACTATTTTGCAAGTTACAGACGAGTAGGCCCTACAAGCAATATAAGTAAACATTTCCCAAGCTTATTAAGAGAAGTAAATGTCAGAACAAAGAAACAAATATGATATAATATATAAAAAAAATATATATAATATTCAACTGCTTTTATGGCAGGCAGAGAGCAGCAGCCAGCACGTAAAGATGTCACTCAACCATTTACATTATGCACAGATTCTCTTTACTGAAAAGGTGGTAGCTTTCTGTATTTCTTTTTCCTCTGGCTGGGAATCTGTGGGAGCCATAGAACCGAATGGTAAAACATTTTGATATTTTTACTTATATATACACTTATAGAGGGGAGTGCTGGATTCATTAATGCGTATTTTATAGTTTCTCTCTTTCAATTTTTTATTTGCACTTATATTTCTGTGTATAACTCGGTTTTCTGACACAAATGGTGGTCAAAGGTTGTAAATGAATGGTTATGTGTGATTACATAGAGGCTATTCTAAAATCATCTTTTTGATTCGTGGATTAATTGTAGTTAAAACATGTCTGCAGCAGCTGTGCTTGGCTGCCAGAATTGTTGCTATGTCGGAATTGTTGTTTTACATATGATTAGAATGTTCAAAATTTGGAATATTTGAATATTCAAATTTGGCAGTGTTCTGGGGGTGGCTTTTATTTTTGAGTAGCTTTAAAGACCCTCTTTGGAGAAAATCAAGATTTTAACATTTACATGTCTGTCTTGTGTTTTTAATTTGCTTGAAAACAAAACTATGTGCAAATTCATCAGTCAACACCATTGCTTTGTGTACTAAGGAGAGCCTCAAAAAGTGGTTTGAAACCTCATCTCACATTTAAACAAACAAACAAATATATATAAGACATGTGCCGGTATTCAGTAATGCGATATATAACGATAATGAATATGCACGATATTGTTATCATGGGCACATCAAAATACAAAGAATAATTATTGACTTTTTATTATTGACTTTTATGGCATTTGGAATGTGAACACACACACACACACACACACACACACACACACAAAAAGTAAAAAAAAAGTAAAAAAAAAAAAAAAAAGGCCACGATTCGAGCAGGCTAAGTGGTCGTAAAAAAATAGGCTAACTGGTTGTAAAACTACAATGCAGTAAAAAAGTGGACAGCAAGGAAGGGGTTACACTCTAAACCATCAAGAGTGCAAAACAGACACATCCACTCACACACACATACAAAATTATACACACTCAAATGAATTGGTATGGCTATACCATATAGCCAAAACGAGTCAGAAAACTGAAATAAGAGGTTGAAATCAGATCAGACCCAGAAGGATTAAGCTCTGATAAAACATTCCTGTTCATTTGTTACATTTTTATAGAATTTTTAATTTGTGTAACAAAATGTTCTCTCTATGTTCAGGTTTGACTATAGTAATAATTAAAAAAAAAAAAACAAAACAAACAAACAAACAAAAAAAACTGACGCTTCAAATCAGCATTTCAAAAAAATAAATAAATAAATACAAACCTAAACCTTTACAAAAAGTTGTCTTTGAGAATGTCTAAATATATATATATATATTTATATATATCCAAATCTTCAACTTAATAAAAATAAGTATTTATGTCTAAAATCAAATTTTAAAGGCATTAAAGATTTTAAAGGCATTATCTCTAATTTAACATGAAATACTGACTTAATTGAAAAGTAATATAAAAAAAATATTACTTTTTTATTATTATTTTCAGTGGGGAACTAATGATTAGTTAACATTAGTTAATTCATTAGTTAACATAAACTTCCAAAAAAAAAAATTAAAAAAAAAATTATTGTAAAAGCTCAATCTTAGGTAATTCCAATATTTAATAACACGTTGTTAAATCAAAAGTTGCAACTGTGTATTTTTAACAAAGATTAATGACTTGTTAATAGAAATGTAGCTATTGCTCATTGTTAATGTTAATGCATTAACTAAGGTTAACTAATGAGATCTTATTGTAATGCAGCGGTGCCCAAACTCTGTCCTGGAGGGCCGGTGTAATGCAGAGTTTAGCTCCAACCCAAGTTGGAGCTAAACTGTGCAGGACACCAGCCATCCAGGACCAAGTTTGGGAACCCCTGTTGTAAAGTGATACCTATTAGTCTTTATAATTCTTTTGCACTTTTTTTTTTTTTGTGCTTTGCTTCCAGCTTTGCTACTGTTCGGACGCTCTTGCTTACGGCTCCACGCTTTGCTTTTTGTTTATGTACTTCTCTCAGATTTTTTCTAAGATTCTAACTCCAGCAGATCAGCACAGTGCTCAAACAACACATTTTTGACAGAAACACTAAAACTTTTCGGGACTGGAATAATACTATGAAAAAGAAGACTCATTGCCTCCCACTGCCAGAAGCTTGCATTCCGGAGACGGGAAAACACAGCTGCCTACATTCAAACAGACGAGAAAGAAAATGCCTCTTGTGGAATCTACTTGCTGCATGAACTGCCATAAACTTATACAAAGGATTGCGGTTCTTGAAACAAAGTTACTTGCTGGACTTCCAAAACAGGCAGAACACACATCAGACTGTCATCACGGACCCCCTCAGCATACAGCCGGTGAGTCCGTGAATCTAGTGAATCTCAACAGTTTAGAGTGTAGAGGAGCAAGCCGAAACTGATCAACAGACTAATCGATGGCACAAACAGGGAGCGAGACCCAAAGGCACTCGAGACATCAGATTGTCACGAGTATCTCATATTGCTGTGGTAGCATCCTCTACCCCAGAAACGGCTATGACAAGGCTTGCAAATACTGGTATTATACCACCTCCTATACATCTTGAGAACAGATTTGAAGCATTCATGAATGTGGGTGAGGAATCCCCAATTGTGACTGAACATGGATCGTATCAGCCAGCAGCTAACACCGCTACTAACAGGCGCTCAAGATCAAACAGACGGCGGTACTCAGCTCAGAGAGCAGCCGAGCCCAGGACTTTGATAGTGGGTGACTCCATTATCAGAAACATCAGTAGCAGGACTACAACTACATGCTGCTTTCCTCAAGCAACCGTCTCTGACATGAACAGGGAACTTCGGAAAATTCTAATGAAGCACAAGACTGCAAATCGAATCATCATCATATGGAGAAGAATGATATTCAGAAAGAGAAGTCAGAACTCCTTAAGAAGGATTTCAGTGAACTCTTTGAAACACTTCGAAGACTCAAAGTTCAGTTGTTCATCAGTGGACCACTCCCAGAAAGGGGAACTAACATGTTTTCACGGCTGCTTGGGCTGAATACATGGCTACAAAGAACCTGCAGTATAAAAGGAGTCAACTTCATCGACAACTTCAATCTTTTCTGGGGCCATAGACGACTGTTTAAACTGGATGGCTTCCACCCAAACAAACTTGGTGCAAGAGTGCTAAAGGACAATATCTACTTCTCCCTCTGTCATCCTTCAGCAGAGTGTGCCAATCCACTCATCCTGAATGGCACACACACACCTGGACAGAGTATGAGTGACCACAGGACTTCATATCAGCTTCCGAGTCGTCATGTGGTTGACACATCCCACAAGGACGCTTATAACACCACGCAGCCACAACAAGCACTGCTCATGGACAACATCTCGACTGAACCCTGCCCACAAACATCATCGCAGACAGACTGTGACGTATCAGAACAGCTCCAAGACTCAGCACCAAAGGCCAACTTTCTGGAAAACAGCCAGGGAAGCCAGGACAACATATCACAGCCACCGGAAACACCAGAGCCAGAGCCCATCTCACCAGACACATCCCTCTCTCCAGCATCTCCACCTCTAAACTTCTCACAGAAAATGGAAGATCTGGTGTATGCTGGGACCAAACTCTCCCACTCCTTCGCTGCAAGCCCCCAGATATCAACTAAAAAGCGGCGGGCCCCACAACCACCAAAACCTGTGGGCCCAGCTCGCCCTCCAGAGCTCTCCGGCCGCTGCCACAACACAGTAATTTCACTTTAATGGCAATGAATAGGTTCTTTTCATTGCCATTAAAGTGAAATAACAGAACATAAACATAGGAGCCTCAAAAAAATGAAGAAAATTTCAACTGACACTTACTGTATATATACAGTTAATCCACCGCTGCTATTGGCACAGGTCACCAAAATCCAAATGATAAGCAGAGTAGTATACGCAATGGAGAATATCTCAGATAAATAGGTATTAAGACGATCAATGTTGTAGAGGAAGATAAGAAAGAGTCCTTTTATTTGAGCTTAAAACAACAGTTTCCCAACCCGGACTCTACACATGAGGTTAGCACAAGAGGAAGCCATGCTTCTTTCCACCCAAACATACTCTTACTCTTACATACTCTTACCCTCCATCTGATCGGATACGGACTGAGAAACAGAATAAGAAAGAAACAGATAAATATTAGTGTAGATGCCATTCTTCTCACGATGTAACGAGTACATTGTGTGCTATGGGGAGTGTTCCCGGTTCTGGTTGATCTAATTAATGCAGCCTAACAATCCTTTAACGGATTTGAATAATAGAAGCGTATTAGTATGTTATGTGTAAGCCAGGTTAAAGAGATGTGTCTTTAATCTAGATTTAAAACTGACAGAGTGTGTCTGCCTCCCGAACAGTGTTAGGTAGATTGTTCCAGAGTTTGGGTGCTAAATAGGAAAAGGAGCTACCGCCCGCAGTCGATTTTGATATTCTAGATATTATCAAATGGCCAGAGTTTTGAGAATGCAGCGGACGTGGACTATAATGCGATAAGAGCTCGCTCAAGTACTGAGGAGCTAAGCCATTCAGGGATTTATAAGTAATTAACAAGATTTTAAAATCTATCCGATGTTTGATAGGGTGCAGTGCAGTGTTGACAGAACCGGGCTAATATGGTCATACTTCCTGGTTCTAGTAAGGACTCTAGCTGCTGCATTTTGGACCAACTGTAGTTTGTTGATCAAGCGTGCAGAACAACCACCCAATAAAGCATTACAATAGTCTAACCTTGAGGTCATAAACGCATAAATTAGCATTTCTGCATTTGACATTAAGAGCATAGGTCGCAATTTAGATATGTTTTTGAGATGGAAAAATGCAGTTTTACAGATGCTAGAAACATGGCTTTCAAATGAAAGATTGTTGTCAAACAGCACACCTAGGTTCCTAACTGATGAAGAAGAATTGACAGAGCAGCCGTCAAGTGTTAGATAGTGTTCTAGGTTATTACATGTGGGGTTTTTAGGTCCGATAATTAGCACCACTGTTTTTTCAGAATTTAACAGTAAGAAATTACTCATCATCCAGTTTTTTATATCGACTATGCATTCCGTTATTTTCTCAATTTGAGTGTTTCACCAGGCCGCGAAGAAATATAGAGCTGAGTATCATCAGCATAACAGTGAAAGCTAACACCATGTCTCCTGATAATATCTCCCAAGGGTAACATGTAAAGCGTGAAAAGTAACGGCCCTAGTACTGAGCCTTGAGTTACTCCATACTGCACTTGTGATCGATATGATACCTCTTCAATCACTGCTACAAACTGATGGCGGTCAGATAAGTACGATTTGAACCATGCTAAGGCACTTCCACTAATGCCAACAAAGTTTTCTAGTCTATTCAAAAGAATGTTGTGGTCGATAGTGTCGAACGCAGCGCTAAGATCCAGTAGAACTAATAAAGAGATACAACCACGATCAGATGATAGAAGCAGGTCATTTGTAACTCTAATGAGAGCAGTCTAAATAATATGATACGGTCTAAATCCTGACTGGAATTCCTCACAGATACCATTTTTCTCTAAGAAGGGACATAATTGTGAGGACACTACCTTTTCTAGTATCTTTGACAGAAAAGGGAGATTTGAGATCGGTCTGTAATTAACTAGATATTTGGGGTCAAGTTGTGTTTTTTTAACGAGAGGCTTAATAACAGCCAATTTGAAGGTTTTGGGGACATATCCCAATGATGAACTAATAATAGCCAAAAGAGGATCTATGACTTCTGGAAGCAGCTCTTTTAGTAGTTTAGATGGAATAGGGTCTAACATACATGTTGTTGGTTTAGATGATTTAACACGTTTATACAATTCTTCCTCTCCTATAGTAGAGAATGAGTGGAATTGTTCCTCAGGGGATCTATAGTGCACTATCTGATGCGATACTGTAGCTGACGGCTGCATGGTTCCAATTTTATCTCTGATAGTATCGATCTTGGAAGTAAAGTAGTTCATAAAGTCATTACTGCTGTGCTCTTGGGAAATGCCAACACCTGTTGATGTTTTATTTTTCGTTAATTTATTCACTGTATTGAATAAAATCCAGGGGTTATGTTTGTTTTCTTCTAGAAGAGACGAAAAGTAATCAGATCTAGCAGTTCTTAATGCTTTTCTGTGGGACAGGGTACTTTCCCTCCAAGCTATACAAAATACCTCTAGTTTTGTTTTCCTCCAGCTGTACTCCATTTTCCGGGCTGCTCTCTTTAGGGCGCGAGTGTGCTCATTATTCCATGGTGTTGGACTCTTATCCTTAATCTTCCTTAAGCGTAAAGGAGCAACCGTATCTAAAGTGCTAGAGAAGAGAGAGTCCATAGTTTCTGTTACATCATCAAGTTGTTCTGAGCTATTGGATAATGCTGAGGAACTGAGATAAGTCAGGAAGATTATTAATAAAGCAGTCTTTTGTGGTAGAAGTGATGGTTCTACCATATTTGTAACAAGGAGTTGGCTTTAGCTATATGGAATATACAGGAGACTAGATAATGATCTGAGATATCATCGCTCTGCTGCAAAATTTCAATGCCACTGACATCAATTCCATGTGACAGTATTAAATCTAGAGTATGATTTCGACAATGAGTAGGTCCTGACACATTTTGTTTAACACCAATAGAGTGTAGAATGCTGATCCCAACAAATCTTTTTCATTATCAACATGGATATTAAAATCACCAACAATTAGGACTTTATCTGCAGCCAGCACTAACTCCGATAGAAAATCAACAAATTCTTTAATAAAGTCTGTATGGTGGCCTGTATACAGTAGCCAGCACAAACATCACAGGGGATTTATCATTAACACTTGTTTGTTTGGATAATGTTATATGAAACACCATTACTTAGAACGAATTATACTTGAAACATGACCTCTGAGAAATACTGAAAATATTGCTATAAATTGTAGCAACACCTCCCCCTTTACTTTTTGGATGCGGTTCATAACTACATTTAACTACAGTTAGAAAAACCACAGTGACTGCACTATGGGCAGTTACATACCCCTCGCTCAATGGAAAATTTGCCCACCGTGTCAAATTTTAAGGTTCTGAACATGATATGTATCCGTGTTGGTGGGATCAGCACTAGTGAGACTTGGTAGTTTACAGGGCCTAATTTTTTTTTTTTTTTACAATTTTGGTGGGGCCTTTCCATTTTGGGGAAAGCTTTGCCATAAAACCATCATCTGCCCTGGATAAAGGATGTGTTCTCACCCAAACTACATCTCCGACCTGGAACAATGTCTGCTGGTGCCGCTGGTCGTAATATATATATTTTTTTGTTTGGCTTGGGCTCGTGCAACATTCTCCTTTATCAAATTAATAAAGAGGGGTGGACAGAGCTGCTAGGGTCAGGCGGTGTTTGCAAAGCCCTTTCCAATGGTCCTTTCAGTTTCCGTCCTAAAGCGACCTCCGCTGGCGTGAACCCAGTGCTTTCATGTCAGGCTAAATTTATGGCGAACCTAAATTCAGCCACACACTTGTCCCATTGGCGAAGATGCTGTTCCACATAAGTGATCATGGTCTTCAAATTTCTGTTTACTCGCTCTGTGAGATTTGTCTGGGGATGGTAGGCAGTGGTTAACTTTTGAATAATTCCCCACTGTTTGCAGACTAGACTGATAATATGAGAGGTAAATTGTGCTCCTCTGTCTGACACAAGATATGCAGGAGTTCCACATCTAGTGAAGATTTCTTCTATTAGTATTTTGGCAATGTGAGGTGCCTTGGCTGCCCTCAAAGGGAACAGCTCTACCCACTTTGAGCAATAATCCACCACCACAAACAAATACTCATTTTGTTTGACACTCTTGGGAAAGGGTCCCATGAGATCAACGCCAAGCATGTATTCTGGTTCTACAATTGGAGTGTTTTTTAATAGACCAGATGGCTTTTTCTGAGAAGGCTTGAATCTTTGGCAGGTGTGGCAGTTCTTACAATGCTTCCATGTATTGGCTCGAATGCTGGGCCAATATACAGTCTCCAACAGTCTAAGAAGCGTTTTTAACTTTCCCAGGTGCCCGCTAAGAGGATTATCATGGGCGTATTGCAAGAAAGATTGCCGATGGGTTTCTGGAATGACCAGCTGGAGTTTCTGGCCTTTTTTCCCCATCAGGAACACTTCGAAACAGCATTCCATTTTCTATTACATATTGGACCCTGGTAACATCTAATGATGTCTGCTTTCCTGCCTTGGCCATCAGATCTTGAATTTCATCATCACCATTTTGTGATGCAGCTATTTGAGTGAGGTCTACTGGCAGGTTATATGATTGAGCAGTAGGTTTAGCAGCAGTCGTGATGAAAAGGGAGTCAGATGGGTTATTGGGAACTTGGTTTCAGGACAATACATCTGGGACTACGTTGCACTGACCTTTTCTGTATCTTACGGTAAAATGGAAACCTTGCAAATGAATTGTCCAACAGATAAGGCGTGACGATGGTTTTGGATGTTGAAATGCCCATGTTAAAGCAGCATGATCCATAACTACTTCGAATTGCCTTCCTTCTAAGTATGGTCTCCACTTTTCCACTGCCAACACTACAGCTAGACATTCTTTTTCGGAGACGGAGTAAGCTTTTTCGGCTCCTCTGAGTAAGCGAGATGCATAAGCAATGACATGCTCCTCCCCTTCAGACTCTTGGGTGAGCACCGGCCCTAGACCAATGTTGCTGGCATCTGTCTGTACACGAAAAGGTTTGGTGAAGTCAGGGGTTACAAGTACAGGTGATTGTACTAGGTCTTGCTTGAGGGTGTCAAATGCCTGTAGGCACTGGTTAGTCCAAGACCAAGTGACGTTCTTTTGTTTTAGGGCGTGCAAAGAAAAAGCTTTTTTGGAAAACTGGGGAATGAACCGGTGATACCAGCCTGCTAGGCCCAAAAATATTTGCACATCTTTGAGAGTTTGAGGTACTGGAAAAAACTTTACTGCAGCAACCTTAGTCGGGTCTGTGGTCACTCCTTTTTCTGAAACTATGTGACTGAGGAACCTTAACTGAATGAGGTTGCACTCATTCAAAGTTGCAAACTGCAAAGATGTTGTAGATGTTCGGAGATGGATTTGGAATACACAACGATTTCGTCAATGTACACCATGCAACATTTTCCTTTAACTTCTCGTAGCACATGTTCCATTAGCCTCAGAAATGATGCTGCGGCATTTTTCAGGCCAAAAGGAAGACACAGGAATTCATATAATTCAGTTGATGTTACAAACGCTGTCTTCTGGATACTGTCTAGTTCCATCTCTAGCTGCCAGTAACCACTTTTAAGGTCAAGAGTGCTGAAGATTGTAACTCCATGCAATGACTCCAAAATATCTTGAATTTGGGGCATTGGATAGGCATCTAGATGAGTTTTAGAGTTTAGACCTCTGTAATCGACGCAGAATCTGGACCCACCGTCCTTTTTTGGGACTACTAATGCAACCTATGCTCTCAACGTCAAATGCAGAAATGCTAATTCATGCGTTTATGACCTCAAGGTTAGACTATTGTAATGCTTTATTGGGTGGTTGTTCTGCATGCTTGATCAACAAACTACAGTTGGTCCAAAATGCAGAAGCTAGAGTCCTTACTAGAACCAGGAAGTATGACCATATTAGCCCGGTTCTGTCAACACTGCACTCGCTCCCTATTAAACATCGGATATATTTTAAAATCTTGTTAATTACTTATAAAGCCCTGAATGGCTTAGCTCTTATCACATTACACTCCTCCACATCCGCTGCGTTCTCAAAACTCTGGCCATTTGATAATATTTAGAATATCAAAATCGACTGCGGGCGGCAGATCCTTTTCCTATTTAGCACCCAAACTCTGGAACAATCTACCTAACACTGTTCGGGAGACAGACACACTCTGTCAGTTTAAATCCAGATTAAAGACACATCTCTTTAACCTGGTTTACACATAACATACTAATACGCTTCTATCATTCAAATCCGTTAAAGGACTGTTAGGCTGCATTAATTAGATCAACCAGAACCGGGAACACTCCCCATAACACACAATGTACTTGTTTCATCGTAAGAAGAATGGTATCTACGCTAATATTTATCTGTTTCTTTCTTATTCTGTTTCTCAGTCCGTATCCGATCAGATGGTGGATCAGCACCAAGAGATGATGTCTACAGCCCTGATCGTTAGCAGAGACCAGGACACCTAGATGAGCCCCAGAGACATATCCCAGTGAAGACCTCAACTAAAATACAATAAAACTTAATATAACAAAATAACTAAAAATATAATAAAATACCGAACTACATAATACTATTATTGTTAGAAATCACAAAAATATAAAAATAGAAATATAATACATTTAAAATTTTACTTAAAACATAATAATATACAAATAACGAAAAAATGAATAAATACATATTATATTATATGTATATATATAAAAATATGAATGTGTTTATATATGTGTGTGTATATATACAGGTGCATCTCAATAAATTAGAATGTCGTGGAAAAGTTCATTTATTTCAGTAATTCAACTCAAATTGTGAAACTCATGTATTAAATAAATTCAATGCACACAGACTGAAGTAGTTTAAGTCTTTGGTTCTTTTAATTGTGATGATTTTGGCTCACATTTAACAAAAACCCACTAATTCACTATCTCAACAAATTAGAATACTTCATAAGACCAATAAAAAAACATTTTTAATGAATTGTTGGCCTTCTGGAAAGTATGTTCATTTACTGTATATGTACTCAGTACTTGGTAGGGGCTCCTTTTGCTTTAATTACTGCCTCAATTCGGCGTGACATGGAGGTGATCAGTTTGTGGCACTGCTGAGGTGGTATGGAAGCCCAGGTTTCTTTGACAGTGGCCTTCAGCTCATCTGCATTTTTTGGTCTCTTGTTTCTCATTTTCCTCTTGACAATACCCCATAGATTCTCTATGGGGTTCAGGTCTGATGAGTTTGCTGGCCAGTCAAGCACACCAACACCATGATCATTTAACAAACTTTTGGTGTTTTTGGCAGTGTGGCCAGGTGCCAAATCCTGCTGGAAAATGAAATCAGCATCTTTAAAAAGCTGGTCAGCAGAAGGAAGCATGAAGTGCTCCAAAATTTCTTGGTAAATGGGTGCGCAGTGACTTTGGTTTTCAAAAAGACAATGGACCAACACCAGCAGATGACATTGCACCCCAAATCATCACAGACTGTGGAAACTTAACACTGGACTTCAAGCAACTTGGGCTATGAGCTTCTCCACCCTTCCTCCAGACTCTAGGACCTTGGTTTCCAAATGAAATACAAAACTTGCTCTCATCTGAAAAGAGGACTTTGGACCACTGGGCTACAGTTCAGTTCTTCTTCTCATTAGCCCAGGTGAGACGCCTCTGACGTTGTCTGTGGTTCAGGAGTGGCTAAACAAATTCCTTGACACGTCTGTGTGTGGTGGCTCTTGATGCCTTGACCCCAGCTTCAGTCCATTACTTGTGAAGTTCACCCAAATTCTTGAATGGATTTTGCTTGACAATCCTCATAAGGCTGCGGTTCTCTCAGTTGGTTGTACATCTTTTTCTTCCACACTTTTTCCTTCCACTCAACTTTCTGTTAACATGCTTGGATACAACACTCTGTGAACAGCCAGCTTCTTTGGCAATGAATGTTTGTGGCTTACCCTCCTTGTGAAGGGTGTCAATGATTGTCTTCTGGACAACTGTCAGATCAGCAGTCTTTCCCATGATTGTGTAGCCTAGTAAACCAAACCGAGAGGCCATTTTGAAGCCTCAGGAAACCTTAGCAGGTGTTTTGAGTTGATTAGCTGATTGGAATATCACCATATCACCATATTCATATTCTATTCTAATAACACAACAGAAATATATTAAATGAATTAAACTATAAATTTAAATTATAATAAACGAATATATATTATAAAAATAGACAGAAAAACAATAAATGCATTAAACTATACATTACAATTATAACAAATGAATAAATCATATAAATGAAAAACTTCAAATAATGAATAAAACACAAATATAACAAATACATTAAATTATAAATTAAAATGCCCCATCGGGACAAGACCACAGGAATCAGATAAGCCGTTTACACAATCTGACACGGCTGCAGTTGGAATTGAACTGTGGGTTTCGTCTGACCAGAGGAGAAATGGCCCCCCGACTGAGCCTGGTTTCTCCCAAGGTTTTTTTTCTCCATTCTGACACAGAGGGAGTTTTGGTTCCTTGCCGCTGTCGACTATGGCTTGCTCAGTTGGGGACACTTCATTTCTAGCAATTATCGTCGATTTGATTGCACAGATATTATTTAAACTAAACTGAGCTAGACAATGAAATCTCTGAATTCAATAATGAAATGCCTTTAACTGAAAATTGAGTGTTTAATCTTATTATACATTACTGACACTCTATCCTCCAATTTGATACTGTTAAGTGCTTTGACACAATCTGTATCGTTAAAAGCGCTATATAAATAAAGGTGATTGGACTTGACTACTACTACAGGAGAAGCCCACGGAGAGGTGGATGTTTGAATAACTCCCTTTTTTAGAAGCTCTTGCACTTCTGACTCAAACTGCTGCTTTTCCTTGGAAACCTTGTATGCACGCCGCCGCACTGGCACCTCATCTGTAGTTATGATGCAGTGCTTCACAATGTTAGTCCGTCCAATCTCCTGGGTACACACTGAAGGCCAGCTTAACAATTTCTCCAGTTGCTTTCTCACATGGATTTCAATGTCTGCTGCTTGGACGAGTTGTTGTATTTGTTGTCTGGATTCATTATTGCAACCTGGAGAAGTTATTGCAAGGTAAAAGTGCAGTGAAGGATACATATTGTGGTGAAGGAAAGGAAATGAGTTTGCTCCCTCAGTTCCTTCTTCAGTGGGTAAGCTGTAATGAGCTCTGCTAAATTCTAATATCATTCTGCTTTTAAGTAGAAAATCAATTCCTAGGATGACTGGAACGGTCAGGTCAATATCCCACATAATGTAAAGTGTCAAAAAACACTGCTTGTTCTTGCACTTCACATTTCTAATTCACCTTCCCAACTGCAGTTTGTCTTTGTCCATTTGCCACCAGAAAAGATTGCTCTTTGCTTGCTTGATACGGTTCTTGTCGGCACAACTGTTTCTACAAGGACTTTTGGATCAGAGAGAAGGCACTTCCAGTATCAATTATGGAGACAACATACCTGCCTTGCAGGACTATAGGAATGGCGATGTTCTTGAAATCTTGTCGATGTACTGAATGCTGACAGGCTTGAACCACTTGATTACTTGCATATGGTGGCTTCCGCTGACGCTCAGGAATGGCCGTTTTCTTCCTCTGCTCCTCACCTTTAGCCTGACACCAGTACCTCTTAGACTCATCGAAGTCTCTCTCTATTTGAGTTCCTATTCGAACCAGCTCCTCAATGTCCTTGATAGTCCCTCTTAACAGGTTAGCCAGTCGGGGATTGCAGTTCCTCAGGATAGCTTGATCTCCTTCTCCTTCATTCCTTACTTCCATCTCATACACAGTGCCCGGTAACGAAAAGCAAAATCTCAGATACTCTCCTTGACTCCCTGCTTTCTTTTCAGCAACTTTCTTGCTGCTACGTCATCATGGTCTTCGCTCAAAAAAGAACTCAAGAATCTCTCTTTGAATTGTTTCCAGTTACTCACTTTTCTTCACTCTGCCACCCCCAATCCATGGCAGTTCCTCTTAACACCACTGTAAGTGAAGCTAGGATCTCTTCCTCACTCAGGGGACGCACAGCAAAGTGCTCTTCACACTGTTCGACGAACACAACAGGATCATCTTCCTGGGAATTGGTGAAACTGGGGAATTCAATTTTAACTGGGGGGTTGTATTGTATTGATGACTGGTTACTCTAAGTAGACTGCTCAATATACGTTAAGTTGCTTGACTTTGCACCGTGAACGTTATCTAGGGGGTTATGGCTAGGAGTAACTGGGGTGGAGGAAGGAGGTCTCATGGACTGAAATTTATGTTCTAACTGCCGATCCCTTCTCTTTAAGCAGTCAACCATGGATTGTCTCAGGTCCTTCACTAACATTTGTAGCTGTAGTTTCACCCTCTCACATTTACGTTGCACTAGATAAGACACTTTATCCTCCAACTTTCTGCATTGTTTCTCCAACTCAACAGATGAAACTCTCACTCACCCTCTGTAGCAGATCTGTTAGCTGAGCTTCCAAGTAGGTGACTGTGGGTCACCTGAGGGTGGAGACTGCAGAAGATAAGTAACAGTCTGACTCATCATCCCTCTCCTCTGGGGGCGGTGGTAAAGGAGAAAAACGTGGAGCATTATCCTCGCCTCTCTCACCTTCTTCATCAGAGTTAATGTACAGATCGCTAAAGGTGGTGATCAGGTCTTTCATTGGCTCTCTTCGGGAGGAAAAAGACTCAGTGGTAAAGTCTGTAATGGGTGCGACCACATCCCTATCCATGGCAGAATGAATGGTTACAAAATTAAGTGACTTAAATGTTGGGGTTAGAATATACACTGGTTTGGTGTTCTGGGGTCTGATAATATAGTCAATTCAGGTCCTTGTTCGGGCGCCAATCTGTAACAGCCCCGCTGAGCACTCCCAGAAGGGCAAATTACAAATACATTTATAAGGGAGGACTCCACTGACTATTTTTGGTTTAACCAGACCCAGTACACACAAACCAACAGGCTGACCACAATAATATTTTCAAAAAGTGTTTATATAAGAAATGCCACACAAAAAAACCCTCATAAAGACACAAACAACAAGTAGACAAAAAAAAAAAAAAAAAAAAAAAAAAGTTGCATGAATGTTTTCCTTTGCTTTCAGAATCATTAAAGAATTACTAAAAAAGAGCTTGTCTGTTCATTGTCCATTAAGTAGTGCTTTATCCTAGGAGTTCTTTGTCCCTTAGTGAAGATGATGACGACGAGTTGTTAAATTGGAGATGAGCCAATATCGCAGAAGTTTTCCTTTCTAGAATGAGCTCCAATTAGCTTTCTTTCTGAAGATTACCAGGCTCTACATTAGGGTGCGTTGCAATAACTTTATCCTTATAGCACTCCACAACCATCAATCAGTTGATACAGTTAATCCACCGCTGCTATTGGCACACGTCAGCAAAATCCAAATGATAAGCAGAGTAGTATACGCAATGGAGAATGTCTCCGATAAATAGGTATTAAGATGATCAATGTTGTAGAGGAAGGTAAGAAAGAGTCATTTTGGTTGAGCTTAAAACAATAGTTTCCCAACCCAGACTCTACACATGAGGTTAGCACAAGAGGAAGCCATGCTTCTCTCCAACCAAACATACTCTTACTCTCTTTTCCTTGACTTTTATCCCAGAGGATCAGTACTCTAGAGAGCCCCCTTGAGCATGGAAGAGGTACTACAGTTAGAAAAAACACAGTAACTGCACTATGGGCAGTTACAGTTTGTGTGTATATATTTATTTAATTCCTGACTAGCACACCTACCAGAGGGTAAATGGACAAGCATTAACTGGTTAAATGTGGAACAAATTTTTTTCCATATTTTTTCCAGCAGCCATATCACCCTGTAGCTCAAGGCTGGTTGCCCACTGAAGCTAAGCAGGGCTGAGCTGGTCAGTACCTGGATGGAAGACCTCCTGAGAAAACTAGGTTGCTGCTGGAAGAGGTGTTAGTGAGGCCAGCAGGGGATGCTCACCCTGTGGTCTGTGTAGGTCCTAACGCCCCAGTATAGATACAGGGACACTATACTGTAAAAAGCACCGTCCTTCGGATGAGACGTTAAACCGAGTTCCTAACTCTCTGTGGGAATTAAAAATCTCAGGATGTCCTTCGAAAAAGAGATACATATATATATATATATATATATATATATATATATATATATATATATAATGTATATAACCCTGGCATCCTGGCAAAATTTGTCCATTGGCCTCTGACCATCATGGCCTCCTAATCATCCCCATACACTGACTGGCTTCATCACTCTGTCTCCTCTCCATCAATAAGATGGTGTGTGGTGGGCATTCTGGCACAATATGGCTGTCGTTGCATCATCCAGGTGGATGCTGCACACTGGTGGTGGTTGAGGCGCTTTACCCTTCATGTAAAACGCTTTGAGTACCCAGAAAAGCGCTATATAAATGTAAAAAAGAAAAATATTATTATTATTATTATTAAAACTTGAACCAAAACAGGAACTATTTTAGCATCTGCACCTTACAGTAAGTGGAACCGAGTGGATGGAGCCAGTAAAGGGAACTATTAGAAAAATTTATTTCATCATTTAAAGGGGTCATGAAAAGATATTTTTTATTTTTATTATTATTTTAATATGTTCTTTGAGGTTGCACAAAATATAATATGTGGAAAAATTATTATTTTCATCCCTCATTCTGACCCTCTTAAAATTACCTGTTTTTAAAGGGCGGGTCCTTTAATTCTCGTCAGTAATCAGCCTGTTATGATTGGCTAACATCATTGCATAGGAAACAGTATCAACACCCCTTCACTACTGCATGTGTGTGTTTTCACAACATGATCAAAATAAAATTAAAGCATTATGAAATCATTTACTTACAGTTTGTGATGCAGCTGCAGTCAGATCTAGTACCGCTTCATTTTTCAACAAATGTTTCTTTGTGAACTCTCCATGACACTGCCTCGATTACAAAACAAAATGCTCCGATCAACCGATTAAACTCGACAAAGCGGTTTAATAAAGGATGTATTGATCTCGTGAATTAGTGAATTTTACTATACCAATATTTTTTAATTGGCTGTTAAAGTTTATATGGGAATATCACATGACACGCTGATTGTTTAATAATGCATTGGCGCAAAAACGCACACCTTTCGGACAAATCTCACAACATTATTTATCAACTGCCACAAATACTGCCTAAACAAAATACTGATTTTGTGTACTTTATTTACTGTACCAATATTTTAAAATGGCCTTTATTGCATGGAAAAAAAAAAAAAAAAAAAAAGCGTTACCTTGCCAAAGCACTGACAGAGCCCACTGATCTTATGGCATTGATGAGCGCTCCAAATGCAAACTTTGCATGCAAAAATCAGGCAGCAATTGACAGCGCTCTGATCCAATGGCATACAGGCATCGTCAGATTGACAGTACTCTAGCCCAATGATGTTGGGGGATCTAGTGGGGGCGGCAGTCATATTTCAGAGTGACCGTGCAACTCTTTATCACACCCCTGCAAAATGTAGTGCCAGTACGTGCGCTCATTGGCACCCCTTCAGCTGGTGGCGCCCTAGGCAACCGCCTAGCTCGCCTATGCCTAGAAACGGTACTGCTAGCATTCAGCATAATGGAGTCAGCCATTAACCGAGTGAATGCCAGTTGGCGGGGCTTATGATGAGAAGATGATTATTCACTGATGTCTTCCTCTGGAGGCAGTATTTATACAAATGTTTGTGCCCAGGTGACGTCACCTTGCCCCTTGGATCCAAAATGAGCCATTTTTGAAGCTTGACTAAATAAATTGTTTATAATGAGGAGGGCGTTTAAGCTATGACACTTAAAGGATGTTTTAATGGTACAGAGACCTCTTACATGCCAAAAGATCTAGGCAAATTTGATTTCTCGTGTCATGGCCCCTTTACAGTGACTCTGTGTTTTTTGAAAGCACAAGTATCATGCAAACAACAGCATAAACAAAATGCAGACAGTTGAACAATTTTTTATCCAGGTCAGGCACTCAAAGCTACAAAGCTTACAGAGAATGTAAAAGACTTGGAATATAGTGCATAAATCACAAGGACCATGTTTATGACCATGTATTTTTTAGTTTATTTATTTAATTGGCATGTAAAATTGCTATCCAGTTTTAGTGAATGGAAAGAGCTGTTCAGATGTGCACCCTTTATAGGGTTTTTTTTTTTTTTTTTTTTTTTTGCTTGGTATTAGGTTATTTGTGTTTTGTATAATGGAAATATTTACTGAAGAACACATTCTGATGCAAAACACTTTGTTGTTTATTGAACAGTTATATACAAAGAAGCAGTCATGCTACATTTAGCGCCTCACTGTGGTGTTTTTTGACAACTTGAGAGAGAGAGATAATCATTGAAATTCAGAAAATGAAGATCTTGTAGAATATGCATGGTAATTTATTGGCTGTATTATATTTATTACATTAATTTGCAGAATCCCTGTGGAAACTTTTGTTTCTCTGTGATGACATTTTGTGTAAAAGATAATTATGTACCTTAACCAAATATGTTTTTCAAGTGTTGGGTTGTGTAAATGTGCTTAACTTCCTTTACTGTACGTCCTGTTCTATTTCCCGCTGGGGAGATTTTATCCAGGACAGTGTGACATTGGTGATCCCTCTTATTTACAGAGCAGATTGCAACTAAAAAAATAAATAACTAAATAAATAAAAAAGATAAAGAGCATTTATAATATTGATCTGCAAAGCAGCTGATTTTATTAGTCTAAGTGGCACTTTTACATTTTACCCTCATCCCTTCAGCAGATGTTTTTATCCAAATGATGATTATAACAGGACTTGAATGTGTCATGAACTGAGAAATCAAAATTCCCTTCATCTTTTGACATAAAAGAGGTCATTGTACTATCAAAACATCCTGTACGTTTCAGAACTCAAAACTGTCTTGTTAGTCTAAAAACAGCTAATATTAAAGGCGGTCTGGCAAAATGACAGTTTGTGGAATGTACCACTCTATGATGTAATAGTGTGGCTAAACACCCCCTCCAAAGAAGATCAACGCCTGCTTCTACATCACTAGGTGTTCGACTTGAACCACGGCTACAGACAGCAGTCAACGAGAGTAGCCACTTGCAGTCGGGGGCGGAATTGAAAGCAGATACGTCAAGTCTGACACTTTCTGCTGCCGGTAGTGATGTTCTCGCAGTGTTTGCAGACACTATCACAGATTAAGTGAATAAAATGCAATATTTGTCAAAAATACAGACGTTTCAGAAACGTTTTCATGAGCAACTTATACCTCTTTTCCACCAAGGCAGTTCCAGGGCTGGTTCGGAGCCAGAGCCTAGTTTCAGACCGGTTCTTTGTCTTTTAACACCCAAAGCACGAGCTCCGAACAAGGAAAAGCGGTTCGTAAGTAGCACCAAAACATTGCTGGGCTAGAAGGAAGAACCGCTTGCGTCAGGGGCTGGGGGCGAGGTTACCGTGACCAACAAGACGACAGAAACTTTGGACTGCCATATTTGAAATAGCAGCTAAACACGAACACATTGGATTCGCCATGTTTGTATGGCGATGTAGGTTCGCAAAGCCATGAACATCAATAGCAACGCAATGTCTGCCATTGTTGATAGTTTGTTTAGGCTTGTTCGGGATGGATCGGCGCTGCCCGGACGGTGCTGTGGGAGCGATTGGAATGCAGACGGCTCTTTATGCTTTTGAATCTCTCTCTCGGTGCTTTAGTGTGTTATGTGCCGATCGATCAGTCTGCGTGGCGCCGATGCACCTCGAACAAGTCTGTTGTGTTTGGCGCTGCCGCGGCCGCGCTAGAGAAATGAAACATGAAACGTATTCAGTGACGTAAGACCTGGCTCTGTATTGGCTCTCTAGCCTGTGGAAAAGCAACCGGTTCTTAAAGGGCTCGCCAGTCGAACCAACTAAGAACCGGCAATAGCACTGGCTCTGAACTAGCACCTGGTTCCTGCTGGTGGAAAGGGGGTAAGAAACACTTTTTTATATACTGCTTAATACAGCACCATCTTAATACAGGCCCCACCATAGCACAGAAACTGCACTTGTTAAAATTCAAATGACTTGCTTCTTGCGTCAGACCAAGGCTGCATCTCATTGCTAATTTTACTTGATCTTAGTGCTGCGTTCGACACTATAGATCATGACATACTCATAGATCGATTACAAAACTATATGAGTATTCAAGGGCAGGCTTAAAGGTGGTTTAGATTCTACCTGTCCGATCGCTACCACTTTGTCTATTTAAATGGGGAGTCATCTCAATTATCACCAGTAAAGTATGGAGTGCCACAAGGATCTGTCCTAGGTCCTCTGCTATTTTCAATATACGTGTTGCCCCTTGGTAATATTATTAGAAAATACGGGATTAGTTTTCATTGTTATGCTGATGATACTCAACAAGACGAGATGAAAGTTCTAAATTATCTAAGCTAACAGAGTGTGTTAAAAATGTAAAATACTGGATTACCAATAATTTTCTCCTATTAAATTCGGATAAGACAGAGATAATACTTATTGGACCAAAAAACAGTACACAGAATCACTTGGATTACAATTTGCAACTAGACGGATGTACTGTTACTTCCTCTACAGTCAAAAATCTGGGTGTTATATTAGACAGCAACTTGTCCTTTGAAAATCATATTTCCCATGTTACAAAAACAGAATTCTTCCATCTTAGAAACATTGCCAAGCTTCGAAACATGTTACCTGTTTCTGATGCAGAACAGCTAGTTCATGCATTCATGACCTCCAAACTGGATTATTGTAATGCACTGCTAGCTGGTTGTTCTGCATCTTCAATAAAGAAGCTACAGTTAGTCCAAAATGCAGCGGTTAGAGTCCTTACCAGGTCAAGAAAATATGATCATATTACCCCAATTTTACAGTCTCTGCACTGGCTACCTATTAAGTTCCGTATCAGTTACAAAATATTATTACTTACCTATAAGGCCCTTAATGGTTTAGCTTCTGCTTACCTAACTAGTCTTCTAGCTCGCTACAATCCATCACACTCCCTAAGATCGCAAAACTGTAGACTTTTGGTAGTACCTAGGATAGCAAAGTCCACTAAAGGAGGTAGAGCTTTTTCGCATTTGGCTCCCAAACTCCGGAATTGCCTTTCTGATAACGTTCGGGGTTCAGACACACTCTCTCTGTTTAAATCTAGATTAAAGACACATCTCTTTAGCCAAGCATTCACATAATGCATCTCATAATCTTGTACTGCAGTTATATCTGATCAAATGCACATTATTATTCTTTAGCTTGGGTTTAACAAATAATTTTTGTTTGGTTGGAACAGCAGCTACGCTAATTATGTCTCTATTTGTTTCTCTGTTTTTGCCATGGGATTAACGTCCCGTGGTAACTAAGATTTACACAAGCTTCAGTCTGGATCCAGAACACCTGAGAAGAGATGATGCCAACCCCTCAGAGGACCTCAGATGATGCTAACCTTGAAACAACACATAGAACTAGCAACTTTGCTATAAGTTTGATCGCAACATATAATCATTGCTGTCAATAGTGTTCATCGTCTGTTTGATTTCGTCATTAACTGATTTTTTACTGTACATTTTTGCCAAATGTACATCAAATTGACAGTCACCACTGATAAGCTACTACTAAATATATTGTAGAAACTTAATTTCCTGTAAAGCTGCTTTGCAACAATTTGTATCGTGAAAAGCGCTATACAAATAAACTTGAATTGAATTGAATCTGTTCAAGAATAGTGTTCAACATAAACATATACTATCTAAATACCAATAAAGTGGGGGTAAATTTGCTTTTATTAGAGTTTTATGATAAATATGACTCAATATAACATTGTGACTAAAGTAAAAAAAAAAAAAAAACAAAAAAAAAAAAACAAACAACAACAACAACAAAAAAAAACTTTTATTGTTCTTAAAACACAGATTTGTGAGCATTATTGGAGTTGAGGATGTTAGAATAAACCCGAAACACACGTGATCGTTGTCATGCGGTGAATATGGCCAATCATGAAACAGCTGTGTCGTCATCAAAGCTCCTGCAGTGGTGCTCTGGAGAAACTGCGGTGGCTGAGTCAGCCGGATGCTCTTGAAACGCTCTTGCGGTACTTTGATGCCACACGTGACAGTGACGCCCATGTGAAGCTGTGATGATGTGCAGTGCCAGGCTGTGGAAAAACTAGTGATGGCGAGATGAAGCCTCATGAAGCATTGAAGCTTTTCAGCCAAGTGGTTCACAAAAGAGTTCATTTCTCGAGGCTTCATTTGCTCACAATACCACCTGGTGACCAAAGAGTGTAAAACAAGCAGATATATTACAGATGACCTGATGTGATCTGTGATACACTGTATTTTGCGCCAGTTAAGGCTTAGAAATAACGGTGAAGAAAAAAAAAATCCATTTCGACATAGACTACTCTATTTATATGAATATAATGTGTATTTTCTAGTGGTATATAATGATTGTATAACATAATATTAACATAACTGTGTAATAAACGTATTGGCTTGAAATGAATGGGACTATTCAATTCAATTCAATTCAAGTTTATTTGTATAGAGCTTTTCGCAATACAAATTGTTGCAAAGCAGCTTTACAGGAAATTAAGTTTCTACAGTATATTTATATATTGTAGAAACTTAATATATTTAACTTATGTAGAAATTTGGTAGTTCTGTATGTTGTCTGAGGGTAGGCATCATCTCTTCTCAGGTGTTCTGGATCCAGACTGAAGCTTGTGTAAATCCTATTTACCACGGGATGTTAATCCCGTGGCAGAAACAGAGAAACAAATAGAGACATAATTAGCGTAGCTGCTGTTCCAACCAAGCAAAAATGATTTGTTCAATCCAAGCTAAAGAACAATAATGTGTGTTTGATCAGATATAACTGCAGTACAAGATTATGAGATGCATTATGTGAATGCTTGGCTAAAGAGCTGTGTCTTGGGGTCGACAAACGCGGATACGCGTTTTGTGGCAGATTTTCCTGATAAGGCCGAAATGAGCTTGAATTACTCTGCCATTTTTGATCGTACAGATAAGAGCAATACACCATTCAAATCTGTAAGTGGTCTACTTTTATTTGTATACACTCATTATAACAACTAAACTTTGTGCTTTTGAAAAATAAAGAAAATAAACAGGGTGCGCTCTCTGCCTTCTCCGTCTCCGCGTCACTAAAATTAACTGTAACTCAGCAAATACTCAGCACACAGACATGGGAGTTATATCTATAGAAAGCTTGAAGTGTCTACTTTTAAATGAAGTACGTCATGTCGAAAAAATTAAAAAATATTCTGTGATAAAGTAATCCGTATGAAACCAACACGATGTTCAGTCTTTCCCGTCTAACTCATTATCTTTAATGCAATCCTGCCCCCTCGCGGCTCGCGCCGTTCATATGTAAATATCCACGTGAGACACGTGCGCATGGAAACGCCCAACATAAACAAAGCGCGAGGAGATCATTCATCGCGGCTACTGTTCGTTTCTGCAAGAAGACGCGCTGAGTAAAGGCTGGATTTCCCTCAAAAGAAGAACAAGATTTCATCCAGTAGAGGAGATCAATCTGACGAGTAAGTAATGTTTCTTTTTTGCATTAGTTAACTATTATTGTGACATAAACTTGAACACATTACTAGTTGGGTTTTTCCCAAACTACAACATGATGAATGCTACGCATTTAAGAATGTTTAGACCATGTTTATTATTAATAATCTGTTCACAAATATATTTTAATAGCTTACTAAACGATAACAATTACTTCTCAAATATAAAATATCCTTTTTTTTATAGTACAAAGTACATAATTTTATAGTACAAAGCACGCGTGAGTCTATGGCTGCAGAATCATATCTTAGGCAACTATAAAATCATACATGATGTTCAGGATGGCTATAATTCCTGACTACAGTGTTTGAAATCGAATAAAACATTTTGAATATGATAGACAATTCATTGTATTTAAATAAACAAAGTGGTATCGATCAGACAGGTAGGATATAAACCATCTTAAAGCCTGCCCTTGAATACCCGTATAGTTTTGTAATCGATCTATGAGTATGTCATGATCTATAGTTTCGAACGCAGCACTAAGATCAAGTAAAACTAGCAATGAGATGCAGCCTTGGTCTGACGCAAGAAGCAAGTCATTTGTAATTTTAACAAGTGTGGTTTCTGTGCTATGGTGGGGCCTGGAACCTGACTGAAATTCTTCATTGAGATCATTTTTTTCGCAAAAAGGAGCACAACTGAGCAGACACAACTTTTTCAAAAATTTTAGAAATAAACGGAAGATTAGAAATGGGTCTGTAATTTACTAGTTCAGTAGGATCTAGTTGTGATTTTTTAATAAGAGGCTTAATAACCACCAGCTTGAATGATTTTGGGACATGACCTAAAGATATCGATGAGTTAATAATATTGAGAAGCGGTTCTTCTGCTACAGGTAACAACTCTTTCAGTAATTTCGTGGGTACAGGATCTAATAGGCATGTTGTTGGTTTAGATGCAGTGATAAGTTTATTTAGCTCTTCCTGTCCTATAGTTGTAAAGCACTGCAGTTTTTCTTTGGGTGCGATGAATGGAGCTGAAGTACTAGACACTGCAGAATCTACATTTGTTATTGTATTTCTGATGTTATCTATTTTATCAGTGAAGAAATTCATAAAGTCATTACTATTAAATTGTGAGGGAATATTTAGATCGGGTGGCATCTGTTTATTTGTTAATCTAGCTACTTGCGAAATTCTATAAACTTTCAAGTTAGTTTTTCTCCATTCGCGCTCAAGTTTACGAGTTTCTTTCTTGAGAGAATGGATATTACTGTTGTACCATGGCGCAGTACGTTTTTCTCTAACCTTTTTCAGTTTGATGGGGGCAACAGCTTCTAATGTATTAGAGAAGATAGTGCCCATGTTGCTAGTCATTTCATCTAGTTCATGTGTATTTATGGGTACACAGAGCAGTTGAGATAAATCAGGCAGGTTATTTCTGAATCTATCTTAAGTGGTTGGAACAATAGTTCTGCCCGGATGATAACGCAGAGCCGTATAGTTAATATCAGTAATACTCAGCATGCACGATACTAGGAAATGGTCAGTAACATCATCACTTTGAGGTATGATATCTATGCCAGTAAGATCAATTCCATGCGATATAATTAAATCTAGCATTTGATTAAAACGATGAGTGGCCCCGGTGACGTTTTGCTTGACTCCAAAAGAATTTATTAGGTCAGTAAACGCAAGTCCTAACGCATCATTTGTATTATCAATGTGAATGTTAAAATCTCAGACAATTAGCACTTTATCAACAGTAACCAATAGGTCTGAGAGGAAATCTGCAAATTCTTTTAAGAAATCTGTATACGGCCCTGGCGGTCTATACACAGTAGGCAGAGCAAGAGATAGGAGAGATTTATTTTGCATATCTGACAGTGTAACATTAAGCAGAAGTAATTCAAATGAGTTAAACATATATCCTGTTTTCTGGGTAACATTGAGAATATCACTATATATTGTTGCAACACCGCCGCCACGGCCAGTCTGACAGGGCTCATGCTTATAACAGTAGTTTAGTGGAGTAGACTCATTTAGACCAATATAATCATTTGGTTTGAGCCAGGTTTCAGTCAAGCAGAGCACATCAAAACTATTATCTGTGATCATTTCATTTACAATAACTGCTTTGGGTGCGAGTGATCTAATGTTTAGGAGCCCAAGCTTTAAAAATTGCTTTTGTTTATTTGTTTTGCATTTTTCTGGTTTAATCACGATCAGATTATTTCTAGATCCTGCATTAAATTTATATTTTGGCTTCACTGTTTGGGGAACAGACACAGTCTTTATAGATTGGACAGCACAAGTATTTCTATCATTTAAGTGGGTAGAACAAAAGTCATTATAGCAGTTATTTGAGAATGGGGTTACTAGTCAGATGGAGCATAGAGTCCTGGAGATGTTGTCCGACAGGAGTTCTGCTCCGACTCTGCTGGGGTGCAGGCCATCAGCGCGGAAAAGCCTAGGATGTTCCCAGAAAAGATTCCAATTATTAACAAAGAGCAGTTTCTGTTCTTTACACCATGACAATAACCATTCGTTTAAAGCAAAAAGTCTACTGAACCTTTCGTGTCCTCGTCGATACGTGGGAAGCGATCCAGACACGATGATCGTCGCCGCGGGTGATGCGCTACGCACCGTCTCGATCAGGCTCCTGAAGTCTCTCTTCAGTGTCTCCGTCTGCCGCAGCCTGTTGTCGTTCACCCCCGCGTGCAGCAAGATCGCGACGATGCTCTCGTCATCCTTCAGGATCGCGGGTATCTGCATAGAAACATCGAGAACACGAGTGCCAGGGAAACAGTGAGTGTGCGCTTTACCTTCAGCTAACGTAGCACGGACGTGCCGGACGATGGAGTCTCCGATGATCACAGCGTCGCGTTCTGTCTCGTGGAGGGGAGCGAAGCGGTTCCAGGTGGAGATCTCGAAGACCGGAGGCGGTGGAGGGGGAGAGGTGCTCGCGTCTTCTGCTGCTGCTGCACCCAGGGTCCGTGGTGTCTCGGCGCTGGAGTGAAGGACATCTGGGAAGATCGCATCCTGGGTGCACAGGCTCTGTGCAGAGAAACACACGGAGTAAAGGTGGTGGGAGTGTTAGCGGTGCGCTGTATACTTACCCCGGACTTGTGAGCGTCAGCCCGGGATGTTTCCAGCATGGCTCTCCGCTCTCTCAGCTGGGCCTACTTTTCCACCAGCTCGCGGATCAGCTTCTCCACGGCCTCCAGCTCCATCGAATGCAGCTCGAACGTGTCTTCACCTGCACTCAAAGGTAGACACACATCCGCCATTAAAGCAAGTAGCAGTGAGTAAAACAATGGTAATGTGTGTGAATAGAGTATTGGCAATGTAAGCGAGATTAGCGGCAACCTTCCTTGGTTGGTGCTAATGCAACCACGCTGGCGATGCTAACGGGCTATAAGCTAATAGCGGACTCTGGAAATCAAAATAAAACTAGTGATAAATAGGTGCTTTGATTGTTTTTGTTGTAGAATACCATAGGGGATATATTCAAATGTTATAGAAACGAAAATGATGGTGTGTAAAATAGATTTCAGGATTAGGAAATAGATGATAAAGAATTAACTTGATGGAACTCAGACTCAAAACACGCAGCAGCAACAAACAGGAAGTCAAATGTTTCTTCCTATCAAAACAGGCTATCAAATGTGTGTAAATCAAGTCTTTGCTCATAATAGGCAGGAGGGGAAATATTATTAGTCTAAAACTGGAAAGTGGCTGAGTTTTACAGGGCAAAGGACTGTGAATTTACAAGATTTGAACCACTTCCTGAACCAGTCAGGCCAAGCGAGGCTTCGGACGTCATCAATGACGTCATCGCTCTAAAGCGATACAAGCCTCGATACGCGCTTCACTGAATGCTGCCGGGATTTCTCGACACACGCTTCGAAGCCTCGGCACAGAACATAACATCACTAGGAAAAACAGTCTTCTGATCCCAACATTAGGAAAGAGTGGTTGAACTTTGTTTTTAATGAAGTTCCAGACTGTGTCAGTAAGAGCTTGATCCTTTGTTCACTTCATTTTAAGGCCGATTCGTTTACAAATAAGGCACAATTCGGCACAGGATTTTCAGAAAGATTGAAACTAAAACACGATGCTGTGCCGACTATATTGGATCCGACAGTAATGTCGCAACACACAAGAGTGAGTAACTGTTTTCGTTACGTGGTCACTATTGCTTTATCTGTTTTTACAGATTGTTTGATATGTGCTGAGTATTTATGCGTTTTTGACCTAAATCACAGCAGTGTCCATCTGTGAAGGACGTAGACAGTCAAACGTACACAACTAGCCAACCATAGCAGTGGGCGTTTACTTCCGAGGCTACAATCCTTCACACCTATTCAAACAGAGTGTTCTGATGAGAGGGGTTAAAAACAGGATAGAAAATTGCCTATCACTTCTAAATTATGTTTTTTTTTGATGTAAAAATCTTGATAACATTATAAGTGGACCTCAGAGAACAGTACAAAATAAGAAAAAAATGCAGCCCATAACCCCTTTAAAGCCACTGATCAGTGTGAGATAAATTATAAAATGTGTGAACGCCTTCTGAAAACCTTCTGATTTCCATGAAAAACAACATTTTCCATATACCTATATGAGTGTGTTTTTTTTTTTTTTTTTTTTTTTTTCAGAAAATGAGTTAGTGATTAGGAATGCAAATATGGGTGCTTAGGCAAATATAACTAAACACTAACTACAGAAAAGCACTAAACATTGATTCTGCATGTTATGGTTTCCAAGTTGAATCAAAAGTAAACCATCTGAAAAATAAATCAACCATCTATTATGATATTGCATTTTAATAAATAAATTATGCATAATTATACATTGAAAATTTGAGCAAGTAAATGGACAGTTTTAATGGTCTCTTACCAGTTTTCACTGCTTAACCTGGTGGACTTCCTGTAGAACACTGCGATAACACTGCGATAACTGTCACAACTTGCTACTGTGAGGAGACAATGGAGCACAGAGACGTAGGAGAATCACAAGGAACAATCTTTATTACTCCAAATAAAGACTTACAGGCAGGAACACACATAGCCCAGGGGAGATGATTTTTAACACAGGACACTCAACACAGGGAAACACTGGGCTTAAGTAACAGGAACCAAACTAGGAAATTAACGAGACACAGCTGAAACAAATGGAACTCAATGGGATCAGGAGCAGGAAGAACCAAATATAGGCACAAAAGAAACACGGGAGAAACAGGGACATGGAGAGCACAAGAGGAGCAAAACACAACACAACAGGAACACAGGGCTGACATTACCTCCCCCTCCCAGAAGGTGCGTCCACGCACCACATAACTTCCAACAGGAAGGGGGGGTGGGCACTCTGGAGGCCTCTATGGACAGGTTTCCCAGGGACAGAAGGCCTCCGGGGCGGTACCGGATCTGGGACCCATGGCGGATCAGGCAGTTCTGGGTGCCATGGTGGAGGGGGCAGAAAGGGGAGCTATGGCGGAGCAGGCAGCTTGGGGAGTTCAGAGAGCCATGGTGGAGCAGGGAGCTTAGGGAGCCATGGCGGAACAGGGAGCTCAGGGGTCCATGGCGGAGCAGGGAGCTCAGGGGGCCATGGTGGAACAGGCAGTCCAGGGAGTCATGGCGGAACAGGGAGCTCAGGGGGTCATGGAGGGGCGGCCTCCGTGGCCTTAGCCTCGGCACTCAGCCCGGCCTCTACGGCCAGAGCACTATAGTCCCCCCAAAAAAATTCCGGATTCTGAGGCCCTCCGTGGGCCTGGCGTAGGAACAATGACCCTTCCTGGGCTTGATTCGGGATCTGAGGCCCTCCGTGGGCCAGACGTGGGAACAGCGGCCCTCTTTGGGCTGGACTTGGGAACAGGGGCCCTCTCTGGTCCGGACATGGGAACACGAGCCCTCTCTGGGCTGACATGGGAACAGGAGCCCTCTCTGGCCTGGACTTGGGAACGGAGTCTCTCTCAGGGCTCGACTTGGGAACAGGAGCCCTATCTGGGCTTAACTTGGGAACAGAAGCCCTCTCGGGGCTGGACGTGGGAGCAAGAGCCCTCTCTCGACTCTGGTCAGGAGCTAGAGCCGACACTGGAGCGGACTCAGGGGCTGTAGGCAAAACTGGAGCGGACTCAGGGGCTTGAGCTAACAGTTTTTTCCTCATCAGATTCCTCTTTTGGTTTGAGGTGAGGGAGACAGCTGCTGTCCACTGAGGGCTTTGGAGTGAATTGGCTGGCGAGCTTGACGAGGCTCTCCAGACACCGGAGGTTTATATAAAAAATTTCACTGTAGCATAAATTCAGTCAAAGAAACATTTAGGGCAAAGTCAACAATATTATGTTATCATAGTATTTTGTTGCACTGTAGCATAAATTTAGACAAAATAATTGCATGAATTTTAGGGCAAGTTTGACAATGCTATATGTTATCATGGTACACAAAATCTGAATCACAAAATATTATTGATTTATTTATATGTTTATTTGTTATTCTCAAAGATTGACAGAAATGTATTACCATTTTCTAGAAAAAGTAACTCGAGCGTAACATGAAAGTAAAGGTTTTTTCCTTATGAACAACTTTTCTTTCTATGTTTCTATGTGATACGATTCACAATACTGATGTCACAATATGATTTTCTCACCATTTTTTATTATTTTTTTTTTTCATATTTACAAAATGAGATTTAAGACAAATTATAATTGAAAAGGTCTCCTTTTATTCTTTGTTTGGACAAATTGCTGAACATTTCTTTGTGAAATTGAATTAAGCCAAATAACAAAACTAAATTAAAATTTTAAAACAAACCTCAAATCAAATAAATAACACAAACATAAAAAAAAAAAAAAATCTGTTTATATGAACAAACTAAGGCTTTGTCTGTGCTCTTTCCATTTAAAATGAGAGGCAACCACTGTATTTTAATCGCAATCCAAAAAAGATGCTACATACATGCAGCATGAGCAGTTTGTATAATTTTGAAATTTGAAGCAAAAACAGAATGGTATGATTTTAGTGTTGTGAAACAATACTACATAAAACACCTAAATTAAACAAAAACAACAGACGAGCTGAATGAGATGCAAATTCACTCTCAGCCAGCAGGTTGCGCTTATGGAACAGCAATGATATAGTGTTTCCTTGGTTACCGCTGTAAAGCAAAACAGCCCAGCACTTATGAACACTACAGATACATTATACAGAGGCAAAATAAAAGGAAAATACCTAAACTTTTCTAAATACAGTCACTTCCCCTCAGAGATACATTCATATCAACTCCTATCCCCAATTGTATCACGATTCATTTGATATCTCAACCGATTTGAATTGTCATGTATTTGTATCGATTTTCAACCGGCTTGCGGTGCATCGTTACATACCTAGTAACATCTGTTTCAAGAATCTTTATGTTCACGCGTAACATTAACATTTAGCATAATTCACATGTTCTACCTGTAATTGTTTAATAATGTTGCAGTTTAGGGCGGTCAGTCGTGACCTAATGGTTGGAGAGTTGGACTCGTAACCCAAAGGTTGCAGGTTCGAGTCTTGGTACCGGCAGGGATTGTAGGTGGAGAAGTGAATGACCAGCGCTCTCTTCCACCCTCAATACCATGACTGAGGTGAGACCCTTGAGCAAGAACCGAACCCTCAACTGCCTGCGTGTGTGTGTGTGTGTGTGTGTGTGTGTGTGTGTGTTCACTACTCACTACTGTGTGTGTGCACTTGGATGGGTGTAATGCAAAGCACAAATTCTGATTATGGGTTACCATACTTGGCGTCATGTCCTTTCCTTCAGTTACACTAAACAAATGAGCCTTATTTTTTATCGTTACACAAAAATAAATAAATAAATAAATAAAAAACATAATCGGTGTTAACACAGTAACAGTTAAGAAAGTTAAAAATATAGACTATGTAAAATCTTAGAAAAGTACCTTGTTTCATATGGAGGACTGTATATGTGTATCACATGGTTGTGATTCTCCACCTCCAACACTCACTGCTCTACCTCCCTCTATCACAAGCTTTACACCTATAAAGACGAGTATTTAGATAGCAAGGTTACTTAGGTTTTTAACTACTAGGAACCTAGGTGTGCTATTTGATAGCATTCTCTCCTTTGACAGCCATGTTTCTAGCATTTGTAAAACTGCTTTTTTTCATCCTAAAAATATATCTAAACTGAGACCTATGCTCTCAATGTCAAATGCAGAAATGTTAATTCATGCGTTTATGACCTCAAGGTTGGATTATTGTAATGCTTTATTGGGCGGTTGTTCTGCACGCTTAATAAACAAACTACAAATGGTTCAAAATGCCGCCGCTAGAGTTCTTATTAGAACCAGGAAGTATGACCACATTAGCCCGGTTCTGTCAACACTGCACTGGTTCCCTATTAAACATCGTATAAATTCCAACACGTGCGTGATTTCACATTGAGCAGCATTTACTACACAGAGCCGTTGTTCACTGACAAGCTGCGCAAATCCACGCTGATAATGAATATGGATTTGCGCAGCTTGTCAGTGAACAACGGCTCTGTGTAGTTAATGCTGCTCAATGTGAAATCACGCACGTTGGAATTTACCGCTGATTAGAGAACCGGCTTTACTGACAAGATGCGCATTAATTGTCGCCCGACATTTATCGTGCACCCCTATTTTTAAATCTTGTTAATTACTTATAAAGCCCTGAATGGTTTAGCTCCTCAGTACTTGAGCGAGCTCTTATCACATTATAGTCCTCCACGTCTGCTGCGTTCTCAAAACTCTGGCCATTTGATAATACCTAGAATATCAAAATCAACTGCGGGCGGCAGATCCTTTTCCTATTTAGTGCCCAAACTCTGGAACAATCTACCTAACACTGTTCGGGAGGCAGACACACTCTGTCAGTTTAAATCTAGATTAAAGACCCATCTTTTTAACCTGGCATACACATAACACACTAATACGCTTCTAATATTCAAATCTGTTAAAGGATTGTTAGGCTGCATTAACTAGGTCAACCGGAACCGGGAACACTTCCCATAACACACGATGTACTTGTTACATCGTAAGAAGAATGACATCTACGCTAATATTAGTCTGTTTCTCTCTTATTCCGAGGCCACCGTAGCCACCCGATCCGGTCTGTATCCAGCCCAGATGGTCACTGCAGTCACCAGATCCAGTTCGTATCCAGATCAGATGGTGGATCAGCACCCAGAGACGACCTCTACAGCCCTGAACGTCAGCGGAAACCGGGACACCTAGATGAGCCCCAGAGACAGATCCTCAGTGAGGACCCTGCCACCTAGACAGCCATCGGGAAAAGACCACGGTAACCAGTTGAGCTCTTACAATCTGACTTTGCTGCAGTTGGAACAAACTGCTGGTTCTTTTGGCCAGAGGAGAACTGGCCCCTCGACTGATCAGGGCTCTACAGTGCCACCATTTCAGTCGCATTTGCTGAAAACTACTGCGTGCAACTAGGGCTGGGCGATATGGTCAATCTACCTAAAATTATCACGATAATTTTTTTCATATCAGGCGATATCGATAATTATCACGATAAATGTCAAATCTTTATTTCTTTCAAGTTTAAAGCCAGAATTTTGCCCCAAATTGAAAGTTGTAGAAACCAGACCATCAACTCTTTCCCCACCATTGGCAAGATATCTCGTCAATTAAGAGCCAACGCTTCCCCGCCATTGATGAGTTTTTACGGCATTCCGTGTGCTACGTGTATTACGGTAAGGAAAGCCCTAGCGCATGTCCTGAATGAGTTACGGGACTTCCGGGTCTTTAGGGTGCGAATAGAAGACGATCGGCATAAACGGAAGGATCATAGATAATGTAGATCATGTTTTGACCATTTTGAATCTGATCGGGACGAAGTAGTCAGTGAGAGAGATGCCTTTACAGACACAGAAACATCTCTAGTTGTAACCGATAACCCGTCGATCTGAATAGGTGTGTGTGTGTGTGTGTGTGTGTGTATGCGCAATCTATATGTAGATCTATCTATCTATCTATCTATCTATCTATCTATCTATCTATCTATCTATCTATCTATCTATCTATCTATCCATCTATCTATTTATCTCTCTCTCTCTCTCTCTCTCTCTGTGTGTGTGTGTGTGTGCGTGTGTGTGTGTGTGTGTGCGTGTACAGTATATGTATGCATATGTATGTATGTAGCCTGTGTGTGTGTGTGCGTGTGTATAATCATATGTATATATGTTTGTTTATGTGTGTGTGTGTGTGTGTGTTCTGTTTATTGAATGCAATTTCAATTATTCATATAATTATTTACAGGTGAAAGAATATGACATCTGAATGTATTTTGCTTGAAAATGCACTACTTTGATAAAAATGCATTTTTCTCAGTTTTTTTGTCCAAAATGTTGTATTTCTGATGAAACCTATCTGCATTCAAATGGTGATAAAACATGAACACATTAAGATAGAATAAAAGTTTTTTTTGTTTGTTTTTTTTTGTTTGTTTGTTTTGTTTAAAAGCAGAGGCTTGGTTCTTTATTTTGATATATAATATGTTCTTATATTCATAGCAAAAAAATATTCTGAGGGCCGTCAAATTTAGGTGAAAATCATCAAAAACGCTGGCGGGGAAAAAGTTAACAAAGACCTTAACAAAATAAATATCGAAAAATTCTTGGTTAAAGAATTGTGCTATAATATCAAACAAATACAAATACAACTCATTGTATACACTATAAACACAGACATGTCGATGTTTGTGGAACATGTTTTTTCTGTTTTGGATCGTTTTTAAATCATACCCTATTGCATCAAAATTTCTTAATAGGCCTATTTTACAATAGTTTGGGGTGATAATTTTATCAGTTGTTTATTATTCATGCAACAATGTATTACTGTTATAGTTTTTATTAAGAACCATTGCTATTTAGCTGATAACTTTGTCTAGTGCTCTTATGAATGTTTATAACATGATTTGTGAACATTTAACTACTATAGGCTACTGAATGACATAGCATAGACTTCTTCATGGCACTAGTGTTTGCGTATTTCATTTAATTTCATTTCATTTCATTATGTAACCTTGTTCTACAGATCTTTGTAGTGTTAAATACTGTTTTTGATATTTTTGCTTTTCCCTAACCGAATGTCGTATCCTGTCAGCAATAACCTGTCCATACATAGGCTTTTTTGATTACTGTCAGTTTGAGTGCCGTCGATGCAGTGTTACCAGATAATGCTATTAAAAATAAAAAATAAATAAAAATAAACCGAAATTATTTAAAATCGTTTGCAAATAAGATAAGATAAAGATATTGTTGACCCCAATTTTCCTACTTCATTAACTTTCTAAAGTGTCAAATTAAGTGGAAAGGACAAGTCTAAAAACGCTTATAATAGCTCGATCTGGCAACACGGAGGCTGCGCCCACGTCCTCACTCAGAACTCTCTCAAAGAGACTCATGTACTTCGTCAGCATCTCGCAACGATCGTTTTCATACCACGGACACTAAAATTCTTGCAAATTGTCATAATACATGTCATGCAGACATTCATATGAGGAGTTTAACAGCAAATTAGTCATGCAGAGAACAAATTTTATTTTTGAACATGAGACATTTACCGAGGTCCGGACCACGGTGGCCTCATAGCTGGCTACGGGCCTCTTTGGTCAGACTTTATTCACTTCATGAATTATAGGTGTTTTGTTTAATTCAAAAGTAATTTTTGGCAAATTCATAATGATTCACTTTGACTAGTAATTAAATTGTATTAGTTTTAAATAAAATACATTTAAATAATATTTCAATGCTTTCTCTAATGTCTTGAAAGAAAACTATTCAGGATTGTTTATTGCACCAAAAGTAATTTCAAAGGAACATTAAATGTATGTACAGCTGAAGTCACCATTACAGGATCTGCAAAATGTTAATGATTTTAAAATGATTATTTAATGTATTTGTTTTTAGTAGGCCTACAGCTATTTTAAAATAAGCTATTTTTATATAGGCTAATAGATTTCTACATATAGACCACAAGACTAAATAATAACTGAAATTACACAAAAAAAAACGAGCTCAAAAGATTACTTGCTTGATTCTTAATTCTTAAAACTGATTCTTAATACTGTGAGTTGTCATGATCAAAAACTGCAAACATTCACTGATGCTCAAGGCAACATATTAAATTTTTTTCTTTAGAACAGAGGGCAGAACAAGACTGCACAGGACAAACATGGGACGTATCATAAAAACAAATCGTAAAAACAGTCTGGACCATCAGGTAATGAAAATCAAGCGCAAGTAAACTTTTAAACTGCTTAATTTGTGTAAATGCATATATGGACTATGCAAACACCTGTTATGTGAAAAAGCTTATTCAGGGCAGTACTAAATAAAAAAACAACAACAACATGCAATTTAAAATATCTTTTTTTTTCTTTTCTTTTTTCCCTTCGTTTTTAGGCTATAATATATTCCAGATTCTGTAAACTTATGACTTAAACATAAAAATATGCGGAGCGTGTCACGAATAAAGTGAAAATGAAATGAAAAGTGTCTATTGCAGCATTAAATTTAGATCTGCAAATTGTGCATCATATTTCTTTTTACGAGTTTTTACAGCATCACTGATATAACTGGAGCTTTTTTTAGAGTGCTTACACACGATAGACTGAAGTCAGTGATAATGTTCTTTGATAATGTAAATGTTCTTTGCTCGTTGTATCGTTGTTATAATTATAAACTTAAAATGTGTTTTTATTAAACCTGTGATCAGGCTAAATACAACTTCAGACTTATTAAAATATTTTATGACAGTATGGTACTTGTTATGATTTGCATAGTTAATAGATTACAGGCTACAGTGGTTTGAGCGCGTTTGACTAAAGCGCAATTAAAGAGCTGTTGTGTTTATGTGATTGTCAGTGGCCGTCTTGAGAAGCGAGAAAGCTTTGGAAAACATCTCATAAAAAGGACGAGGACGTGAATGTTTTTATAAGTCGGAATCTAAAATTACGGTAATATAGCTTGAACATTTCACATGAAAATCTGTCAGTGTGGGGGAGCTGTAGAATGCGCGCCGCAAGGTGCGCAAAAAAAATAGGCTACAATTGCGCTATATCTCTGGTCATTTTAATATGTAACTAATTTAATGTTTAGATTTTTTTTAAGTATCCAGTGGATGATCGAGAGGCACAAGAAGAATCTGGAGGGGCACAAGGAGAATCTGGGGGGGCATTGCCCCCCCTAGCCCCCCCTTAGACCCGGCCCTGCCTGGTAATAATAATACTATCACTTTTTTGTCTCTTAGAAATGCACATTTGATAGTAGCTTGAGTTAGGATGCAGGCGTAAATTTTTGTTCATTTTTAAAATCAGTAACATCTCTAAAAATTGTAGCAACCTCAGTTTTATTGGTTAAATTTATTCTGACCAAGTGTTTTTTTTTTTTTTTTTTTTTTTTCTTTTTTTATAATTAAGCATTGGTCTCCCATAGTAGCATAGCACCTCAATACCATGGTAAAAATATAACTAGCCTATATGGTTTTTAGGTAGCCTATTTGTATGAAAAACAGTAGTCTAAAAACATTCAGTATAAATGCACACATGCTATAGCTTAATCACAAATACATACACTATAATTATATACCATTACTTCTGTAATAAAATTCAATGTGAATATCCCACATTTCTGCCACAATACCATGGTGCAGTGAGTTACTACAGTAAATCCATGGTAAATGATGGTGATGTAGATTGAAAAGCCTTCTGACTGTCTCGTTGCACACAGTGTTTCTCCTGTTGGCTTTAAACTAGTTTAAATCACAGAGACATTTGTGTTCGTTGCTGAATGCAAGCACTTCACACTGGATCTCACAGCGCGGTTTAGTGCTTGCGTGAGTAAACACGTCTGCTCTAGTGAACTCGTGCCGCGCTGCCGTTTGAACTTTGATCCGAGCGAATCCGTGTGGCGCGATTCAAATGAGTCGCGCTGTTTCGTTCCGCTTTTGGCGCATAAACATTATATCCAAAATTTATCGAACTCTTCATATCGTTTTATCGAGGAAAATTATATCGCAATAATTATCGTTATCGAATTATCGCCCAGCCCTACAACTATGAAAATATATTTAGGAGCACCTGTGCGACTGACCCGATCAGCATACTGGTGTTTGCGCTGAAGGAGCTTCAAAGCATTCTAACGTGCTTACATGTTTTTGCAGCGTTGAGTAATCTATCACAGACATATCCTCTCATTATAACAAACAAAGTGCAGACAGAGAGTAAATAAGAGATTCACTGTGCAGCTAGAGAGCTGCGTTGATTATAATGGAGTTTTGTGAGATCGCGATGAACTAAGAGGAGTGACAGCTTTTAATGATTATTAAGGGAGTTTGCAAATGTGATTGATTTAATACAACAGTACATTAATGTGGATGTTAATATTAACAACACAGGATGTTAATATTAAGTGACATATTGTTTGACTACAACACTATTGCCTTATTTTATTCTATTTCGTCAACGAAAATAGTTTCAAATAGTCACAGCTGAGCCGCTGCGTTCATTCAAACACAGCAGTGTTTCGTTTATGTATGAACTGTTTTTAACCGAATGTAGTGAGTCGATGATTCAATTACCAATTCATAAAGACAGTCACATGCCTTGATCCTGAACGAATCAGCCATTCGCACAAATCAATTGAATGAATGATTCAGTGATTTGCTGCCACCTGCTGGCAGTTTTAGTTTAATTTTTAAAGTATCTTTTCTGTTATTTAAATCATTTAATATTTCTATAATCAAAATTTTATATTTAAAACATTAACCTCAACATGAATTTATGAATTTAATTGCGCTCATGCGACCTCTGAGCCTCATTAAACGTCTGAAAATACACCTACAAGCCACTTGTGTGCTCTTCTGTGCCACCTCTGTAGTACAAATTTATTTCTTAAATAACTTATTCTTATTCTACTTGTTCTGCTTTTTATTCTGCTGTTTTAATTAGAAATGTTAAAAAGCTTATAAATATATATTTTTGAATTTGATAAATAACAGATGATATACTTTTAATAAAGTTAGAAAAATGCCATTACAAAGGTAAAAATCAAAATTCCCTGTAAATCACTTTAAGGAGTCAAATATTACCTCGTAATGGGAAGGTTAATTTTTTTATCAGAATGATTAGAAGGTGCTCCTAAATTTTTGACCGTGCTCCTAAATTTATTAAATTAGGAGCACAAGCGCTCCTGAAAAGAAAAGTAAGCGTAGAGTCCTGCTGAGCCTGGTTTCTCCCAAGGTTTTTTTCTCCATTCTGTCACCGATGGAGTTTTGGTTCCTTGCCGCTGTCGCCTTTGGCTTGCTTAGTTGGGGACACTTCATCTCCAGAGATATCGTCAACCTGATTGCACAGACACTATTTAAACTGAACTGAGCTGGACGATGACATCACTGAATTCAATAATGAAATGCCTTTAACTGAAAATTGAGTGTTTAATCTTGTCATTTTACATTATCGACACACTATTTTCCTATTTTGATATTGTGTAGTTGCTTTGACACAATTTGTATTGTTAAAAGCGCTATATAAAGGTGACTTGACTACTACAAACAAATAAAACTTTCCGTAAATACTATACATAAAATTAATAATAATACAAAAAAAAAAAAAGTGGTACTATAGTTAAACGATGTTAACCACAAATTAACTATGGTTTTGCTACACTAACCATAGTTTAACCATGGTGTTTGTAGTAAAACTGTGATTATAAAAATGGCAATCAATATGCCAAAAAAAATGGTTACGACACTTTTACTATAATAAAAATAGGGGTGTCTCCGACAAAGGATTTTCATAGTCGAATCGGAATTTTCGAATCTTGCGAAAATCGACTAATAGTCGAATCATATGTTTGGAGGCGGGGGGAAAATACATTATCAAGAGTCAATTCAGACATTCGACA
>CM077220.1:2036411-2051411 GCA_039654775.1 Spinibarbus caldwelli
TTAACTAATAATGTATGCTTCTGTAGTACAGTACAGAATGCAACAGCAGGGGTGCAAAAATCTCTTTTTCATAATCATAACATATGAAACTGGAGCTCCATTGTTAAACAATTGATACAAAAACAACTGCAAAAGCACAACAGTGACTGCCCGCAACCCATAAGGCATTGGAAATTACATAATTATCTCAGTCTATGTATTTGTATATAATGAAATATTTCACAATAATTTGAAATAGCAAAACAAGAGTTTTAAATTGCAAAATTTTAAATTCCATCAAGCAAGAACACAGTCTTTGACTTTTTTTTTTCTGACTTTCAAATAATTTTTGCTTGTAATGTGTATCTCTTTATAGAAGAATACTTTTAAAATCCTAGACAGGAAAAAAAAAAAAAAATACTTCCTTATCGGCAGGAAAGTTTTTTTTTCTTTCATTGTTTCCATATATTTTGACTTTTTTTTTTTTTTTTTTACTTTTTTACTTACACCCAATAATCGCAATAAGCTTCACTACTTCTAATATAAAACAAAGTCTTAGCCTTCAAATTCTGTCAATTTTACTGTGAAATACAAACAGTATGTGTTACAATAATGTGTTTTTCATGCTGTTTAATCTGCCTTGACAGATCGTATTGGCCTCAGTTCAAGCGGCATGACAATCAATCATCTTTTTGATAACAGGAGACATTAATTTCATTAAGCTCTCCTGTTTCTTTAATGGCCTCTAATGTTCATTTCTGTTTATTTCCTGTTTTAACTAGTAGTACAGCGGAAAAAACATTTTTATTGTTTGTGTCATGATAAAATTTAACATCTTAGCTTTCATTAAAAGTAACAGTACAAAGCTTATCTCAAATTTCTATGATTCTCCTAATTTTCATTTTATTCTCATATTGTTACAACTTTATTCTCATAAATTTAAATTTATTCTTAAAATATTACAACTTTATTCTCATAATTTTGATTTTATTCTTGTAAATTTGACTTTATTCTCAACATATTACGATTTTAATCTCGTATTTATTTATTTATTTCTGTGGCACTTAAACCCTGCCATAGAGTATCCAACACCCTCTCATGGCAATTTGTAACTACATTTTTGGAAAATTATGACTTCACATCAAATCACCACTACTTAAAAAAGTTCCGTTTACGGTTACGTGAGTAACTTTCTTACATGGGATTGTTGTTGCCGTTGTTTTCCAGGGAGTTTCCAATACGAATTTCTGCTCCATCAAGTCGTTCTGGACAGCAGTCGGCTCTGTTTGTGATGGTTACGGTACTAATATAGTAATTATCTATCAGATCTAGCCTCCACCACGGATTCGTCTCGGAATGTGTATGAGTACAAAATGTGGCTGGACCCGGGGCGTGCTTTATTCCATCAATAGCACGACCAGCCCAAAAGTATTCAAGTAAAGAAGATTGAACAGCATGTCCACTTAATTTCACGTTATCTGGAAAGTAATCAAGCTTCATGTTAGGTTACATTTTAAGCAAGCAAACATAAAATTTTTAAGCAAGCAAGCATACACTACCAAGCATAAATTGGAATAGTTCAGATCTTCTAATGTATTTAAAAGAAGTCAAGGCTGCATTTATTTGATAAAAAATGCAGTAAAAACAGCATTACAATTTAATATAATTGAATAAAAAGTTGTTTCCATAAAAAAATATGAAGCAGCACAACTGATTTCAACATTTATAATAATCAGAATTGTTTCAGCAAATCAGCATATTTGAATGATTTCATTACTCTAAACTATATTAATATAAACTAGATAATATATTAGGGCTGTCAAGTGATTAAAAATTTAATTAAAATCTGATTAAATTTAATTAAAAATCTGATTAATTACATGGTGTCAATTATTATTTTCTAATTAATTGACGGTGCATACATGCATTATTGTGTTAAATCAGAAAAGTATAAAATAGACCTTACAAAAAGTAAGTTTAGAAAGAAAATTTTTTTTTTTTAAATTTTTTTTTTTATTTTATAGGTAACCTTTCTATTTATTTATTTTTAATTAATATGGACATTTTTCAGATTTTTTATTAATGTGGAAATATTATTAGTATTATTATTATTATTATTATTATTATTATTTTTAACAGTAAATGTCTTAAGTAATTCATTGAGTCATTAAAGGTGGGTTATGTATTTTTTCAAAAACGCTTTAGAAAACTGAGTCGGGCTGAGTACCAAAACAAACTTGTAACCAATCAGCAGTAAGGGGCGTGTCTACTCATGATGTGGAGGAGAGAGCACTCAGTGCACAGGATGGACATTAGCCGAGCTGATAGATAGATAGAGATGGTGGATAAAAAACAAAAGAGGAAAACGTCTGCGGAGCAAAAGAAGGTTTACGATAAGGCAAGAAATAGGACCCGTGTAAATTTTGGATCAGCTTTCCAGTGCTGGAGAGAACTCAAGGAGTGGGAAGGCCTGTGATCGGACACTGAGGTTGCTTTGTTTCTTCTCCATAGGTGAGTAACATTGGTTTTGCTTTGTTTCACAGAACTAATATATGCTGGCTTTTACTTGAATATGCTTGTGTGTCATGTTCGCTTGTTTGTTCATCTGCAATCGTATTGTCGTTCCCTTCAGCTATGATAAAGACACATTCATTTCCAAACCCTATAAGCCAGGAGCGTATAAACCTTCTCCACTGTCTGTTTCAAGCGTCAGCTCCCAAAGTGTGTCCGAAAAGTTAATATGTTTAATACAGCAGACAATAATACAGCAGATTCTGCCATAATCATTGCCTGGGTTGCGTACAGATGTGTGGGGCGGAGCTATCAAAATAGGGGCGTGACCCTTTTGGGGTAGGGGTGTGCTTGTTTTGGTGATTTGAAATATCAACATTGGCTACCAGAAATCACTTTCCCCATCTTTAATTCTTTTGATTAATTCAAACAGCTGATTCATTCAGGAATGAAGTAAACGGCTCTATTTATGAATGGGCCATTTAATCATTGGTTCACTCGATTCATTCCAAACGTGGATTCATTCAGAAATGAATTCCTGCTGTTTGTTGCTCAGAGACTCACAACAGTTCTGCTGTAGCTTTAATAGGTAATATTTGCGTTTACATATTTGAGCAAAAACAGACAATATTGTGTCTAAAATGTGGTGTGTTCAATGTACGACATCAAAGTACCGCTAGAGCAATAGAGAGCAGATGGCTTGTATTTTGAATCGCTCTCACGGGACTTTGTTGTTATACACCAATCAGTTTGCACAGAGCAGCTGTAAGTCCGTCACACTTTGTGTGAAAATTGTATTTCAATGACACAATTTTTTGTTTCTATTTGGAGTACTATTTATATGCAGAAATTGACTTTGTTGTGCATATGATACGGTTTAGGGGTGTGAGGAAGGTGCGTATTATATGTACGCCAAAATGTGTATCGTTTGCATGCCAACAAAATGTGCTATTGATAAGCATTTTCATGAGAACAGGCTATTTAATTTATACAATGAATTATAATTCAAATTAGTAACACTGCAGTCATCAATGAAAATTAAGAGCAGCTTTATTTCAAGCACCGACTTTCAAAAACAACCTGTTTAACGCGAAATACATTTCTCTTTTTTTTTTTCCACTATGTACGGGCCTCAATAGTCTCGAGTAGCCAGACCTTCAGACTGATGGCAGAAGGTCTGGGAACCTTGGCCACTTTGAATGGCCAAGGCCCACCCAAGAGGCCATATGACTGACAGTTAAAGCAACCAATCATGTTTTATTTTGTGCCGTGTCATGTTTAGGAGCATGGAAATGTCCCCACAAAAACAGACTGGTGTATATTTTAAAGATTCTATGCTGCGAACTTTAAATATTTCACATACTTCACATACTTGATCATAAGCATACTTGATGATAAGCGCTCATCGTCACAGCTGTAAACACGACGGCTTTCTCTTGTCATCTCTGAGAGAATATGCACCGTTAATGCAATGGGCTACTTTTCGTAAATTAGGTTCACTCATTAATTTCTTGGTCAAGTTCATTTAAGCCAAATCTGCACAGATTTAGCGCAAATAAAAAACATCTTGTTTTTTTTAAACAAGATGGCGGCGCGTGCACACGCTGCGGCTTCTCTCTCTCCCGACAGAACGGTGTTTTCGTGTTTTTTATCTTGTAAGTCAAAGTGTTTTTGTACGTCTTCGTCGCGTCTATCTGTCTTTAAACGCGCATACAGTCGTGAGTTTCTGCTCGACGTCGGCAGAACCACATTTTTAGAGTTAAACCTCGCGCACGCCGAAGAGCTGCGGGACCTCGGTCTGCTCCGGAGGCCTACAACATCACCGACCCCACTACTGCATCTCGCCCAGAGCGGAGGCGCCACAAGCGGCGCAAGAGAAAGCAGAAGAGGGGTAAGCGCGGAGGTATCCGGGCTAGGCTAGCGGCTAACCCACACAAGCCAGCTATCCCCACCATCGTACTGGCTAACGTACGCTCTTTAGACAATAAACTGGACTACATCCGACTACTACGCTCAACTCAGAGGACTGTAAGAGACTGCTGTGTTTTTGTTTTCACGGAAACATGGCTCAACAACAGCGTTGCGGACTGCGTCATTCAGCTCGACCAGCTAACATGCTATCGAGCGGACAGAGCTCTCGTCGAGGGAGGTAAGACCCGCGGCGGCGGGCTTTGTGTTTACATTAATGACGCGTGGTGCCGCGACGCTGTTGTGGTCTGCAAACACTGCTCGCCCCTGGTGGAGTTTATGATTATTAAGTGCCGGCCGTTCTATCTACCGAGGGAATACACAGCCATACTACTCGTTGCTGTATACATCCCTCCCAGCTCCAACAACAACATCAGGAGTGAGGCACTGAATAAACTGTATCAGCACATCAGTGAGCAGCAGACAGCCCATCCAGATGCTATTCTCATCTCAGCTGGGGATTTCAACCACGCAGACTTAAAGAGTGTGTTCCCAAAAATACAACAACACGTAGACTTTCCAACACGAGGAAACAACACTCTGGACTTTGTTTACACCACCCAGAGAGGAGCTTACAAGGCCCTTCCCCTCCCCCATCTTGGCACCTCAGACCACATCACTGTAATGCTAATGCCTGCATACAGACCGATCGTTAAAGTCACCAAACCAGTTCACAAACAGATACAAGTGTGGCCAAAAGGGTCGTCAGAGGCACTTCAAGACTGTTTTGACACCACTGACTGGAATATGTTTAAGCAGGCTGCCACATACAATAACACCACAGACCTCCAAGAGTACTCAGAGACTGTCACTGCCTACATCACCAAGTGCATTGATGATGTAACGGTCACAAAGACCATCACCGTCCGGGCCAACCAGAAGCCGTGGCTGACAGGGGAGGTCCACAGACTCCTGAAGACTCGTAACGCTGCCTTCAGAGCTGGAGATGAGGTGGGCCTGAGGACAGCTAGGGCCAATCTATCCCGCGGCATCAGAGAGGCTAAGAGACAGTACTCCAGGAGGGTAGCCCATCGCTTCAGCGACAGCAGGGACACTCGGAGCCTGTGGCAGGGGATTCAGACCATTACGGACTATAAGCCCCCACCGCGCACCTGTGACAGCACCATCCCCCTGCTGAATGAGCTGAACGCCTTCTTCGCTCGCTTTGAGGCACAAAACAGCACCACTGCAGAGAAGACCCCACCTCCTCCCGGCGACCAGGTGATGACACTGTCCCCGGACAGTGTGAGGAGATCCCTCAGCAGGATCAATGCACGTAAAGCTCCGGGTCCTGACAACATTCCTGGTCGTGTACTGAGAGACTGTGCAGCGGAACTCACTGATGTCTTCACAGACATTTTCAACATCTCGCTGAGTCAGGCTGTTGTCCCCACATGCTTCAAGGCTACCACCATTATTCCAGTCCCGAAGAAGCCATCTCCATCCTGCTTCAATGACTACCGTCCAGTCGCACTTACACCTATCCTCATGAAGTGCTTTGAACGGCTAGTCATGCATCATATCAAGTCTGCCCTCCCCCCCTCCCTGGACCCCTTACAGTTTGCATATCGGTCCAACATCTCGACCGATGATGCCATCGTCACTGCCCTCCACTCAGCACTCACACATCTGGACAAAAAAGACTCGTATGTCAGAATGCTGTTCATAGACTTCAGTTCAGCATTCAACACAATCATCCCTCAACAGCTCATTCACAAACTGGTCCAGCTGGGGCTCAACACCTCGCTGTGCAACTGGCTGTTGGACTTCCTGACTGGGAGACCTCAGGCAGTACGGGTCGGCAGTAACACATCGAGCACCATCATACTTAACACAGGGGCCCCTCAAGGATGTGTGCTGAGCCCCCTCCTCTTCACTCTGCTGACCCATGACTGCACTCCGTCACACAGCTCCAACCTCTTCATTAAGTTTGCGGACGACATGACTGTGGTGGGTCTCATTAGTAACAGAGATGAGACAAACTACAGGTGCGAGGTGAGCCGCCTGGCCAGGTGGTGCAGTGACAACAATCTCTCTCTGAATGTGGAGAAGATAAAGGAGATTGTTGTTGACTTCAGGAGAGTGCACACTCAGCATGCTCCTCTGACCATAAACGGTGCGACCGTGGAGAGAGTGAGCAGCACCAAGTTCCTGGGTGTGCACATCACAGAGGACCTCTCCTGGACTAACAACACCGCAGCACTGGCCAAGAAAGCACAGCAGCGTCTCTACTTCCTCCGCAAACTGAGAAGAGCCAGAGCCCCGGCCCCCATCATGTGCACCTTCTACAGAGGCACCATCGAGAGCATTCTGACGAGCTGCATCACTGTGTGGTATGGTGCCTGCAATGCGTCCTGCCGCAAGACACTCCAACGCATAGTGAGAGCAGCTGAGAGGATTGTTGGTGTCTTTCTCCCCTCCCTCCAGGACATCTGTGTTTAATTAGTATGTACTAATTATGTTTAATTAGTATGTAGCACCGTGGTCCTGCGAGACACGACATTTCGTTCCACTATATGTCCACACATGTAGCAGAATGACAATAAAGCTCGACTCGACTCGACTCGACTCGATCTACAGCACCCGTCTCACATGCAAAGCCCTCTGCATTGCGGGTGATCCCACCCACCCGACACACAGCTTCTTCAGTCTGCTGCCATCAGGGAGGAGACTGCGGAGTCTCCAGGCCAGGACCAGCAGACTGAAGGACAGCTTCATTCATCAGGCTGTCAGGAAGCTGAACTCCCTCCCGACCTTGCCCCCCCTCCCCTCTTTTGCCCCACGCACCACTGAACTCTGACCCCCCCTCCCACTTACACACTGTGACCCGCACCAGTCACTTAGTGCACCACTGGACTGCCCACTACCTCAGTCAGCATTGAACTGACCCCCATTCAACTACCTCTTCTGTCACTTTAAACAGACTGATAAGCTCTTTTTGCACTACACTCATATCTGCACAGTTTTGTTTTGTTTTGTTTAGTTTTGTTTATTTATTTAACCGATTTGCATTTTATCTGCCATGTGCCTTATGCCACTTAATCTCTTTTCTACAATGTCCTTATTTGTATATCTGTATAGTTTGTTTTTATATTTTAAACTGTATTTATTTGCATTTTACGTCTACTGTTAGTGTTTTATTGTTAACTGTATACACCATGGGTCTGAGAGTTACGCAATTTCAATTCTCTGTATGTATGTGCTGTACATGTGGCAGAATTGACAATAAAGCAGACTTTGACTTTGACTTTGAATAAGACTTCAAATACTGAACTCGTGAGTCATCATGATATCAATACAGCCTAATTGAGCAACATCTGCGCATATCTAGCTTACTTCAACATACCCGGCAAAAAACGGTGCAGCGGGCACGCTGGTTTCCTTTGCATTGAAGCAATAATGAAGAGTCAAAAAATGACTGAAGTAGACTCACACCATGTCTACACGCAATCGGCACGCAAAATACAATAGAGCCCATTATAATCACTGATGCTGTCTACACTGAATGCGGCATGACACAACAAATCCCCAACAGTAAGCTGAAGCCTCTTTCTATTTATGACGCACTGAAACAAATTTGCAAAGTGATTTGCAACACCTGCTTTATCACATCCAGTGTGGACAGCCGCAAGCTGTTAGTTTATTTAGATTTTTTTTTTTCTGGCTAGTCGAAGTTATGAATGGCTGGTAACTTAAAAATTTTGTAGCCAAATTGGACGGTGAGTGAAAAAGTTAAATTAAAACCCTGGTCACCACCTTTCATCCACTAGCGACGGCCCTGTCCCCCAACCCCCTTTCCCACGGACTTACGGTTTGTGAGCTACGCCACTGGAAGTATGTCCTGTAGTTCTTGGGTCAGGAGTGGGGTGAGTGTGTTAATTTCCTTAAAAATTTTAGTAAGTTATTTTTCCCACAACTAGTTAATTAGATTAACACATTAAATCGACATATTCGACAGACATATGTATATACTGTATTTTTAGGTGTCAAGAAGTACCGTTTCCATAGACTCTAACTTCACACAGGGAGAGGTTCTTTGAATCTCCAGGAATGACCACATTCAAGTAACGGCCTTGCATTCCACCGCATGAGTAAGACACGGATTGACCTGCTGGGATACCAGAAATTGCTGCACATCTAGAGAGAGAGAGAGAGAGAATATGAAACATTGTTCATTTCACAAGTACATGAACTTGAGCAATATCACAGGAGCAAGAGTCTCACTCTCTTTTTAAAATCCGTTTACATAATATTGCACAACATGTTCATGTTTTACTCTTAAAGAACCATTTTAAATCGTTAAATTTTTATGGGTAAAGTCAAATTTGTCATTACACAGGATTGCTGTTGCCGTTGTTCTCCATAGAGTTTCCGATGCGAATCTCGGCTCCATTGATTTGTTCAAAGCAGCAGTCCATCCTGTTAGTGACTTTCACTTCTCTAATGATTTGTAGATCCATTAGATCCAGCCTCCACCATGGGTTCGTCTCAGTTTTAGTGTGAGTGCATGTAAAATCATAAGTATCAATGGCACTGTTTGCCTGAAAGTAAAACGTAGATGACTGTACAGTCTTTCCCTTGACTGCAATATTCTCTAGAAAGAGAAATGAGAAATACAAATACCCATGTTATTCTGTTTTATAATTAATCTGCACTGTAATTTTTAACATTGCATTAGAAAACAATCAGAGCATTACTTTATTAAAAAATTATACGTAATTCACACTGCATTGGTTTCTTCAGAGAACATGACATGCTGACCATTTCATCTATAGATTAAAGAAACTTTAAATACCTCGCAAGTTATTTGTCGTGGCATGAATGGCAATGGTGCCTGTTGCAGAAATAAACAGCAAATGGTTATATAGGCTGTACAGAGTAATTTTATGGTTAAGCATAACATGCACACTAAAGTTACAAAATCTCAGATTTCTAATCTACTATTATTTCTATCACTTATAGTTGAACATTCATGACAACAGAAACCTGATTATTATTGTTTTTGTTTGTTTGTTTGTTTGTTTTTTATAATAGCCAACCAACTGTACATTATCATTTACATAGTGTTCAAATATTAGTACACCAATACATACTTTTAAAAAATAAATACTCTAAACAAAAATAAATTATCAGCTTATAATGCATCTGTATAGATTAATTTGAATTTGGCCCCATATTAATATTAAAACCAAACCTACGCAGGAGGTTAACCATCAGCTCATGCAAAGTAATCATTTGCTTAAAACCTTATTTGAAAAAGAGATGATCAGATTAAACAAAAGAGGCACAAGGAAAGGATGCACTCTTATTTTATAAAATAGAAAATCTATTGTGCTAGACTGTATTATATGGACTGAGCTGTCATAGTGCTGTAAAAAAAAAAAAAAAAATAATAATAATAATAATAATCACTCAGCGTATTGTTCATTTTTTAATGGTTACTTTCACCATTGTGTGGTTAGTGGTTGGCACCCGAGACCAAACCTCTTAGTTGTCCATCCAAGAAAATACTTCTTTTTCAGAGAAAACCTTGTCTTTTATTAGTAAAAGAGATACTCACCAAGAAGTGAAAACAGGTATCCAAGCATCAGCATCTTACTTTTAAGCATGACTACAACCAAATCGAAGATTGCTTAAAATAAGAAGGAAGATGATTATCTTTCTTTAATTCCAGCCTGCAATGACCAAGCTAGGACACGAACTACCCTTGTTTTCTCTTTCTTATTTTGTTGGCTTAATTGGTTTCATGAGATGTTTTTCTTTACTTCATCTCTCATCTGCTTTCTCTACCTGTCTGTATTTTTCTCTTTTCATCCTTTAACTCCACCCTCTTAAATCTGTCATCGTTCTTGTCAGTCCTCTTGATGAGCTCAAGTGAAATTGGCCATGGCAAAAAGTCTCATCGTAAAGGACATCTATGCAAACATGGATGAGCATTTGTCCATAAGGCCATTTCAGATGCAAAAGGCACTCATTTGTAAATCAAAATGTGTCGTGACTGAGATTCTTGTTATTGGTCATCTTTAGTTTGTTTTAGGTCTGTCGAATTGGTACGGAGCCCCTAAAGGGACATGGTGGTGGGGAAAAAAATCAGGGTGGGTGAAAAAAATTCGGGGTTGGAGGAAAAAATTGTTTGCGTTCTCTCGCAAAGATATTTTGCGTTCCCTCGCAAAACCAGTTGAGTTCGGACAATCACTTCCTGTTTACTTCACAGCTTGTAAGTTAGTGGTTCATCCAGCTCGTACATTCACAATGGAGCAGTTCATAGAGTTTTATTTTAAACTCGGACTCACGTTCAAATACAGTCAGCTTTGCTTATAGTTTATGTTTAATGTACTATAACAGTGACATTAGAGGCCCAATTCGGTATTAATAAATACTATTAATACTAATAACAATTGTAATATTACATTCATTTACATTTACATTCAGTCATTTAGCAGACACTTTTATCCAAAGCGATTTACAAATGAGGACAATAGAAGCAATCAAAACCAACAAAAGAGCAACAACATGCAAGTGATATGACAAGTCTCGGTTAGCCTAACGCAGTACACGTAGCAAGGTTTTTTTTTTTTTTTTTTTTTTTTTTAAACAAGTAGATAGAATATAGAAAAGAAAGCTAGTGTTTTAGTTTTTTTAAGAAAAGCTAGCAGTTAGAGAATAAATTAATAATATTATATTAATAACCTTATTAATAGCTTGACTATCAGTTGTAAGGGAAACAGGTCAATTTAGCTCAAAGGGAATCATTTAAGATTATAGAGAATTTGAACAGAATTACTGTTTTACGGCTGATCACTGAACCCGCCAGCGATTCATTGAACGAGCCGTGTAACATCAACTCTGCACTGGATATTAAAATCCAGAATATAGTGAAAACACTATTAATTAGCACAGTAACAAGATCGGCAGTTTAAGACATTAACTTAAACTGAAAATTAAGCACAAAACACAAGATACTTCTCTTTTCAATACAAATAAGGCTTTATTGGAAAAATCTAAGACATATGAACTAATCTAACACATGAACACATGCATTCACAGATACACACAAGTTGCAGAAAGAGAGAAAATGAGGAAAGAGTTTAAGAGAATGAAAATGTGAAATCCCAAGTTTATAGCAATATGTGCAATTGCATAGACCTGAACAACCATCAATCACTTAATTAACCCTCGCATTGAGTTCCTCAATGAGGTTAAAATTTATATTAAATGCACCAGTCCAGCTAGAATCTGGAGGTACTTGCGTTGCCAGTGTAAGGGGTTCCCTTTGTTGTCGTAGTTGCCGAAAGGGGGTTTCCTGAGGTTGCTGATTGGCTGGAAGTTCAGTAGTCGTTCGTAGTGAAGTCTTGGGCGTTGGCTGAAGTTGCGGATTTGTGGGCTGGTTGAAGTTTTGACAGGCACTCAAGGTCGGACTCTGAGACACGACATTAGGGGCAAAACTTAACTCAGAACACGAAACTCAACGTAAAGAAAAGAAACTAAAGTAAAGGAATAGAAGTAACGAGACTAGATGGTTTTTCTTGTCATCGTGGCTAAGTAGCAGCGGGCTTGAAGGCCGAAGCACGCTAAACGGCGTTCAAAGAACGCAAAAAGTGATGGCAAAAAGCATGGCTAAAAAGCAGTGGCAAAAAGCAAAAGCTAAAAAGCATAATTTGATGGTGTCCTGAGTATTTAAACTGGGCTTTTGGACACATGCCAAATGTTGTCTTGACCAATTAGACAATGTCTTAGCTTGGGGTGTCGTATGTTTCTCCTCCCAATACATAAATCAACATGTTATCTGATCAGTCACATGGTCCGAATTTTCCCGCTCTTGCAGAGTATAATTTTGGAAATGATTTCTATAACAAGAATATAATACATTTTCAAAGTATTGATTGATAGAAACGTTTAAAGCATGAATTTTCAAACTCATACATACCCAAAATGAATATAAACCTATAAGCTATTCAATAGTTATTCAAAATACATTCATAATGAGTGATTAGGACATGAAAGTCAAAAGTGTGGGTTACATACATAATATGGAGTTATAAATAGAAATAATTAGTTGCTCATGAGTCCTTTTAGCGTCATTTAGGTGCATATACATGTAAAGGCAGTTTCTGTGCCATTCTGTGGATGTGAAAATGTATTCTGAGGAACAAAGTCAAAAGGGTTGAGAAGGAATTTCAGTCTGGTCCTTGTCTGCTAGTTGGGGGAAGTCAATCTGAGGAAGCTCGTGAGTGTGATTACTATCATGGATTGTTTTAATGTTGCAAGCTGTTCTGTGAAAGACTTGGTTGGTTAGGCTTGCTTCAGGCTCATGGCGGTAGGATCTGATTTACGAACATCTTGTTGTGTTGGGTCTCTTTGTGGTGTTTCAACCATGTTCTTGATTGAATCTTAAATTGTCTGATTCACTCTGATACCCTACACAGTAAAGCAGATTGCCATGAATGCAACGTTAAACTTTTTCTCCCCCAAAGAAAACCATTAGGCTATAGAAAATGCTTAAGGGAGGCTAATGGACGAAGACGGTATAAAACCAAAATATGATACACAGTTTATTAATACATATTATGCACAGGAAAGCAGACAAGCCCAGAATAGCTATAAACAAGCCAAAACCCAATTTAAAGCAAAACTGAAAGTATGGGCTCACGTACCGCTCTCATTCAGCACAAATCCAAATGTTTCCATATTCGCAATGTATTTGAAGCTAAACCATTATTTATTAAATTAACTGGGCTTTGTACGTTCCAATATTGACAGAAAAAAATCATAATGAACAAAAATGTGCCGTACTGGAGTGAACAGGGGCTGTAGCTATGGCACAGACTATAATACAGACTATTTAAATTGACTGTGTAACATTTTATCTGTATTGGTGATTCTATGTTTTATTTTAATAATGAACAGGCCGCGCTGTTTGCAATGAATATGTGCGCATGAGGCACCGGTGCAATCAAATCGCTGAAACATAAACTACTTTGTCATACAGTAGGGCATAATTCGATACTGCAAAGTGTTAGCAGTTTGAAGATTCAATAATATAAAAGATTAATAGAAATTTTATAAAGCAAACACTTTTACATTCTTATTTCACTCTGGAACCTATAATGCAATTTTCCCCGAATAGCCTATCCAAAAGACTGCAAATGTGACATTGATTTTATATAACAGTTCAACAAAAAAGGCAATATTAAGTGTACATTTTACATTTTAAATGTAGCCTACATTTTAAACACAATATTGTCAATATTGTTTGTAAGGCCTATATTTACAACAAAATATTAGTTCCAACAAAATCCGCAACAGAACTGGTGTGCGTCTCCAAGCAACAGCGGTGTTTCATTAGTGAATGAATCTGCAGCTTTGAATGATTCGGTGAGTCAGTAGCTGATAACCAATTCATAACTACAACCATTTGCTTCCTTACTGAATGAATGAATGAATGAATGAATGAATGAATGAATGCCTTTAATTGCTCATTAGACAGTGACTTGCCGCCACCTACTGGCAATTTTAGTTTTGAATCTACAAGTATCACTTCATTTTGCCATCATTTATTGCTTTATTATTATATTAATTATACACTAAATAGAATGTTAAGCATATGACATAAAACATGGCATACAATTAACACGGCTAGAAAAACTTTGCCTCTTTAATGGTAAAACTGCACCTGTAAATCAATTTAAGGGGGCAAATATTGTCCCTTAATGGAAAAGGTGTGACTGCGATCTAAGTGGGGGTACTCAGAAGAATGTTAGGCTAAATGCCCTAGGGGGTTTTTAGAACCAATTGCTCAATGGATTGGCCTACTGCGTTGATTGCCTGTAGTATATTTTTAATAAAACATAAAATTTGTGCTTTTTATATCACTGTCGTCTTATATTAAGTCATGTTAAGCGTGGTTTTCTATGGGGAAGAAAACGCTTATCATGCAATTCAGCTTATCTGCTTGCACGTAGGCCTACACAGAATATATTTTTTAATAATTTATATAGCATATTTGGTCTTTTTTTAATCATTGTCTTCGTTAAGCCATGTTTTCATTATGGGAGGAAAATGCTTCTGTTCATATTCTGGGCTTAACTGCTTTCATGTATAATTTATTAATAAACTGTATACAGAATTTGGCCTTTTTATAGCACTGTCTTAGTCCATTAATTAAGCATATTTTTTCTATGGGGATACGTTTAACGTGCAATTTACCAGGTTACATTCATATTCTGGGATATTCTGCTTGTCAGTATGTTTTATTAATAAGGTCTGTACTGAATTTAGTCCTCCAGTGTTTTACATTAAGCATTTTAGAGTGTCCCAAAATCGTGCCTTGATAAGCATGCACTGACTATTTCATCCAAGTTCAAAATAAAACTTTATGAACCTCTCCATTGTGAACATATGGAGCTGAATGAACCACTACAATCTGTAAAGTAAACAGAAAGTGTTTGTCTGAACTGTTTGTGAGATAACGTAAAAGTTTTGCAAGAGAACGCAAATAACTTTGCGAGGGAATGCAAAGTTTCTTGAGGAAACGCAAAAGTT
>CM077220.1:2056411-2091411 GCA_039654775.1 Spinibarbus caldwelli
TTGTTTCGGTTTCTCCTTTTGAATGACAAATATTTAGTATTAAAAACTGATCACAAATATCGATTGTATATTAATTTAGATATTTGAGTATTCTAGAAATCTAGAGTATTCTAGAATTTCAATAATTCATTCATTAGCGACCCAGTGTCGCTTAGCAATTCACTCGGCCAACTATGAACGCACGGCACAAACACGCCAGTTGATCTTACTCAGAGGATACAGGGTGATTATAATACCTTTAAACAGGCTGCACCCTGCTAGCACATAATAAAAAGTGTATTTTTTCCTATAATCACGAAAACTGTAACTTGTTAAGTCAGTGACAGACAGAAATCAGAAGATCCCTAATGGAGAGCCCTCGCTTCACTCATTGTACTCCAGTATGACCTGTCCTGGATGCAGATTTGTGGAAACACTAGACTACAACTCTAATCTACTAGAAAAAAATAGATTTCAGAAGAGATCAGAATAAATCAAAATAAATCAAATATAACAATTTATTATTAGTCAGGTAAAGTTGTATCATGCCAATTACATAATGAAACAATTAGAAACCAGTTTAGAAAGGATAGTGCAATTGTGAATCACATTGTAGCCGCGTGGCAACCCCGCTCCTGTACATAGATACTGTGGCTTTATGGGAAATAGCCAAGTGCGGCAGGGTGCTTAAGGTGGCTGCTACCACCTTAAGAGTTTATGTAGCGGCCATCGCTGCTCGGAGAGAGCTGGATGAGGTCCGCCTGTGGAGACATCGGTTGGTCTCTGCATTTATGCGTGGAGTTCGGCGTCTGAGACCAACACGCCCCCTTGGAGTTCCTTCTTGGGACTTATCAGTCGTTCTGGAGGGCTTAATGGAAGCTCCCTTTGAGCCCCTGGAGTCAGCTCCGGAGCAGATTCTGACTCTCAAGGTTACTCTTTTTTTGGCACTAACTTCTTTGAAGCGAGTTGGGGATTTGCAAGCTCTCTCTGTCAGCGAGATGTGTATGGACTTCGCCCCGGGTCTGGCTATGTTCCCAAGATTTTGTCCACATCATTTCGTTCTCAGGTGGTCACACTTCACTCTTTCCATCCTCCTCCTTTTGCTTCAGGCGAGGATGAGAGACTCCACATGCTCTGCCCTGTCCGAGCTTTGAAGCTCTATGTGGACCGCTCCAGCCATTGGAGAAAATCTCCCCAGCTGTTGGTATGCTTTGTTGCTGGCCGCTGTGGGTTTGCTGCATCGAAGCACAGAATTTCTCACTGGGTAAGGGACACTATTTCACTGACTTATGAGGTGCGTGGTCTTTCTTCAACTCTCAGCGTTCGGGCGCATTCTACTAGGGGTGTGGCTTCCTCTCGAGCTCTTTTTAGAGGGGTCCCCCTAGAAGATATTTGTGTAGCGGCAGTATGATCCTCTCCACAGACTTTTATCAGGTTCTATAACTTGGATCTTGACACGGCTCCGGGTTCCCAGGTTTTGTCCGCTTGAACCAGCCGTGTATCCTATCTGGTTATTAATTGGGCCAGATAAGGCAGCGTTTTTAGCTTGGCGTTTTTGGTATATCGTTCCCATTGCATCATAGCTACGCAGCGTTGAGTGAACCTATGAAAGAGAACGTCTCGGGTTACTCATTTAACCCATGTTCTCTGAATAGGGAATGAGACGCTGCGTTTGCTGCCAAGCTCCTCACGTTGCTGACAAGGGGCCTTTTTTGGCAGAGAAATCTGAGGAGCAGATGGCGCGTTCGCCAATATAAGGATGGCGACGTAAGAGCATTGGGGCGGCGCCCGCGCCATCAGCCAATTAATTGGCGTGATTCTATAAGGGCTTCAGACAATTCACCCACTTGGAATTATAAGGTTCTATCTGCATTCTGAGTGGTTTTGAGATATTGAGCTTCAAAGTTTTTGCATTCCATATAGCAAAAATGATATGGGGAACAAGTCTCTTTCCTACATGAAATTGACAGAGGCCCTAAATGTATTCTAAATGTACAATATCAAAATCCTCTCAAATTTTTAAATGGGGATATTTGGAACAGGTCAAATGCAGATAGAACCTTCTAATTCTAAAAAGTCATTTTCCTCTTGGAATTATAAGGTTCTATCTGGCAAAACATTAATTGATGAAACAATTTTCAAGAAATACAAATAGTTTTTTTTTTTTTATATAATTTGTTTTAAAACATAAAATTAGTGTTGTAACAATGTGTCAACATGTATGAGAAAGGTCAATTTAATGCTTTCTTTATCACATTTATTCCATATTTTAGGACAAATAACCGAGGTAACATGCTGACGTTTATTGTTGTAATTAAGACCCCATCATTTAAATCGTTGACTATTTGATATTTAAGGCTTAATGTTGTAAAATTTAAGACATTTTAAGACTTTAAGACAAAAATAATGTTTTTGGACATGAAACCTTAGATGTTTTTTTTTTTTTTTCTTCTTTTTTTTCTTCAGTGTAAATTAAGCTGGGCATACACTGTGCGATTTTCATCCGATTTTGAGCCGAATTCTGACTTGTGCGATTCTTTTTGAGTCAGGCCAAATTTCAGCTTTGTCGCGCATCGTTTGTTGTGCGGTGAGTTGGTACCTTGATGAAATCGCATAGAAATCGGACAGTGTAATTCGTTAACATAATTCGTTAACATTTATATAGCGTTTTTCTGGGTAGTCAAAGCACTTTACATTGTGCGGGAGGAATCTCCTCAACCACCACCAGTGTGCAGCATCCACCTGGATGATGCAACGGCAGCCATATTGCGCCAGAACGCCCATCACACACCAGCTTACTGTTGGAGAGGAGACAGAGTGATGAAGCCAATCAGTGTATGGGCATGATTAAGAGGCCATGATGGTCAGAGGCCAATGGGCAAATTTGGCCAGGATGCCGGGGTTACACCCCTACTCTTTTTCGAAGGACATCCTGGGATTTTTAATTACCACAGAGAGTCAGGACCTCGGTTTAACGTCTCATCCGAAGGACGAAATGCCCGGCCTTACTCACTTAACACTAAACTGCCAATAACAAGCCACTGAGAGACTGTAGACAGCTGTGATTCATTGTATTGCATTAATAGAAAGCCAAATAATATAAAGATTTGTAATAAAAATTATTTTTCCAAAATTAAGTTAGTTAACCTAGAATCTCATAAACAATGTTGATGGTTTTGGGCTGAATGATGGAACTGTCAGGACAAGTAGCTGAATTCAGTTGCTATAAAATAATTTGACATAATAATGTGAATCGGAAAAAATGTCTTGGAACTGTTTAGTTGATCTGACACATCCCATAGCAAACTATGATCTCTATCATTAGTTTAATCTGACACTTCTGTGTAAGCTCTCAACCAGTGATTCACCGGAGCTCCGCTAGGGCCCCCTCCTTCATTTCCAGGTTGCACATAGAAAAATAAAAATAAGTGAATTAATAAATTTGGAAATAAATACATATGGTAATTATTATACAAAATAAATAAACGCATGAATAAATACACTAATAAATAAATAAATAAATAAAACATGAAAGTCTCATTAGCGATTAGAGCTCAAGTGAAACTGGCTGTAGCGAAAAGGGTCATCATAAAGGAAGTCTATGCAAACATGGATGAGCATGTCTGTAAGGCCATCTTAGTTGCAAAAGGTGCTCATTTGTAAAGCAAAACATGTCGTGACTGATGTAATTGCTGAGATTATTTTAGGGCTGTCAGATTGGGATGTGAGTGAAGTGGAGCATAAAAAAAGTAAATAAAGTGCTTGAACATCATAGAGCAATTTAATGTGTTGCAGTTTTTCTCAACTGGTGGTTCACGGAGTGTTCAGTCAAAGAAGCAAGATAATTCTATGACTTTCTGATGTAAGACTTTTATTTTGAAAATCAGGCATGAAAGCAGTTGACAGTTCTGTCAGAGTGGCAGAAAAAAAAAAAAAAAAACATACTGTCCTGATTCAGTGCCTGCAGTCAGATAACATTATCAAACTATATGTCAATGTCATTATTCTACCATTATTTTTGTAACTTATGAAATAAAAAGTTTCTTACCTCAGAAAAACAAACTTTCCTGTTCTGTCAGCCACTATCCACCTTATTCTTCATGTAAAAATGGGCGTGGACATTTGTACATTTTATGGGTCTTGCTTCCGGTCTCACGTGCTTCCAGTTATTTTAGCTGTACAAAACTGCTCGTTTTGCTGCATGATTAATTGCAAATTGCTGTGTCTTACCATATTATTTTAGTGTATTATCTTAATTATGAACACACTGGTTTGTAATGCAAACAGTTTTACTGTGTACTGCACGTTGTTATTCTTCTCATTTCCCTATAAAGTGATGACATACCAGCTTACTAGCTTTACTGTGTTAACGAAAACTAGTTTGGGACCAGGGCCGGGTCTAAGGGGGGGGGCAATGCCCCCCCAGATTCTCCTTGTGCCCCTCCAGATTCTTCTTGTGCCTCTCGATCATCCACTGGATACTTAAAAAAATCTAAACATTAAATTAGTTACATATTAAAATGACCAGAGATATAGCGCAATTGTAGCCTATTTTTTTTGCGCACCTTGCGGCGCGCATTCTACAGCTCCCCCACACTGACAGATTTTCATGTGAAATGTTCAAGCTATATTACCGTAATTTTATATTCCGACTTATAAAAACATTCACGTCCTCGTCTTTTTTATGAGATGTTTTCCAAAGCTTTCTCGCTTCTCAAGACGGCCACTGACAATCACATAAACACAACAGCTCTTTAATTGCGCTTTAGTCAAACGCGCTCAAACCACTGTAGCCTGTAATCTATTAACTATGCAAATCATAACAAGTACCATACTGTCATAAAATATTTTAATAAGTCTGAAGTTGTATTTAGCCTGATCACAGGTTTAATAAAAACACATTTTAAGTTTATAATTATAACAACGATACAACGAGCAAAGAACATTTACATTATCAAAGAACATTATCACTGACTTCAGTCTATCGTGTGTAAGCACTCTAAAAAAAGCTCCAGTTATATCAGTGATGCTGTAAAAACTCGTAAAAAGAAATATGATGCACAATTTGCAGATCTAAATTTAATGCTGCAATAGACACTTTTCATTTCATTTTCACTTTATTCGTGACACGCTCCGCATATTTTTATGTTTAAGTCATAAGTTTACAGAATCTGGAATATATTATAGCCTAAAAACGAAGGGAAAAAAGAAAAGAAAAAAAAGATATTTTAAATTGCATGTTGTTGTTGGTTTTTTTATTTAGTACTGCCCTGAATAAGCTTTTTCACATAACAGGTGTTTGCATAGTCCATATATGCATTTACACAAATTAAGCAGTTTAAAAGTTTACTTGCGCTTGATTTTCATTACCTGATGGTCCAGACTGTGTTTACGATTTGTTTTTATGATACGTCCCATGTTTGTCCTGTGCAGTCTTGTTCTGCCCTCTGTTCTAAAGAAAAAATTTATTATGTTGCCTTGAGCATCAGTGAATGTTTGCAGTTTTTGATCATGACAACTCACAGTATTAAGAATCAGTTTTAAGAATTAAGAATCAAGCAAGTAATCGTTTGAGCTCGTTTTTTTGTGTAATTTCAGTTATTATTTAGTCTTGTGGTCTATATGTAGAAATCTATTAGCCTATATAAAAATAGCTTATTTTAAAATAGCTGTAGGCCTACTAAAAACAAATACATTAAATAATCATTTTAAAATCATTAACATTTTGCAGATCCTGTAATGGTGACTTCAGCTGTACATACATTTAATGTTCCTTTGAAATTACTTTTGGTGCAATAAACAATCCTGAATAGTTTTCTTTCAAGACATTAGAGAAAGCTGTGAAATATTATTTAAATGTATTTTATTTAAAACTAATACAATTTAATTACTAGTCAAAGTGAATCATTATGAATTTGCCAAAAATTACTTTTGAATTAAACAAAACACCTATAATTCATGAAGTGAATAAAGTCTGACCAAAGAGGCCCGTAGCCAGCTATGAGGCCACCGTGGTCCGGACCTCGGTAAATGTCTCATGTTCAAAAATAAAATTTGTTCTCTGCATGACTAATTTGCTGTTAAACTCCTCATATGAATGTCTGCATGACATGTATTATGACAATTTGCAAGAATTTTAGTGTCCGTGGTATGAAAACGATCGTTGCGAGATGCTGACGAAGTACATGAGTCTCTTTGAGAGAGTTCTGAGTGAGGACGTGGGCGCAGCCTCCGTGTTGCCAGATCGAGCTATTATAAGCGTTTTTAGACTTGTCCTTTCCACTTAATTTGACACTTTAGAAAGTTAATGAAGTAGGAAAATTGGGGTCAGCAATATCTTTATCTTATCTTATTTGCAAAAGATTTTAAATAATTTCGGTTTATTTTTATTTATTTTTTATTTTTAATAGCATTATCTGGTAACACTGCATCGACGGCACTCAAACTGACAGTAATCAAAAAAGCCTATGTATGGACAGGTTATTGCTGACAGGATACAACATTCGGTTAGGGAAAAGCAAAAATATCAAAAACAGTATTTAACACTACAAAGATCTGTAGAACAAGGTTACATAATGAAATGAAATGAAATTAAATGAAATACGCAAACACTAGTGCCATGAAGAAGTCTATGCTATGTCATTCAGTAGCCTATAGTAGTTAAATGTTCACAAATCATGTTATAAACATTCATAAGAGCACTAGACAAAGTTATCAGCTAAATAGCAATGGTTCTTAATAAAAACTATAACAGTAATACATTGTTGCATGAATAATAAACAACTGATAAAATTATCACCCCAAACTATTGTAAAATAGGCCTATTAAGAAATTTTGATGCAATAGGGTATGATTTAAAAACGATCATCCCTCCAAAACAGAAAAAACATCTTCCACAAACATCGACATGTCTGTGTTTATAGTGTATACAATGAGTTGTATTTGTATTTGTTTGATATTATAGCACAATTCTTTAACCAACCCCCCCCCCCCCCTCCACCACCACCACCACCACCACCACCACCACCACACTGTAAAATAATGCTGCCACACCAAGTTTTCGAAATGCCCCCCCAGTCACGCAATCCTAGAACCGGGCCTGTTTGGGACCGCTATTTAATAGCCTTACCTTAAACTGTTTATTGATATTAGTCATTCTTACATTTTATGTGTACATTAAGGTGGAGCAGTATTTGTGTGTGTGTGTGTGTGTGTGTTTGCTTAAACCATTTCTGTGAAAAAAAAATTAGATTTTATTTTTTTAAGAATTAGGTCAAATTCCTAAATGATTGGGTTGCGGCTTAATGACCATAGGAAAAACAACGTATGTCACTTTAAGAACTAACACACACACACACACACACACACACACCCACCCTATTTTCTCCCAACTGTTTACGTTCACCAAAGAAATGTGTGTTAAGGTGAATACTGTATTTCTAGTGGATATATTTGTGTGTATTAGACCACAACTGAAGCCCAGAATATGCTTTGTCCAGTCTCGAAGTGCGCGCACAGAAAGCTGCCTGTCAGTGTGCCATTACCTGAATCAAATCTCTTTTGCTTCTTATTGGACTTTCATTAACTCATTTTAATACTAAGTTAGTCCACTCTTTACTTTCTCATTCACCTATTCTTCTAACATGCTCTAGCATGTTAATAACTTTAAAAAGTTCTGGCAACTGAAAGATGCACGGATGTATTTACATTCTGACACATTTGGTCACAATCTGTATGATTCTTTCTAAAAGTAAATCGTGGATTTCTTCAAGATAGATAGTTCTCTTGAGTTTCTCTTCTTTGTTCATTGTCGGAACACACTTAAGATATTTTTGATGGAATCTGAGAGCTCTCTGACCCTCCATAGACGGCAACGGAACTGTAATGTTCCCAGGTCCAGAAACCTAGTAAGGACATCTGTAAAACAGTCCATGTGACATCAGTGGATCAACTTCAATCTTGCAAAGCTAGGAGAATGCTTTTTTGTGCAAAGAAAACAAAAATAACAATTTATTTAACAATTCTTCTCCCCTGAGTTACATCTTCTGCCATTTTGGAGAGTACCCAAGAATATAATGAATGTTTTCAGTGTTCGGGCAGGGGAAAGTGCGCTCATGAACGTAATCAGCGTTGTTCACGCTTAAGGTAAAGCATGTGTATGCATTGTGATACTCTCCAAAATGGCGGAAGACAGTAACGGACACCAGATTCCATCAGAAAATATCTGTTTTGTCTGGTAACAGAACAACTTGTCAGCAAAGTAGTCTAATACCCAAAGCCTGTTAACAGGAGGCCTTGTCTAGTACCCAAAATACCCAAAACTGTAATAACATTCTTCTATCAGACAGAAAGTTGACTGAGGAAAAAGCCAGTGAAGAGCAGAAGCAGGAGACAAAGTTATGATAAAAAGAAGCAGAGTTTATTGAATAGTCTTACATTTACATTTACATATAGTCATTTAGCAGACGATTTTATCCAAAGCGACTTACAAATGAGGACAATAGAAGCAATCAAAACCAACAAAAGAGCAACAATATGCAAGCGATATGACAAGACTCGGTTAGCCTAACACAGTACACGTAGCAAGGTTTTGTTTTTTTGTTTTTTAAACAAGTAGATAGAATATAGAAAAGAAAGCTAGTGTTTTAGTTTTTTAAGAAAAGCTAGCAGTTAGAGAATAAATATGCAATTGATAGAGGGTCAAGTGTGTGTGTGTGTGTGTGTGTGTGTGTGTGTTTTGTTTTGTTTTTTTAATAAAAAGAAAGGAGATAGATAAAATAAAATTAGAAAGTCAAAGTCAAAGTCAAAAGTCAAAGTCTGCTTTATTGTCAATTCTGCCACATGTACAGCACATACATACAGAGAATTGAAATTGCGTGACTCTCAGACCCATGGTGCATAAAGTTAACAATAAAACACTAACAGTTTTATTGTTAACTGAAAAGAGAATGCTAGAGTTAGAGGGTCAAATAAAGATGGAAGAGATGGGTTTTTAGCCGTTTCTTGAAGATGGCTAAGGATTCAGCTGCTCGGATTGAGTTGGGCAGGTCATTCCACCAGATGGGAACAGTTAATGAAAAAGTCCAAGAAAGTGATTTTGTGTCTCTTTGGGATGGCACAATAATGCGGCGTTCACTTGCAGAACACAAGTTTCTAGAGGGCACATAGGTCTGAAGTACTGAATTTAGTTAAAGGGGTGCAGAGCCAAAGGTGGTTTTGTATGCAAACATTAATGCCTTGAATTTTATGCGAGCCGCTATTGGTAGCCAGTGCAAATTGATGAACAGAGGTGTGACGTGCGTTCTTTTCGGCTCATTAAAGATTAATCTTGCAGCGGCATTTTGGATTAATTGTAGAGGTTTGATGGAATTGGCTGGAAGACCTGCCAAGAGAGCATTGTAATAGTCAAGTCTGGACAGAACAAGAGCTTGAGCAAGGAGTTGTGTTGAATGTTCCGAAAGAAAGGGCCTGATCTTCCTAATATTATATAAAGCAAATCTGCAGGACCGGGCAGTTTTAGCAATGTGCTCTGAGAAATTCAGCTTATCATCAATCACAACTCCAAGGTTTCTGACTGTTTTTGAAGGAGTAATGGTTGACGAGCCTAACTGGAAGGTGAAATTGTGATGAAGTGTTGGGTTTGCTGAAACTACAAGCAGTTCTGTCTTAGCTAGGTTGAGTTGAAGGTGATGGTCCTTCATCCAGCAAGAAATGTCTGTTATACATACCTCACCTCTTCAAGATACCTTAAAGGACCTATCTGAGAGGTAAGACTCAAACCACTGGAGTGCAGTTCCTGAGATGCCCTTTCTCAATAGGGTTGACAGGAGGATCTGGTGGTTGACCGTATCAAAAGCAGCGGATAGATCCAGCAAGATAAGTAATGAAGACTTGGAAGCTGCTCTTGCAAGTCTTAGGGCTTCAACAACTGAGAGCAAGGCAGTTTCGGTCGAATGTCCACTTCTGAAGCCAGATTGGTTACTGTCCTGGAGGTTGTTCTGTGTGAGAAAGGAAGAGACTTGGTTGAACACAACTCCTTCAAGTGTTTTTTGCAATGAAAGGTAGAAGGGAAATTGGTCTATAGTTCCCTAAAAGAGTTGGGTTAAGAGTGGGTATTAGTTACGTATGTTTCAATGCTCAGACTTCACCTGACCAGCACAAATTCAACAAGTATTGTTATACCAAACAGATTCACAACAACATCCCATAAACCTTGAGTTTCCATAAACATTTCCTTGTATCTTTTATTCATGAAGACAAACAGCTCTTGAAACACACAGTCATAAGACTAAACAAAAATAATATAAACAACAACAATAATATAAATGACTAATCAATAAATGAATCAATGAAATTGGTATATAAATGACTATAATGATTATTATAAATGATTATATGATTAAATGGAATAATAAAATGATTATTAATGAATGAAGTAATCAGCAAATTTGAACTTTCCAGTATATCACGGTACTTTAACACAACCTGCAAATAAAACATTTCTGCTTGTTACATCACGTTTTTTAAGATCATCAACATTCATTTATCTTCTGTCATAAGTTATTGTACAGAACACAGTTGTGCAAACAGACTCACTTTTAGGAGCTTTCTGCTTCTGAATCACCTGTTCAGGGGTTTGAATCCAACTCAGTGTCACGTCTGTTATTCCTCTGTCTGCCAGAGCAGATCCAAACTGAAAATAACATTAATACTGACCACATTAGATGATGATACTCAAATCTTTATGTTCATAATAAAAAAATTTCATAATAAAAATTCACACCCAAACATATTTTTGAGACCCCTTGCATGTACTTTAATATAAGTAAAGTATTATAGTTAAAATTATTTTAGATGTGTTTATGTGAATGTGGCTATATATATACATATACATATATATGTACACCACGGGCCTGGTTTATAAAAGATGCTAAGAAAAGCAGGGATTGAAGCCCAAAACCTGGCTTGAAATAACCTAACAAATCAATCGGGCTAAAGCGGTTCCACAAACAACAATTTAGGTTCACAAAATCTCAATTATTTGATCCAGGTTCAGTGAGTCAAGATAATTTGGTGTGCACGCTTATTCTTAAGCTTCCCTTAATGTCATTCATGGATCAAATCGATCCACCATGGCAGACAGAGAATATATTTGTGCTGTTCAGTGTATTTGTGACATTGTGTTTTCCTCAGTGCATAACGGACATGCCACAGGTATTACCCTCATCTAGAAATGTCAGAACGTCATGCAGATATGTCCATTTTGCTGTCAGGAGTTGGGTGAGGCTTTAAAATGTCATTAAATGTGACACACAGAATTTTAAATGTACATATATGTGCATTTTTATAATAGCAGCAACTGTAAATCAAATGTAAGCTGGCTAATACAGCCCTAATTACAAGCTCAAATGAGTTCATGTATAGGCCTATTCCTCTTACCAGTAAAAAGGAATCTGTTTTCTATTATTTATTTTTATTTTTTATTTAGTAATTTTAACTTTTAATTTAATTTAATTAATTTTAGATTGTAATGCTTTAATATTTTACTAATAACCATAAAAGGTACAGCTGTCATAAAATCTGAGAGAAAGGCTGCATGGCAAGAAACTGCTGATCAACTGAATGCACAAGTAGCAACTATGTTAAAATGTTTTCATATATCTTAAAAACAATGTCATTAAATCTTGGGCACAATACATTAAATACAGTCGGTTTTATATATTTTTTATTTATTTGATTTATTATTTAATTTGCATTTTCTGTATACTTTTATTTTGGACTAATAATAAAATCAAGTAATTGTATGTGAGAGAGTCAGTGGAAAATAATATCATTGCGTTCCTATTGGTCAGTGTTAGAGGAGGTTAGGTCAGTTTCCCAGCATAAGTTGCCACAGTGACTGAGCTTGAACTATGGTAAATTTGCTTTATAGAAACCAAATCAACTGATAATAAGTCAGACTAACTGAAATAAGCCTAGCTTATTTGGTAAAATTGTTTTATGAAACAGTCCCCAGGACTAAATCATTTGTCTTGGAGATGTTTAACTGCAGCCACAAGGAGGCGCTGTAGACCTACTTCAGATTAGCTTGTGCCTGTTGTCATGTGAGCATTCTGTCCAATTGTTTGGTACAATTGGACAGAATAATTATATAATTAATTAATTTAATTAATTATATAATTATTACATAATCAATTAAAAAAATATAAATAATTAATTTACAAAATAGTGAAAATGTTAAAAAAAAAAAAAAAAAAAATTAAAGTTTAACAAAAGTTACATTTTAGGGTCCTATGAAATGTGTTTTGTTGTTCCCCAAAATTTTGTTTTCCCAAAACCTGTGTTTTGCGTTTTATAATGAGATGCTGAAAACACCAGTGAATTCACGTGTGTTTGAGTTTGAGTAGTAAATGAAACCATGTCATTCATTCATTTCGCATTAACAGACACTATTTCATATTGTGATTTGATCCATTTATACAGCCCTGCTTTTGATTTATTTATCCCAAATTTCACAAATTCCATGACATTTCATTCGTGTTATATTCAGTTTCTTTTTTATGACAGAATTGTACTTTGCAAAATCAGATGGCCCTATTCAGGTTATAGAGGATTTTTATTTGATCTTACTTTCACCTTTTCCAGAATGATTTTAATGGTGATTTTCTCAATATGTTGATTTTTTTGCACCCTCAGTCTCCAGATTTTCAAATAGTTGTATTTCGGCCAAATATTGTCCTATCCTAACAAACCATACATCAATGGAAAGCTTATTTATTCAAATTGACCCTTATGACTGGTTTTGTGGTCCAGGGTCACATATTTTGTCATTATAATCTACTGCTACAGATATATCTTCTCCAAAAACCTCCACCTCACACAGAGTGAGTGTCTTCATGTCTCCAGGAATGATCAGATTCACGTAACTTCTCAAATTTCTCACGAGATTGTTGTTGCCGTTGTTCTCCTAAGATTTTCCGATGCGAATCTCCGCTCCTTTTATTTTTTCTACACAACAGTCGTTTCTGTTAGTGACCACCACTCTACTAACTCGGTACACGTTACTCAGATCCAGCCTCCACCATGGGTTAGTCTCAGCAAGATTTGAGGAGCAGCCTCCTTTACGCAACGTATGGAGACCTCGATTACCATCAGCGGCCTTTTCAGCAAACCAATCCACAGATGTTGATGACTGTGTAGCGCTTCCATTTGATGCCAAATTTCCTAGAAAACATGTTTTGTTTTTTTGTTTTTCTCAGACACAAGCAAAATGACCAAAGACACTCCTACTAAAAAAAAATATTGGTTGAGCCCGTTGGGTCATTTTTTGGGTTATTTTGTCAAGTGCTAAGTTGGTTTTGTGTAAATCAGCTGTTTTCAGACACATTTTCCACTGGTCAAAGATCACTTTCTGAAATTCACATTTGGTGTTAAGACTCTTCAGGAAATTCACCAATGGGATGTTCCCGACAAGAAGAACCGCTCCATTTATCCTCTGATAAGCGGCGAGGTCATCTCTGTTAGTGATGGCCAGTTTTTTCACTTGGTATTCATTCAGCAGATCCACTCTATACCACGGGTCGGTCTCTTCGATGGTCTGGGTACAGCTGTCCCGTATACAATCAACAGCATTTCTAGTATTCCAGGCTGCGTACTGTGATGACATGCTCACGGTGCGCCATAGCGCTACGTTCTCTGGAAAATGTTTCATGGATCGAGGTCAGTAAAATGCATTCTTCACCTTTTACTGGCTGGCAGAGTTCACTCCAGGGCTGCCCCCGACTAAAGATTTTTCTAATTGACTAGTAGTTTATATTAATTTGATTAATTGAATATATACTGGGGAGTGGGGAACTACCATAATCAGCCTTTAATATATAGCTCAAGCCTGCGCATAAAGTATGCCGCATACATTTGTTTGGAACTATTTTTGTTGATGAAATAGAGCAAAAGCAGTGTCTCGTTGCCTCTTGGGGAACCATGGTTACAGGCATAACCTGAGACGTTCCCCTTTTAGGGAACTCAAGCTGCGTCCTCTAGTGGACACTATGGGGAACGAAATGCCAACTATGCCATGTCCCAGCACGTGCCTGTCCACCTGTCCACCTGGTGGGAGAGCATCAAGGAAGTGATAAACATGCACCTAGCCTGAAAGAGGGACATCCACACCGAGTTAAGAAAACAGCTACCCTCAGCTTGCTATGATATGTGAGAAATGCCTTAGCCTGAGGATACAAGGACCACAGAGGCTAGGGGCTCCAGGGGACCAATGCTTAAAAACCTTAGTAAAGGGGAATAGTCACCGAGCTAGAAAACGACTATCCTCAGATAGCTATCCTCCAAAGGTCCTAACTGAAGTTTGCCAAGGCCAGAGAGAGTGGGCTATTTAATTAAATCTCTAACCCTAAGGCTGATGATACACTGGGCAACTTTTTGAGCAATGTTGCCGGGCAACTTTGGGAAATGTTGCCGTCAACAGGCAACCAGGTGAGATACAGTGCCCACGACTGATCTAAAATATCCAGATAGAAATTCTCAATGGGAAAGCGCCCAAGCAATGTTGCTCAAAAAAAGTTGCCTGGAAAAATTGCTCAAAAAGTTGCCTCATGTATCATCAGCCTAAAACCCATCTTTTTACTTAAGTACCAGATATGGGTGTCATGCCGTAAAATACTTTTAATACGACTTACTTTGTATTTAACAGGAATTTAATAAAACATTGTAAGTTACTAATCACAACACTTTGATTGTACAGAAAGAGAGCATAGAACATTTACATTATCAAAGAACATTATCATTCACTTCAGTTTAGCCAGAGAGAAATTGTTTGCACTGAGAAATGAATCTCTTACTTACATTGTATGCACATCTGCACTTTGTTGTTTCTGATGAGAGAATTCGCCAAAAAGCAGAATTCAGTCAGTTAGCGCACACACTGAACAAAACACCTGCGTTTCAGTGATGACTCATCTGAATGCCTCTGATTGCCCATTGCATTCATAAGCTCAACAGAATCTTATCAAATATAAAAAAATATTATTCAGCTATTATTTGTTTTTTGGAAGCTGCATTCAAAACCACTTGGCTAAAAAATTCTGAGGGGACATGTGCCCCTCTCAGTTTGAATGGTCATGACGCCTCTGCAGCTAACCGTAAACACAAACACCAGCTACATTTTTATTATATTGTGCTACGTTTATGTGCAGAACGGGGATCACTTTCGTAGGCTGTTGAACAGATAAAATATAGAAATCCCTTTCATTTCCAAAAAAAAAAAAATACCCTAAGCATTTGAAACTGGAACACCCTACCCCCTTGAAATTCACTCCCTGGACTCTTCAGGGCATAGTCTACAAATTAGTAGAACTCAGTGATCAAATATAAAATAAAGCTGCAATGTCTTCACTATGAATTAAATAACTATTGATCCCTATTAATGTCACGATTGCCGTGGAGCAAGGGTACGAGGAGACGTAGGAGCTTCAACTTAAACTTTCTTTTAATAAACAAACCAAAGGCAATACAGGGCAGGCAGGAACACAACACACAGACGAGAAGACATATAACAGCGGACGAAGAAACACAGAACAGAACACTCCTTAAATACTCAACTCAATGAGGGGAAGACGAGACACACCTGGAATCAAATAAACATAATGAGGACAGGAAAACCCAAATAAGGACATAGAGGGAGAAACTAGGGCAAGGAAGACACATGGGGAGCAAAACAAAACACAAGGCAGGACACAAGTCTGACATTTACTCCCCCCTCCCGGAAGGCGCGTCCCGTACAACATCGCTCCGGAGGCATCAAGGGACAGGGTGACTGGACAGAAGGCCTCCAGGGCATCCCCTGTTCCAGGAACCATGGCGGAGCAGGCTGCTCAGGGAGCCATGGCAGTGCAGGGAGCTCGGGAGGCCATGGTGGATCAGGGGACTCAGGAGGCCATGACGGATCAGGGGACTCAGGAGGCTATGGCGGATCAGCCTCCGTGGCCTTAGCCTCATCACTCAGCCGGGCAACTACAGCAGGTAGTGTTCCAGAGGCCTCAAGGGACAGGGTGACCGGACGGAAGGCCTCCAGGGTGGCGCCCGTTCCAGGAACCACGGTGGAGCAGGCACCTCAGGGAGCCACGGCAGTGCAGTGAGCTCGGGAGGCCATGGTGGGGCAGGGAGCTCAGGAGGCCATGGCGGATCAGGAGACTCGGGAGGCCATGGCGGATCAGGGGACTCAGGAGACCATGGCCTCGCCTTAGCCTCGCCTTAGCCTCGTCACTCAGCCTGGCCACTACAGCAGGGACCCCATAGCCCCCCCAAAAAATTTATTGGGGAAAATCACAGTCTCAGAGGCCCTCCATGGGCCAAATGTGGGACCTGGAGTCAGGGGGCTGGACGCGGGAACAGGATGGCACGCTGGAGGTACGGATACATGAGCCCTCCCTGGGCTTGACTGGGGACCAAGAGCCCTCCCTGGGCTTAACGGGGAATCAGGAGCCCTCCCTGGGTTTAACTGGAGATCTGGAGCCCTTCCTGGGCTTGATGGGGAATCAGGAGCCCTCCCTGGGCTCAACGGGGAATCAGGAGCCCTCCTTGGGCTCAACGGGGGATCAGGAGCCCTTCCTGGGCTCAACGGGGGATCAGGAGCCCTTCCTGGGCTCAACGGGGGATCAGGAGCCCTCCCTGGGCTTAGCGGGGAATCAGGAGCCCTCCCTGGGCTTAACTCGGGAACAGGAGCCCATCCTGGGATTAATTCAGGAACAGGAGCCCTTCCTGGGCTTAACTCGGGAACAGGAGCCCTCCGTGGGCTTAACTCGGGGACAGGAGCGCTTCCTGGAGGAGCAGGCACAGCAGGGCGCTTTCGAGGAGCTGGCACTGGAGGGTGCTCTGGCCTGGCGGGAGCCGTAACTGGTGGCCTTGACTTCTGAACCGCCAACGGGCTTGCCACAGGAACTGCCGGCATTTCTGGGCTGAGGACAGAGACAGTGATGGGAAGAGATGGGTGGTCGGAACATTTGGCCGGGTATGTGTAGGGTCCTGGCGAGGGGGGAGCTGGCAAGTCCCGGTGGTTTTCAGGAGGGACTGGATGTTGATCGCTCTGAACCTCTTCTACTTCGAGGCTTACACCATTTAAATTGAGGACATAATTAACCAACTCGATCAGGGAAAAACTGTATGTGGGGAGATCGCAGCTGATAATGTCATCATCCAGCCCCAGCCAAAAACAGACACTGAGAGCGGCGTCGAGCCAGCTCACCTGGTTAGAGAGCTCAAGCGACTCCTCTGCATACCTTTCCAACTCCCGACCACCCTGCCACAGACACTGTCATCTTGTTCTGGTCCGCTGTTCTGTCACGATTGCTATGGAGCAAGGGAACGAGGAGACGAGGAGACGTAGGAGCTTCAAATTAAACTTTCTTTTAATAAACAAACCAAAGGCAATACAGGGCAGGCAGGAACACAACACGGACACAAGAAGACATATAACAGCGGACTAAGAAACTCAGAACAGAACACTCCTTAAATACTCAACTCAATAAGGGGAAGACGAGACATACCTGGAATCAAATAAACATAATGAGGACAGGAAAACCCAAATAAGGACATAGAGGGAGAAACTAGGGCAAGGAAGGCATATGGGGAGCAAAACAAAACACAAGACAGGACACAAGTCTGACAATTAAACCATTAATCAATGATTCAGTCAAGAGAGTGATTTTCTTTTTCAGCAAAGACAGCGCTAAATTTTCTCACATCTGTTTATGTTCATTTATGACACAACCGACTGTGTTTACATGAATGCTCGCTGGACATTTTGAAATATATGTTTGTGTGTATTTAGCTGTATTGAGGCACACACATAACACTGTCATGACCAAGTCGTACATATTTTACGAGGATGTTAATTCGTACGACCTCACTGGTACGATTCTGTATGATTTCTGTACGGGGTTTCGATCTGGTCCTTCATACAAATTCCTATGAATTTGCCACCTCATAAAATACGGAAACTATGAACGAATTGCCGTGCGAATGGGTTGGCGCACCCAAGTTCACAAAGAATAGGATATTTCGGTCATTCGCCTAACTCCGTCTCAGGGAGAGAGAGGATCAAAGCACAGAATTGCCTTCTCTTTCATGTTGAGTTGCTTTTCTAATAGTTCTTTTTAATATCATGAATGTCCCGTTCTTTATTTGTACTTTTGTCCACATTTTGTTTTTCCACTCTGTGTCAGTAACTTTAAGCAGTACCTGCTGAGAACAGAGACATTGACATTCCACGATATAAACTAAATACTGTAGCAAAATTTCTATCGACTTGCACTTTAGCAGCCCTACTGTGTTTCAAGAATTCAGTTAGATCGTAGTCTACAACAATGATTTACCTAATAAAATGTTACCTGTCAAATACCTCACATAGAACAAGAGTCTTCTGATCTCCAGGAATATGAACAAACACGTACCGTCCCTCCATCCCACCACAGGAGAAGTTGGTCGTTTGACCAGATGGAATGGTAGAAATTTCAGCACATCTACAGACAGAAAGATCATCTGTTATCTGTTTCTGTTCATCTGCAGCCACATAAATCAAAGATAAATGTTGAAGAAAACCTCACACTGGGTTGCTGTAAAGGGTAGGGGAAATCCCGACACGAATCACTGAACCGTTTATCCAGTGATAATTGGTGCTGTACGCATTAGTGATGGTGATCCTGTTCACTTGATATTCATGCCATAATTCCAGTCTCCACCACTGGTTGGTCCCTGTATTGGTGTGGGAACATGTGCTACGGTCACCATCGACGGCAAGCTTAGGAGTAAAGTTCCCATACATGGTCGACAAGGTTGCAATTCGCCAGGATGATGTGATCTCTGGAAATGTTTCAAGAATCAAAGTTTCTTCAATTATTTATGGAATTCTTTATAAAACATTCTTCAACAGCGTTTCATTTCAATAACCTTATTTATTCTGTCATCTTCTGCTCACTTTCATAATGACACTCTGGATTTGTTTGTCTGATTTGTTTTAGTCCTATGCAGTAATGGGTTTAGTATATGAAATTATTAGAGGTGTATAATCTAAAATAGGGACTGGAGAATTATTTAAAATGCATTCTTGCAGAGCATTTGTTGTATGGACTGACACTGTTTAATTTAAAGTATTTGGCAAAAACCCTATTTTTGATGAAACCCTATGCTTTTTTATGGGTTGAAAAAAAAATGTTACCCTAAAAAACAAATTAAAGGAAAGCAAATAAAATAAATGTCATTAAACTAAAAGATTCTTACCATCTTCTCCATTTGCCATTTCTTGAATTGACAAAACCCCTGTGTAAACAAGATTCAAATGAACTTTAGAGATTATTTAAATGTAGTTTATTTGAATTGCACTGTTGCAATTGAGGTAGCACACTAGTTTTATTGAGGAACAAATATTTCAAGTCATTTTCACATTAATTTCTAGAGAAACAATGACAAACAAAATTTGCAAAATCTGTAGGATGAGAAAAAAAAATAAATGCAAAACATGAAAAAAAAGTAACATGAAATCATGAGTTCAGGCTTTATCAAAAAAAAAAAAAAAAAAAAAAAACAAACAAACAAAAAGTGTTTTTAAGAAATCTTCAGACTTGTGCTGTAAACATGCTGTAAATCCACAGTAGAGGGTGAAGTGAGTGCAAACTAAACTGGAAACAAAGGAAAACATTGCAGAAAACTGTTAATATTAGTGTGAATCTAGCAAAATAGCAGATACATGAATGTTATACTTTACCCAGTAAAATCCCCAGGTACTTGTAGAGCTTCTTTATGGCTGATTAAAGTCATCTGTTTTTTCTTAGGATGGAGAGTGTGAATGATATCAGTCACAGGACAATCTGTGTAAATGTGCATCATATGACCAACCTCATCTCTCCTCCCCTCTGTCCCAGTGACTCATCTCTTTACCTGTCATCTTAAAACTTCATTTAACATAATTAAGCACTTCATTTTCTAAAATGTTCCAAAAACTACTGTATTGGTGTAAAATGTTTGTGAATCAAAGTTCTTATTGATTACTTTTATATTAATTTTGACATAATTTGTTTAACTTATTGACTTAAATAGGATAGTCTTGTAACCCAGCACTAGTTGTCACGAGGTTAATATTCATTACAATGGTAAAATTTAGTATAATGGATATTTCCCCTAAAAAAGGAAAATATTTGAACATCAACCTGCAAGCCCCCAAGCATACACACATACAGTTGTATGCAAAAGTTTGGGCACCCCTCTGAGATTGCATAATAATGTGCTCTTTCTTTGTAAGAAAATATCGTAGTGATATTTTATTCAGTTTCTTGGTAGGCCAAGAAAAATATCTGAAAGGCAAAGGTGAAGAATGATTAGAATGGTCACAAACAAACCACAGACCACCTCCGAAGAGCTCCAAGAACACCTTGCTGTTGATAATTGTATTGTTCATCATTCCACAGTCCAGCACACTTTGCACAAGGAACAGCTCAATGGAAGGATGATGTGGAAAAAGCCTTTTCTGCATACTGCCAACAAACAAGTCATCTGAGGTATGCAGAGGCTCCTCTGAACAAGCCTGAATTATTTTGGAAAAGAACACAGTGTTTCAGGAGAAGAACTGTACAATTTGGTGGAGGTTATGTCATGCTGTGGGCAGTGTGGCAAGCAGAGTTACTGGAAACCTCGTCAGAGTTGAGGGTCGCTTGGATTCAACCAAGTATCAGCAGATTCTTAAAAAGAATTTTTTTTTTTTAAAGTTTGGTGTCCAAACTTTTGCTTAAAACTGCATAAATGACTTAATGCATATAAAACAGTTTTGACCATTTGCCACTTGATTTCCTGCCAGTGGGTTGGTCAGTGCATGATCATTAAATGTTTAAATCTCATTTGATGCTGAACATGGTGTGAAATGGATGTTAATGAGTCTTTTGCATTTCATTCCCTTTGGCGATGCACCTGGAGAATCTCTTTGCCTGCTTATACAACTCCGTCTGTCATGTTTACAGAATTTACATAATCTGAACAAAGTTTCTTCTGGATACATGTTGATATTTGTCAGTTCAGAATTTGTCAATTTAGAGTTACTGTACAGAAAAAGGACATTTAAGTTTTGTGTACTGTCAGATATTTGAACATAGATTTTTGATAGATTTTAGTTTAGATTTTAGTGTAAAATAGATTGCAAATACAAGGAGTTTGTGGTTGAGTTCAGCACTCAAGATGGTGAAATGCACATAACCAGTGTAAAATGCACATAACCAATCTATAAAAAGTCACAGACTGTATCCCAAAGGATATTTTCTGCATTATGACCTTAATGCATCTTTATTTGTAATCTGACAAGATAATAAATCTAGGGTAGCATGATTTGTTTTGCAAACTGTCTTAACACCGACTGAAGGGGAAAAAACAAATAACACCATAATGCAAATAAAAAAAAAAAATAAATAAATCTAACACATCTTTCTCCGAAACCCACACAAATCTAAATTAAAGAATTACAGTTTCTGAAGGCAATAATACACAGATGTGTTCACAAGTTAACAGTGAACTATACTTATAAATTAACATTAGATTAATAAATTGTTTAAAAAAATGTTGTTTGTAATTCAAGGCACCTAACGCATTGCATTAACTAATGCAGACTTTATTGTAATGTCTTATCTTTCTTTCAGTGTAGTTAAGAGATGTAAGTGACTTGAGTTAACAAAAACAACATTTCACTGTCATGTCAACACAGTATGATGGAAAAAATTGTATTTGTGAAAGGTCTTAAAACACACACACATCCAAGGCAATCTACAGGTCCCTATAACTATAAGCAGAAAAAAACTCAAATTTAAACCTTGTTTTATTAAGGATGTTTTTAATAATTACTGTCCATTAAATACAAAAACAAGCTATGTAATGATTGTGATATCTATACGTAAAAAATAACTCGTTCAAAATCCATTTGACGAATGGACATGATGTTTCTGACATTGCTGTAATAATAATAATAATAATAATAATAATAATACACACAATACAATACAATACAAACAACAAAATGTAAGAATCATTTCACGTTTTGTGCACCACAGAAAAAAAAAAAATGTCTTCAGTCTTGAACTTATATCAAACTGGTCAACTTTGACTGATTCACTGTAAATAACATGAATATACACTTCATCTATTTTAAGTCAAAAGCCTAGAACTTCTGTGTGGTTAGTAATGTATAAGATTTGAAGAAACAAGCTATAAAGCTATAAACTTTGAATGTGTCTTCTTAGGCTTTCATATTCTCTCTCTCTCTCTCTCTCTCTCTCTCTCTCTCTCTCTCTCTCTCTCTCTCGCTCTCTATTTACTTTCACTTTCACAGATACTCCACGTTGGTCAGTTTCATTGCTGAAAACATCATCACCTTAGCTCTACCCAGTCAATCCTAACCACAATGTAAAAATGTTACAATGTCCTTATATGTACATGAGGCAGCCACCAATATTGACGCCAATTTTCACGTTTACCTCTACAACCACTACAACTGCCATTTTAGAACACTAATAATGTCAACCGCAGTGTTGCCAACTGCTTTCAATTGAAAGTAGCTAAAACTGGTAGCTAAATGTCACTAGATGACATCATAATGGCAAATTCACTGATCTATATAAAGATGAATAGATCAGTGGGCAAGATGAGAACTTAGATAAGGTTTGTCCAAGAAGTTGCAATATTTGTCCCTAAACTCTTGAAAAAAGTCTCAAAAGGGGCGGGGAAGTCGCTAAATCTAGCTACAAAGTAGCTAAATTGGGAGCACTGGTCAACCGTGTTTAATCAGGTTTGTAAATGTGCTTGTTACTAATGTAACCTCTGTTCCCTGAGATAATGGGAAGGAGCGTTGCATGAAATGCTATTGGGAACTCCTGTTTACTCTAAATACTGAAGCCTGATTTGTTCACACTCATGTAGCTGCATAAACAAATGGCATTTCAGCCCGCCAAATCCGATAGCAACAGTCAATAACTCACGTGCAGCTTTATAGCCCGGCAGTATATGCAATACTTGTTCCCGTTATCTTAGGAAACCAAGGTTATGTTAGTAACCGGAATTTTCCCTTTCTAAAATGGTCTCTCACGTTGCGTGAAATGCTATGGGGAATGTATCCAATTGCGCTGTGCTATAAGCAAGTGCAGAACAAAGCTGCCCTGCGAGCCCAGTCCTGGAGTGCCCGTAATGAGGGCTCCTATAAGCATGAGCTAATAATGAGACCCAGGTCCTGAAGCCAGGGTCTACATAACTAAGACCTTCTCCACTTGTATAGGGGATCAGGGAGAATAGGCGGACAAGATCCGTGCCTGAAGGGCAGGGACATCCAGGATATAAAACCTAGTGAAGGCAAACAGCGAAGACCAGCTGGCTGCTGCACAGATATCAGCAAAAATAGTCACTGCTTCATAACTGGCAGACCTTTAGCATGGCCTCCAAAGCATACAGAGTAAATTAACGACCCTACTCGTGGGAAGAGCTAGAAAGGTGATGACTTGTGCTCTGAAGGAAGTGGACAGCACCTTGGGTATATAGCCATGTCTTGTTTTGAGGATGCTAAAGCCAAAAGGAGGGCAGTCTTAAATGACAGGGGCCGTAAGTTGTTCGACTGGAACGGGGACCTCGAAGGGCCCTGAGGACCATAGATTAGTCCAAGGTCGGTACAGAATGAGGACAAGACAGATTTAATTTCCACTCAGGAATTTAACAGCATGGTAATTTTTTCAGACTGACTGACCAGCCACAAGTACGTGATCCACCGCGATGGCTGCAACATATACTCTGAGCATGGAAGGGGTGTGCACCTTATCCAGCAGCTCTTGCAGAATGGTTAGAATGGATGACACATAACATCAGACACCAGTCAGAAAACACAAACCACTTAAGGGCATAGAGACATCTCATAGGCAGGATAATAGCCTCCAAAATGGTGTTAGTTACCCTTGTGGAGAACTGTAAAGACTTCCGTTGAGGGGCCAAACATGAAGGCTCCACAGCTTGGGCCAAGGATGCCAGATCATGCCTCTTGCTTGGGAGAGGAGGTCCTTCCTTAGCAGCATTGGCCAAGGGGCTGCTGACAGCAACCAAATTATCTTGAAAAACCATGTCTGGTTCAAGAGTGGGTCCACCAGGAGGACTGAGCATCCGACTTCCCTGAACCGTCTGATGGCCTGAGGGAGCAGAGCAATCGGAGGGAAGGCATATAGGCAAGCGCTGGGCCAATCGTGGGCCAGAGCATCTTGCTCCTTTGAGAAATATGTTGGGCAATGACAGTTGTCTTCTGAGGCGAAGAGGTCCACCTCTGCACTCTCAAAGACCGACCAAATCATCTGCACCACTTGGGGGTGTAGTCTCCATTCTCCCGGTGATACATTGCCCCGGGACAACATGTCCACTCCTAGGTTCTTGCCATCCTGTGGTGGGAGCGTGACCTGAGACTGTCTTGGCGATTTATTAAGGTTACATCCAGATGATACAACATAATGCACTGCAAAAGGTCCTAAGACAGGAGAAATGGTGAAGCTGCAATGTTCCAGCATTGGAAGACTATTTTTTAAGTGTTATACATGCAATGTTTTAAATAAAGAATTTGATATTTTGTAATTATTGTGTCATAATTGAATGCCAGTAATACCTATGCAGGGTAAAAATAAAATGAATTCTTTATAAAAAAAAAAAAAAAATATATATATATATATATATATATATATATATATATATATATATATATATATATATATAATCTATATTAAAATGAATGAATTACAGTAGTATACTGATGAATTGGATTTTTTAATAGTAATTTACTGTAAAACAGTACAGTTTGCAACTGTAAATCAAATACAGTTTGCTACTGTAAATCTTAATTACAGTAACTTACTGGGAACACTGTAAAAAACCTTTGAAATGTCTAACATGTTTACATAATGTACATGATCTGGACAAGGATGATTTCAACCTTACTGTACAGAAAAAGGACTTTTAATTTTGTATACTGTTAGATATCTGAACATAGATATTATTATTTGAGTGTAAAGTAGGTTGCAAATACAAGGAGTTTTGCTATTGTTTGTTTAATATCTCATGAATGTGTTTTTTCAGCACTCATGATGGAGAAATGCACATAACCAGCTCAAAAATATATATTAGATATACAGTACCCAACTGATAGGCTACTTATGACTCAAATAATACATAAAGAAGGCATCTTTATTCAGACACCTTTGTAATCTGACAAATATTGGTAAATCTAAGGCAGCATGATTTGTTTTGCGAACAGTCTTAACATTGACTGGAGGAGGAAAAAACACCATAATGCAAATTATCCAAATAAATTCAATGCAAGATTCTTGCAACCCACACTGGTTTAAATTATAAAATGATATAGTGCTGAAAGTCAAGAATGACAGTTTCTAGAAGCAAACATACACAGATGTGTTCACAGGTTTTTATAGGAACACTTTACTTCTGTTAAAGATCCGGTCATATGAGTTTTTTTTTTATTTCTGTTTGTTTGTTTGTTTGTTTGTATTTTTTTTTCTTTTTTTTTCTTTTCTTATATTAAGGTTATATTCCATCCCTACTGTGTTATTCCTATGTATGTCTGCACGATGTCTGTACTTTCTTCTGCACTGGAAGCTCCTGTCGGCAAGTCAAATTCATTGTAAACATATTTGGTAATAAAGCTCTTCTGATTCTGATTGTGAGTCTGATCTAAGGTCAGAAAACGTAATTTTCTCAGAATACACATTTAATATTAGTCATTTGCAAATGATTTAGAAATGATTTGTTCAAAGCAGTCGTGAGCTTAAGGTTTGTAAACCCCTTCCATAAGCCTACTCTGCTCTGATTGGTCAGCTGGCCAAGTCTGTTGTGATTGGTACAGAGAGTACTTGAGCAAGTTTGCATGCACCTTAACATAAAACAATAATATAGTGCTTCAATCCGTTCTTAAAATAATGACATAAACAACATTTTGTTTGCAAGCGAATCATGCCCACAGCTGAATTTTAGCTGCTAATCTGTAAACACTTAACAAAACCATAACGGTGGTTAGCCGAGTGCTAATGTGACTAACTGATGAAACAATACAGTTTGTAAACCAGAATATGTATACATTCTTTATTATTAAGCAAAGTAATTAGAACAATGCCATTCTACATTAAGTAACACATCAGTCAACACATTCTTAGGAAACATTGGGTTTACAGCGAATTATCAGAACTATTTCAGTAAGACAGTAATATTGTGGTTTACCTGGAAACCTAAAGCTGTACGGTCTGGGAGGTAAAAACAAATAAAATCTTTAAATGTGCATAAAACTTAATTACGCACTCAATTGAGGTGGATAGTGTTTTTATCTGATTAAAGAAGATACGCATGCACTAAGGGGCAGGGGCTCGAGACCCCCATCCCAGCCCATGGTATTGGGGCAAAAAAATGAATTTTAACCACTGATTCTTCACATCACCATCTTTTGACAACGAAAACAATACAAACTTGCTTTCACAGCACAGAACACAGCGTCTTCTCAAAATGATGTAAACACACTAACTAGCGGAAGTGTTTGTTGGCAGGTCAGAGTGTTCGTATTTCACGGGAAGGCAGAGATTATGCAAATGTGTTACCTAGTGACATATATCAGTAACAGGCAGAAGATTCGGAAATATGACGACTCGTCAAGGCAGTTCAGATATGACTCTTTCTTTTGAGAGACAATATCTTTTTTTATCATGCACTTTTTGGTTAACAACTTTGCAGACTGTTTACGTTGAAGGATAGCTACGTTACAAACTGCAAAACTGAAAAATATTTAAATACAGAAAAATAATATCAAAAATATTGAAAAATATTTTTCAAAAACCCATATGACCTGCTCTTAACATTAATTCCTTCATAAGGTATCATGATGAGCATTCTGTAACTGTGGATGTAAATTAAATTTAAAATCTAATTTAAACCTATAAATAAATCTTTGAGAATTTAAAAAGTAAATGAACACACAATGGCAGCTTTCCAAACTCTTCAGGATTGATTGAGCAACAAACTAAAAAAACTTCCATCACAGCAAAGAATCAGTGACAAGCTTTTGGATTTAATGACTCTCTTACATTAAAACAATTTAAATAATCTTAAGAATAAAATATCTTATATTATAGTAATAAGTATTAAATATTATTGTAATAAGTAATTAGGATTTACCTCAGTATGTTGTTCAGTCAGTTTAGTTTTAATATCTAATGTTTTATGTCAGCTTAAACTCAGTGGCAAATATGCTTGAAGAGGCTTTACATTGATAATAAGTAATTACGAAGAAATCTGAATCAAACTGAACTTTCCAGGATATCACGGTACTTTAGCACAACCTGTGAATGAACACATTTTTTGTTTATTACATCACATGGTTTTTATAATCCTGAACATTCATTCATCTTTTTTATCATGTGTTATAGTACAGAACACAGCTGTGAAAACACTCACTTTTAGGAGCTTTCACTTTCTGAATCACCTGTTCAGGGGTTTGAAACCAACTCAGTGTCACATTTGTTATTCCTCTGTCAGCCAGAGCAGATCCCACCTGAAAACAACATCATAAAGCAATTAGATCAGAATATGACAATACACTCAAATCTCCCTCTCTTTCTGTCTGTTGTGTTTCAAATTTATTTTTGTTATAGCTATGATAAATAACTTAATCGCATCCAAACATTCGTTTACATTGCGCGCACACACACACACACACACACACACACACACACAGACACACGTGTGTGTAAGTGTGTGTAAATTTGTATGTTCCTGCTGTCATGTGTGTATTCTGTCGATTTACTGGTTATGCAGGGTACATATTCTGTTTTTCTCTCACCTGCATAATTATGTTTTCTTTCATTGTCGGTTCAGTCAAATCAGCTCTGGAGTTTAACATGATTTTTACAACTGATCTTTTTAAAACAGGACCTAAGGAACAAGCATTTATACATTCAAAAATCCATGTATATATAAACATAAAAATAATTTGGAAACCAGACAAAGAAACGTTAGTTGAGCTTGCATTCAACAAAACTAATAGTGTTCCTTTCCGTGACTAGTAATATGAGGAAATTATTGTTAATTGAACTTATGAACCAAATAGTACAGATACAGTATACCTTTTCCAAAAACCTCCACCTCACACAGAGTGAGTATCTTGAAGTTTCCAGGAATGATCAGATTCACTTAACGTCCCACCATCCCATTACATGAGTAGCTGTAGGACTCACCTGCTGGAATAGCAGGAATAACAGCACATCTACAGACAGACAGAGAAACAGATGGAGATAAAGGTAGTGTTGTATCTTCATGTACACATTTGCGTTTGATGTCTCATGTTCCTTCCACCTCAAGTTTCTCACATGGGATTGTTGTTGCCGTCGTTCTCCAAAGAGTTTCCAATATGAATCTCCACTCCATTCATTTGTTCGGTACAGCAGTCATTCCTGTTTCTGACGACAACTCTACTAACTTGGTACATGTATCGCAGATCCACTCTCCACCATGGGTTAGTCTGATTAAGGGTTGAGGAACATCCCGTGTACAACTGCTGGAGACCTCGATTACCATCAATAGCCTTTTCAGCAAACCTGTCCCCAGATGTTGATGACTGTGTAACAGTTCCTCTTGATGCCCAATTTCCTAGGAAATATGTAAAGAAAAGTGTATGCGAAACTACTTGGCTCACTAGTACTCCCTTTCTTTTCTAAAAAGCTTTCTTTTAACTCTGCTTTTTCTTTTGGGTAGCTACAAGCAATACCACAAAACACCTAATAAACGTCACCACTCAGATGTACATCATGTGAAGTGTGAAAAAAATGTGACATTGAGCTTGTTGGGTAATTTTTGGGTTACTTTTTTGTTTTAGTTTTGTGTTAAACAGCTGTCATTTTGCTCTGTTTCCTGCAATTTTATGTAAATTGCTTTTGAATAAGCGCTCGCTGTTCACTGTCACTTTCGATTTTGCACAAATTTGACTGAAATGCTTGTATTGAAACATTTAGCATTCTACCTGATAAAACTGCGCTAGATGTTAAATTTGTGAAGGAAGGCCACTGGTAGGAAGCCTTTCAGCTGTGTTTATGATCAATGTGCATAACAGTGAAAATAAAATATGTATTCTAGGTATGTAAGATACATATTTTGAGTTTTGATATTTGGGGAATGGTCATTGTATAATTGGTGAATGGCCAAACATAGTGCAACACTGATTACTGTAGCAAGACTAGTGTTTATGTAACTCCATCATTCTTGCGCCAAATTGCGAGACCCGCACTATATTTTTTTGGACCTCCCACTCCTAAAGGTAAATCGCCCACTCCCGTGAGATTTTGCATTGGGTCTACTGTAATAACCAACAGACTGATCCCATTACACACCATCTCAAATGCAGTTTTATTAATCATTATAAAATTAAAATCAAAATGATTTGGTATATTTACCTCCTAAAATGTCTCGCATGCATTCCTAAACATCCGAAAGATAACATGACAGCTCTTGCTATTGAGTTTACTTTTGTTTTGCATCTTCGTCAGAAACTAGCAGTTCTCACTGCGACAGCTTCTTTGGTGAAATAAAGGTTTGTATACAATACATATTGTCACGTGTATGTTCAGTTTCCTGTTTTTCCTTATTTGGTATATTTTCCTGTTCTCATTACTTCATTTGTCTATTATCATTCAGTCTGATTACCTGTGATCTATTAATCATCTCGTTTGCTCCTTCGTTTCCTGTCCTTTATAAGACTTAAATTTCAGTATGGTCTTGGTCTCAGATTAATGTTGTTTATATGGTGTATGTGTGTTGAAGCCTCATTAAAAACCCTTTTACATTTACTCCGTTGTCTCTGCCTCCTACTACAACCATCACCGCGTTACAGAATCCGAGACCCAGACTGAAAAATGGAAATTGCCGCGCTGTTCTCCACCCTGGCCCGCCATGATCTCCCGTTCCTCGAGTTCGCCGGGGAATTCTGCGGGCTCGCCATGGTGACAGCGCTAGATGATGCGACGCTCAACTCCCTGCTCTGGATTGGGGCAAATTACCACCACCCCGTGGACCTCCCAGACACCACAGGAAATGGAGGGAAGGGATCCTCCGGTGTCTGGAGAGTGTTCAGCCCCGATCCAGAACCAGCCCGCTGTTCAGTCCCTTGGCCGTTTCGCCGTCCAGTCCGCCTGACAAACCCCAGTCAAGCCTGCTGTTCGCGGGGAAATCAAGCCCGCCACCGTTCGCGGCTCACTCAAGCCCGCCGTCCGCGGGGAAATCAACTCCGCTGTCTGTGGCTCTCTCAAGCCCACTGTCCGCGGGGAAATCAACGCCGCTGTCTGTGGCTCTCTCAAGCCCGCCGTCCGCGGGGAAATCAACTCCACTGTCTGTGGCTCTCTCAAGCCCGCTGTCCGCGGGGAAATCAACACCGCCGTCCGCAGCTCTCTCAAGCCCGCCGTCCGCGGGGAAATCAATGCAGCCATCCGCAGCTCCCTCAAGCCCGCTGCCGTCCGCAGCTCAGTCAAGCCCGCCGGCTCCAACCCTAGATATCCTGGATACGCCGCTACCCCCGGAGTTCTTGGCTCCTGTCCTCTCCCCAGAGTCCGCTCCAGGATGCTCTCCTTCGTCTCCCTCGTCTCCTTCGCCTGCGCTGGTCCCATCCAGCTCTCCCTCGTCTCCTGAGTTTTCTTCGTTCCCTGAGTCTCCTGTGGCGGTCAGCTCTGCTCCTCAGAAGCGCACTCCAGAGCCCGCTCCTCGCAAGTGCCCTCCAGAGCCCGCTCCTCGCAAGCGCCCTCCAGAGCCCGCTCCTCACAAGCACCCTCCAGAGCCCGCTCCTCGCAAGCGCCCTCCACAGCCCAATCCTCGCAAGCGCCCTCCAGTGCCCACTCCTCCAGAGCGCCCTCCAGTGCCCGCTCCTCCAGAGCGCCCTCAAGTGCCAGCTCCTTCAGAGCACCTCCCAGAATTCCTTCGGGCATTAAAAGACCTAATTTCCCCCCACCACTGCGTTACACATATGATGTATAAAGTCTTCACTCCAATGCAGCATATGGATGTAATGATGAATGTGTTTGTTTTATATAGTATTGGCAACCTTGTCTGGTGAGACGAGATATGAGATAACCAGGATGAGATACCAGTTAGCTAAGCATGTCACATCGGCCGTTTCACGTATTTGAAATGCCTAGATGCCTTGAATGATTTTATTCACAAAGATACCACTTACATGTTAAATATCTTGTCAAAACTGTCTTTTCAATATCTTCTCAAAACTTGTTTATTTCCAGATTAGGTATTTTTCAGTGGTCTGACTCTGGAACAAGCAACAGGGTTTTTTTTTTCCCTAATAAATGGATGACAGAGAGTTGATTACACTTTAATTACTGTTAAATGTTTACTTTTTGTTTCTTAAAATTTGTTAAGTTTTGATGTTCATGTACCCTAGTATAAAAAATCTGTATTAATAACTGTAAATGAATAACAGTGGACACAGTGGTAGTGTGGTTTATTTTACAAAATTTTACAGGATTTAAGATAAAGGGATAGTTCAACCAAATTTTTCCAAGTCCCGCCCACACTCGTTCATATAATGGCAGTGGATATCAGCATCAAGCTTTTTAAAAAAGACGCAAAAGGTATCACAGAATGGTCTCATAGTGACACGTGCAGTATTGAGACTCTATTAGCGCCGTAGCTTACTCCAATAAGCCCAAGAAAAGCGCAAGATATGCAATGGCTCACTCTTCACTGACTGCGCTTCACCCCTAACTCTTCACATTTATTTAAAAATATGACACATTGCATATTGAAAAGTGCTCTACAGAAACGATTTACCTTGCAAATGGCCATAGATTTCGACCTCACAGAGATTAAGAGTCTTCAGATCTCCAGGAATATGAACAACGTAACGTCCCTCCATCCCACTGCATGAGAAGTGGGTCATGGCTCCAGAAGAAATAGTAGAAATTACAGCACATCTACAGGCAGAAAGAACATCCGTTATCTGTTTCTATTCCCAGTTGTCGATAAAGATCAAAGAAATGTCAAAGAAATCCTCACATGGTGTTGCTGTAAACATTGTCAGGGAAGTTTCCAACACGAATCACCGCCCCGTTTATCCTCTGATAAAAGGCATCGCCATCTCTGTTAGTGATGGCCACTCTGTTCACTTTATATTCATTCAACAGATCCACTCTCCACCACGGGTCGGTCTGTGAGTTGGAGTGTGAACAGCTGTCGTGTAAACCATCAACAGCATATCTAGAAATCCAGTCCTCGAACTGTGACGACTGGCTTGCAATGTGCCATAATGCTGCATTCTCTGGGGGAGAAAAAAACAAAAACAAAACAAAACAAAAAACAACTTTTTTTTCAATTCTTTATGGAATACTTTATCAGACTTAGCCTACTCAAAGTTCTTCAAAAGCATTTTACTGAATTTAATCATGAAACTATAATTTTTTGTCTGATTTCTCTTAGCCTAAATTTTCCATTTCATTGATGTTATGGTTAGCTGCCTCTTTTATTCCACTTTTTCCTTTATGAACTTCATGGATTTGTCTTTCTGATCAGACTGAACCAAAGCTTTAATTTTTTGTGCTAGGTCTATATTTTGATGGGTTTAGTATATTAGAGCTGTATAATCTAACATAGTGACTGGAAAATTATTTTAAATACATTTAATTTATTTATTTATTTATTTAATTTTATTTATTTATTTTTTAAGTAATAATAAAGTAAATGTCACTAAACTAAAAGATTCTTACCATCTGATCCATTTGCCATTTCTTGAATTGATAAAAACCCAGTGTAAACAAAAAGATTCAAATTAATTTCAGAGATTAATTAAATGTAACGTCCATTTGAATTACACTGTGTTGTGCATCTTAACATCACTTGGTTATACAATAGTTTTTGCAAGGAACAAAAACAAAGAAAAAAATTCATTATTTACTAATGATATCCCCTCCTGCAGGCTGTTACCCGATGTGACCAGGTTGAACTTGAGAACAAATTGGATCAAGTTATTCAATGAATAGATCTGACTCAAAAGAGTGATTTGTTCATGTTATTTTGCTCAGCTGCAGAATAATTTTTGTCTGTTCCTGACACAAAATATTTGTCTGACTTCAGCACACACCATTTTTTTTTTTTAGTTCCTTTTTATTTTAGAACTTGAAAGATTAATTATGTTAAGAATTTTTTGTTTACAAACTTTTTTGTTTTGTGGTGAACTGTCTCTAATAACCCATTTAGTCAGTATGTCCTCCCTCGAAACAAGTAAATTATGTAAATCTGAGAATCTCCCATACAATGGCAACCTGATGTACTTGATTTTCGGGATTTTCAAACACAGATAAACTAAGAGATCATCAAATCATTTACATACACAAATGAGCAATGATTCAACACTAAATTTGTTTTGTAAAGCAAACGAAAGAAACTAAGAGAATGTATTCCAGAGATCCAGTGACAAATGGTGCAAAATCTGTATGCTGAGAAAAACATAATACATAACATAAACATAGTACATAATAAAGCAAATCATGAAAACAACCATGAAAAAAACACAAGGAACAATATTTTTGGCTTCATTATAAATTTGCAACATGAAACATGAAAAGGATTTTGATTTAGTGCAAACTAAACCAGAAACAGCAACATATAACAGGAAAACTCTGTTTTAATATTAGTGTGAATCTAATAAAATAGCAGATACATGAATGTTATACATTACCCAGTAAGATCCACAGGCTCTTGTAGAGCTTCTTCATGGCTGATTAAAGGTGTCTGTCTTTCTCTTAGGATGGAGAGATTGTGTTGTTTAATTTTTATGGAGGACGACACATTTAAATGTGCATCACATGATCAGCCTAATCTCTCCTCCCCTCCATCCCCATCACTCACCTCTTTCCTTCTCTGTCTTAAATTTTTAAGATAATTTAACATGATTAAGTACTTTATTTTTTTTTAATGGTCTAAAATGTTTGTTGTGAAGTTAAACTTCACCATTATAGAAAAATGTAGTACAATGAATATTTTCACACAGAAAAGACAAATATTTTAAACATCAGCCTGCAAACCCCCAAATACACACACACACACACACACACACACACACACACACACACACACACACACACACACACACAGGTATATTTGATTTTATTTTGTGGACTAAACACCTGAAAATAGTGAATATAAGATTTTTATTTATTTATTTTTTTATTTTTTTTAACACTTACTGACCAACTGGCCAGAATCTTTGTATATAAGAATATATCAGAGAGACTCACACTGGGTTGCTGAAAAGATCTGAAGAATTGTTTCCAATCCAAACCTCTGACCCATTTATCCTGTCTTCACAGCAGTTGGGTCGGTTAGTGATGGTCACTCTGTTCATGCTGTACGTCTTCTTCAGGTCCAGCTTCCACCACGGGTCAGTTTGTGTCATAGTGTGAGTACAGGTGGAGCTTTCCTCATCCAGAGCATTTGGAGCATACCAGCTGGAAGAATCTGATGAATGAACGGCTGTTCCCCACACTGCTACATTCACTTGAATATGCTCAGTGGAAAACCTTATTTACAATACAATTACATTTATTTGTTTCTATTCTGACTGGAATTTTGCTGGTAATAATATATTATAAACAAAATGATGAGTTTCAAGCTGCTTTGAAACAATGAGTACTGTAAAAAGTTTTCAAAAGTGGGGGTTACTTTGATTTTTTCTTCATTTATTCAGGAACAATGCATTAAAATGATCTGAAATGACATTATAGATATTTTACAATGTCAAAAAAGTTGCTAAGCTGCTTTTGAGCTTTCTATTTATTAAAGAATCAACATAGATAATTAGCAGACATGTTTCTTGAGCAGCAAATCAGCATATTAAAATGATTTCAGAAGGATAAAGTGACACTGAAGACTGGAGTAATGATGCTGAAAATTCAGCTGCGCATCACAGGAAT